>OZ018318.1:80307758-80347758 GCA_963969495.1 Ceratothoa steindachneri
GTTCAATCGATCTTCATCCAACTTAATGGGGCGACCAGAACGTTCTTCGTCATTAAGATTGAAATGACCGTTTTTGAAACGTGAAAACCTCCATTGAGCTGTCCTTTCTGATAAAGCATTTTCTCCGTACACAGCACAAATATCGCGACGAGCTTAGGCTGCGTTTGCATTGTTCCCGTCTCGATTGAAAATGAATAACAACAAGTGTCTAAAATGCGCCTTTCTTTCAACTTGGCATTCTATTTTGAGGGTACAGAACCAAAATGAAATTAACAACTTTTAAATAAACCGCAATGACTTATTACTCAACTTCAAGGCGTAGCCTAGGCAAAAGCCTAATAGTCTACGGTGTTAAGAGACTTAGCCTAACCTTTGCAAATTTTGCGCTCATTATTTATTATTGCTTCCTAATATGCGCACAAATCACATCAACAAAACTTAAATCAACACAACATTATAAAAAACGCAAGAACTTATTCCTCAACCTAATATAATGTCCTAGTACCTAATTCCATGACATCAGCAAATCTTTAAATTTACAAAATAAATTTGTGTCCAAGTTGGTTATATATATTAAAAAAAACAAGTGTCACAAAATAGATCCATGAGGTAAGCTTCTATTGACCGATGCTCATATAGATCCATTTCCTTTGACAAAAACATACACGAGAAGATAACGAGGGCTTCGATGAAGAGCTAGTTAGCCAAAGATTTCCTTCTTAACCGCATAATTATGAATGCGCAATTGCAAATAATCCTTGAAATATATATATATATATATATATATATATATATATATATATATATATATATATATATATATATATATATATATATAATAGCTTGAGTTCAACTTTTAGAACGATGCTAATGTTTTGGGGCATTTTCTTATAACTGTTCCTTTTATCGCTTTTGACTTTCGTTGTCTAGTCCTTTCCCAAATTTTATATTACTGGTTTCGTTCTTTTATACAGTTTTTGGTCTTCCTATTTTTCCGCGGCACCTGATTTGATCTATTACGAACTCTAGACTTTTACCGCACTATTTCGTTGTTACAGTGAAAAATGAACGATGGAATCTATTATGCATTTTCTTGGAGTCTTCGTCGTTTAAGATTTCATCTGAAATTAAACGGTTTAAGCGGACACGAAAAATATAAAAATTAAAAGACTTAATTCTTTGAGGAGTTGAGAGCTCTTGCGAATAATTTGGGGAATATTTAGATTAAATAGAATAAAGTTGCGATTCGTTTGTTTATGCGAATCATGTCTAAAATATTATGTGCACGTGTTGGTTTGTTTACTTTTTATGTAGAAAGTTATCGTTTATGTAATCTAGAAGCCGATTTCCGCTTTTTTCGCTGTTTCATTAAAAAATATAAGCTTGTAAAATTAAAGTCTTCACAAAGCTAGTAATCTTTGTGTAAATATGATTGAGAATGTTTTCAAAAAAAGTAATATCGTATTATTCCGTTTAACTTAGTTGCTTATAGACTACAAAATTTATTTTAATGTATTTATCACAATGTCAACAGCTAAAATATTACCTCCTTTTATTATCGCGACTAGTTGTTTTTTAATGTATAAAATAAAGCCAGTTAAGTTAATACAGTTAACAGTTTCGTCCTTATATTAATGTTTCACACTCGACCTTTAGTTTATTACTACTCATACAACGCTTCTAAAATGCTACTTTGGGACAAAAGGAGAAACGATTACAAAATTTCATTCGCACCTCCATTAATTACTCATCATCAGCTTGGCACCGAACAGTATCTCAATATAGGACATGCCCATAATTTATCATAAAATTAGACTATAATCTTGGATGTATTGAGGGATACTTTAGATCGTCTTAGTATAAATTATCCACCTATGTGAATTGTAAGTATACATAAGAAACAAGTGCATATATACTGTTTTTAATGGATTTTGTTTATATATGAGAGCACATTGGTATATTGCTTTATTTATGCATAAAACCCAATTTTAATTTTCGCATATTTTCAAAATAAACAACCAGAAACGTGGGTATTAAAATATCTACAAATTTCACACCTCCTTTCCAATTATACGATAAATTTTACAAACGACTTGATTAAGAATACTTTTTATAAATTGAGTCATAAATTTTCGTTTGCAATTTTGGAAAAGTAATTGTAAAAAAAACAAATAAAAGCTCAGGTCAGTAAAAGCTTCGAGAGCGAAGCTATAATATAAGAACCCCAAAAGGAAAGACTTTATTTTAAAAATGGTGGGGTTCACTTTATGTACACTGCCGAGGAAAATAAGATTAAGGTTTTTCTTTATTAAAATATTAAAACAAATATGATGAGTATGTAAATGAAATTTCCACGGTACATAAATGCATGCATTTAATATATTTTATAAAGATTTTCTATGATACAATCGTATATTAAAAAAATATACTAAATAAACTAACAAAATATAATATTGACAAGTAAAGAAGCAGAGAACGATTCGGGAAGTTTCTTGAAATTATCTGGCAACACTTTTCCCAGTTGGTAAAAACTGTACAACCGCCATTGTCTCCGTACTCACTCTGCAGAGATGCCACCACACGTGAAAGTGACTTATGAGCTCCGTCAGATAATTGTTCGCTTAAAGACTTTGGGGAAGAGTCGGGGATTTCAAGAGAGGTAGGCCGCTCGAAAAGTGTGATTTCGCATGTTCTGAAGTTATGCAATGAAAAAACCTATAAATCTCCTCTAAAAGTTTGTTGAACCCGCACAACTACCGTCGGAGACGAAAAAGATATTAGGCGCTTCTCTATGACAGATCCCTTTAAGACTGCAGCAGGGATTTATCGAAATATTAAGACCAATAAGGGTAAGGAGGGGAACGTTTGAGAGTGACCCGTTGCCTCAATGCATTTGGTTTAAAAGCTGGTTTTCCAGAAACCAAACCAGTCATCAGATGGATGGAGCTTGGGAGAGAATTAATTTCAGCAGCGAAATTAAATTTATTTTTGTTGGATCGAATCGCAGACGCTTTGCTAGACGTGATACAAGTCACAGACCTAACCCTAAATGTGATCAAAAAGCCCTCCAAGGATGGAGGAGGTAGGTAGGGTCATGGTATGGGTGATGTTTTCGTCTGAAGAGATTGGTCCGGTAGTGCGAATAATTTTAACGCTAAATGCGAATGAGTACCTATACCTTCACTTGGTCATCTCTGAACCAACTAGAAGTATTTATACAGGAAAACACGCCAAGCCATACTGCAAAGCAAGTAAAATATAGTTTGAACGAGAAGATATAGAAGTAATGAAGAGGCCCACTCAGAACCCGGACTTGAACCCAATTGAAAAATTCTGGAAGATTATTGGAGACAAAGTTCGAGACCAGCAGCATTCAATTGTGACCGATTATTGGACTAAAATTGAACAAGAATGAAACAAAACAACACCAAAATTTTGAAGGAAACTGGTGAAGACCTGCGGTCGTCGTTGCGGGGAAATAATAGAAAAAAAAGGCTTCATCCTTGTCAAATCTTCCTTTGTTTCTAGTGAATTTGCTTGCCAAGCAGTTCTGTGAAAGATCGTTCTCTTATTTTGCCCTTGTCAATATTTGGTTTTATTAGTTTATTTAGTATAATTTTTGGAATATAAGATTTATCATATGAAATATTCATAAAATTGATTATATTCATGCCTTTATGTACCATGTAAATTTCATTTATTATCTACTCATCATATTTTTGTACATATTTTAATAAAGGAAAATCGTTCTATTATTTTGCTCGTTAGTGTATAAGGAAAAATTAAAAACCTAATGTTGGGTTAAGGATAAATTGTAATCCCAGAAGGATATTAGTAAAGAAGAAATAGGGATAGGAATGAGAAAAAAGAGGCGATAGAACAGTGAGATGAAATTGTAAAGGAGAACAAAGATGATAACTGAACATCAGACAAAAGAAACTGACATTAAGTAAAAAAACAATGATCTACATTGAAGTGGTTCAAGGAATAGAGGGATGGGAACAAGTTTTTTATAAACAATATCGGCAAAAAAGATCCTAGGAAAGAAATTCCTGTTTTTATTCCTTCATAAAATGAAATTGTAAGAACGGAATTTTCTTCCACGGATCTCAAATTACGAGGCCACCTAAAACGAGATATACCCAGACCCCTTCAACATGGTCACCTTTGGGACCCAAGCACTCCAATCTATTCACGTCTGGGGATGTTCTTACTTACGAAAAAAGGAACTTACCGAGAAAGAAGATGCAAAATAATGCGAGGAAGAGCGAGGTGAGAGGGAGTGTGAGGTGGCTTTGTCGGTCTATGTCACGCGACCTCAACTGACAGTAGTCCCCGCTGAACCCGACGGAACAGAGGCACACAGGGACCTCGCTGCTTCTCGAACATGACCCACCATGGAGACAGGGGGCGGGATCGCAGAGATCATAGCTGGTGCAGCCGTTTGAGGAGGGAGTGTAGCCAGGCGGGCAGCTGAGGGAGAGAAAGAGAAAGGGTGAGGGGTAAAGAGTAAGAGAGAAACCATGAGACAGACCACGAAACAAAGAGTAAAATATAAAGATAGAAAGAGAAGTATAAAGAAGAGAGGTGGTGAGAAAGAGAGGGAGAAAGAGAGAGAAATAAAGAGAGAGTGTGTGTGTGTGTGTGTGTTTGAGAGAGAAAGGGTAAGATAGTGAGCTATAGAAGTTACCCGAGCAAAAGATAAAAATATTTATATGTATTGCATATTTCACGCATATATAGAAAGTCACACACACCATACACAGACGCACAGTTATTCATTCCACACTGAGTCATACAAAATATAGACAAGTTAATAGTTATAATAGACACTGGACGCGTATTTAGCTTCATACACGCTACACACACAACTCACACTACGAATCACACTCCTTGGACATAGCCATATGCGCTAAAAAATCTCACAGATACATAGTAAGGGACACCTCATCGCTCGGTTCCATTTTCGTCTTCCCTAACTTATCCAGTTTCTTTTTGAGCATTTTCACACGAGCATTCAAGCAGAGATTTTCCCGTTGGCTTACATCTCATTATATAAACAAATAAAAAAATAAATAATCACCCGCAGGATCTGAAGTACTTCCCTTGGGGGCATCGCTTAGAGATCTCGCAGTCGTCTTTGGTGCCGCCGCACAAATGCCCACTACGGCATTTGGCCTCGCCCTCCGTCACGGCGCCTCTCCCTCGGTGGCTTCGTCTGGAAGCTCGGAGAACCTTCGGCCCTCGCCGCAGTCGGAGCGTAGCTCCGTTCACACGAACGTCGTTGACGCAAACTACGGATGTGAGTGCAAATGTGGAGGTGAGCGCAGGCTGGTAGTGGTATGATCTTAAGAAGAGATCGTAAGGAAGTGTAATACCGCTAGTTTGTAATGGCCCGTAGGTGACATTGTCTTGTTACGATAAGGTATGAAATCGCGAGATAACGTTAGGACTACAATGTAATGATAGAGTGAGAATGCGCAAGATAAAGTTGCTGTTGTAATTTGATGATATGTTTTGATTGCACGGGATAAAGTTAGTGTTGTAGTGTGATGATAAGGAGTGATTGGACGAGATGGTAGCGGATAGTTCCTATCTTAACCGGGTGGAATGGCAATATCGTGTAAGAGCACATTATAAAATGAGCTAGATATATGTAGGTGTGATGCTCGTAATTC
The DNA here is from genome assembly GCA_963969495.1 of Ceratothoa steindachneri. Classification (NCBI taxonomy): domain Eukaryota; kingdom Metazoa; phylum Arthropoda; class Malacostraca; order Isopoda; family Cymothoidae; genus Ceratothoa; species Ceratothoa steindachneri. The sequence continues at coordinate 80,313,437 of OZ018318.1, forward strand.
CGATCTGTGGAATAGTGGTAATACAGAGTGTTTGATATTTCTTTATGGGAGATAACGCATCGATAAAATAAGGTAAAGATAAGTTAACGTAAAGATACAATAACGCTAAAACAAGATAAAGATAAGCTGACGTATAGATAACCAAACGTAAAGATAAGATAATGAAAAGGTAAAATAACGTAAATATAAGATAACACAAATATAAGATAAAATAAAGATAAAGGGTGAATTTACGAAATTTGAGATGATATTTCTTATTTTAATGGGATGCCACTGGTTTGGGGGTGATGGTGGGAGAGAGAAATTGAAGTGTTGTTAATGAAATTAGCCATAATGATTTGACTTAAGAAGAGCTGGGTATGTGTTGTAATACAAAGTGTGTTATAGTTTCTGATGTTTTATAATTAGTGTGTTGTTACAAAGTGATGCTTGGGTGTGAGAGCGTGAAATATTTGGCAATACCTAAGTGAATGTTGATGGCTTCAGGTTGATGGAGCTTAAGTTAAATGGCAATGTTGTGTCTTAGTTCAAATCATATCACACAAAAATATGGTATAGATAACTATAAATGGCATAAAAATGGAATTATTTTGAAATTGAAAAGGATCTCCTGAATCCGACGGAGAAGGAAAAAGCCAAGTAGTGAAATATGCAGTAATGTCTAAGGGCCAGAATGATAAACAACAGTAAGAGATCCATTTAGAAAACAAAAACAATTACAGGTTTACGTTTTACCGCCACTACGCATAGTCTATATCCTATCTCATTGTAGATCAGATTAATGTAGTATTCGGCTGACCATGAGTCGCTACAGCATATTGCAACCGCAGTGAAGTACTAGTTTTCTACTGGTCTTTTTTAAACTTAAGATTAAACAGTCTTAATTCCGAATCGGTTACATTAAAAGCAAAAGAATCTTAATGAACTCCAATAATGCTACTTCTTATGAATTTGGATCTTCTCTCACGATTGTTTGCAAGAGATTAGAGATTAATTTAAAGATATCTTTCAAGGTTCATTCATATCATAAATTTTCACGTCGACCTTGAAAATGCCAAGGGAACTGACGAGGAAGGGTACAGATTTAACACCTGACACCTTTAGTTAAAATGTAGTCTTTTGGTAACTTTTGTTTAGCACAATTTACACATCTTCAATTTTCTCAACTTCACTTTCAGTGTAAAACTCCTTTTACAAAACTTTGCCGGTAAAATTCAATTGATTCTGGTTTATAAAATAAAATCAAATGTGAGGTTAAGAACTAAAGTAGACTAAGTTGCTGGCATTTTCGGAGACTTGGGACCAAGATTGAAGAAGAAATGCACAAGGAAAGGGAAGAGTTGATCCCTTACAGCTATAGTGACTTATCTAAATGAAGATTACTTGTGAAGATATAATTAGAGCGTGGATAGCCAAAATGAAATTAAACAATGGGAATACAGAAATATAGTAGTGATAAGAATAAGTGAAAAGAGTAAACATTTTAGATATATATCAGTAGCCGATACTTTGATATTTGCCTAAGCCAATAATTTGAGATTAAAAAATTGTTTGTTCTCATTATGAGATCACATGAATTCACATATATTGTTTCGATCAAACTAGTTTTCAATATTTTTCAAGAAATTCTAGAGCATAGACCACTTACTTTTGCTTCCATTTGGTGTATTCGTATTATCTTTATTTCCTAATATTACACTTTCAATGGCATTTACATTGAAAGGAAGGGAAGAAAAGTCAGTTTTCAAAACATCCTTCCACTTCTCTTCCCGAAAAAGAGACAAAGAATCGTTCCTTTCCCATTCCTCTCCATCGTCCATTTCGAGGACGAGGTGTCTGTTGTGTTTCTCTCCTCGAATGACATGCCAGAGGTCATCCGAACAGAAGGCTCGAGGGAGGCAAACCCTGAGCTCTTGTCCAATGCCTTCCTGTTCCAAGGATTCGCTCTGGAATCGTGGTTTAATCGTTTCTTGGATCCGGGTGTGCAGTTCTTTGATTTTGAGCTGAATTGTCTCACTCGGGATCTCTTTCTGGTAGGAGGTCATTAAGGTCGAGTAGTTTTTCTCGACGCGAAGGGTTTCCAGCGCTTGCTTTGGACTTTCTCGTCGGTAAAGTAAGCAAGGATAACCGTCTTGAATCTAAAAAAAAGAAACAAAATGAACCCTTAGATGTATAACCAATATGGTTAATCTTTGGATGGCATTTCACAATACTTTTCATGGATCTTTTGACTTTTATGAGTCTCTTTTCCTGTTGTAATTTTAATACATTTAATGTTTTTATATACAATTATTTTCAAGTTAGGTCAATATCGATTAATAGTTAAATAAACTTAATCTAAAAATCCCCCGCCAATAGTCGAGGACACCAACAAAACGTTAATCCATTTGCTTTAATTTTCTTAAGTTGAGAGTGAGTGGATCGTAGTTAATTCTTTATTTTTGTAGTGCTGTAGTTCTTTTGTAGCTCTTTTAAACATAATATGAGGTATAAGGGTTAATTTAGGCTATCATCCTAATTTTCATCAGCGATTTATTTTTCAGATATTTTTTCTGATATTTTTTGCCCCCTAAGGGTGTATGGTCTGTAAAGGCGTGGTAGTGGAGGTATGTATGCTGTGTGAGATTGTTTTATATATTTTTGCGTTTTATTCTGTTGAAATAACCAAACCTCTTATGCTATCATTTTTTTCTCTGTTCCATTTGCATCTTTGATTTTTGTAAAGTGGTTGGCGTCCTCTTTCATCTATAATCAGATTATACAGACGTGACAAATAATGAGAGAAGAAGAGAGAGATAAAGAGGTCAAGAAATCAAAGTATTGAAAAAAATCTAATTTAAAAAAAAATATGGAAAAAATGGACTGCTATATCAAGACCTATTAACCTTAAATACTGGAGCCTGTAGGGGCCATTTAAGCCTCATCAAATAAATTTGTACAGAAAATAGATACTCCGAAGTATAATCTTTATTTCTTTTCGACTTTCCCTCTCATTACCACCCTGAAGTTGACTCTGCCATGAAACTTTAATACCTTCAACTCTGAATAAATCACTACTAATATTTTGGCAACTTAACAAATTTGCCTATATAAACAGGGATCCTTTATGTAATGCTTGACTCTAACTAGTTTACCCGAGTATACACAGGTAGCTCAAAATAATGACTTATTTTAAAGATTAATACGAGATATTACGGTTGTTGGTTCTTATCATTGGCTGGGAAAATGGCTAAATTAATTGAATGCAAATTGTGCCAAATATAGTTACTTTTGCAACATTTAGTACAAGAAAAGATTGCTGGCCGTTGCCCTTTAATAAATAGACCCTTATGCATGCCTAAAGGCTACTCTCTGCTTTGTGTTCCACCATCAACTTACGCGTAATCGAAGACTCGTTGAGTTGAAAGGGTTCAACCGAATGATTTCACTGTTCATGACTGAAGTTTTAAACTTAAGTTGGACAGTCAGGATTTGAGGGTGAGGTAGAAAATCCCATGGGATCTTCCACACATCTGTGGGAACCAAGGTGACTGGTTTTGTTACGATTTTACAATCATTTCCTCCTAAACCTGCTTTACAAGAACATATATATCCTCCACCAGGCTTTTTGATACATTCTGCTGCTGGGGAACATCCTGGTGAACATAGATCTTCATGCATTGAACATTTTTTTCGGGCTCCACGTTCAAGTAGTGTATCGCCAAGATCTACTACCTACAAAATTGAGAAAATCGTTAATAATTAATCAACATGTTTAGGGTATTAAGAGTATAATATAGTATGGGTATTAATAATAATAATAATAATCAGTCTTTTGTAATGCGCTCTTCAAGGCCTGAGGCCTTCCCAGAGCGCACGTTGTGCTGAGATGAGAATGGAAATTCAATGGAAATTCAAGAGGGGGAGAAGGCAATTCTGAAAAGATGCGTTTTCAGGAGACGCTTGAATGTGGTAAGAGACCGAGAAGACCTGATTTTAGCAGGAAGAGCATTCCACTACTTAGGGGCGCAGATTGAAAAGGAGCAGTCCCCCATTGGGCAGAGGGATGAACGAGAAATATTTAAAAGAGGTGCATGTGATGACCGAAGGGCCCAAGGGACATGGCGTGGCGAGAGGGCAGAAGAGAGGTAAGACGGGGCCTTGTTGTTTAGGGCCTTAAATGTGAAGAAAAGTATCTTGAAGTGAGTACGGGATCTGACAGGGAGCCAGTGCAGTTCATGCAGCAAGGGTTTCGAGGGAGAGAAGCGAGGGCGACGGAGGAGAAGCCGGGCGGCATAGTTCTGTACAAGTTGAAGGGGGCGGAGAGAGGAAGATGGAAGATTCACAAGCAGAGAGTTACAGTAGTCAAGGCGTGAGGTGATGAAGGCATGAACAGCAGTCTCAAGACTTTGGCGATCAAAGTGAGAGCGAATGCGAGAAAAGTTACGAAGGAAACATAGAGAGAATTTGAGGACATTGCGGATATGAGGCTAAAATGAGAGATGCCCATAAAAAAACAACACCCAGATTCCTAACACAGTCAGATAAAATGATAGTATTACCGCCCAGAGTAAGCGAGGGAAAGAGAGATTTAGATTTTTTAACAAGAGCAGGGTTGCCGAAGAGGAGGACCTCAGTTTTGGAGTGATTAAGCCTGAGGAAGTTGGTGGAGAGCCAGTCAGAAATGGAGGAGTAGGCAACCAGGAGGTCAGTGATAGAGTAGGCAAGAGACGTGGGGGATGAGGAAACGAAAATTTGAGTGTCATCAGCATAGAGGTGGAAGGATAGACCGAGATTACGGAGAAGGTAACTAAGGGGGAGAAGATAGATACGAAATAGTAGAGGACCAAAGACAGAGCCTTGTGGCACTCCAAAGGGAGTGGGGGTAGAGTCGGATGAAACGTCGTCAATCACAACGGATTGGGTACGAGATGAGAGGTAAGAGCGAAACCAGTCAAGCACGGTGCCTGATATGCCGAGGATAGAGTGGAGAGGATCAAGTAGGACGGTATGGTCAATAGAATCGAAGGCAGAGGAGAGGTCGAGTAGAACGAGGATGGAGGCACAACCCCTGTCTGCGGCTCTTCGTAAGCAATCGGACACATTGAGAAGGGCGGTTTCTGTGGAGTGACCTGACTTGAAACCAGATTGATAGGTTTCATCAATATTATAGGCCACCATGTGACTGTTGATGCATGAAGCAACGACTCTTTCCAGAACCTTAGAGAGGAAAGGAAGTTGCGAAATCGGGCAATAATTGGAAGGGTCAGTGGGGTTCAGTTGAGGCTTTTTAAGAATCGGACGGATGTGGGCACATTTGAAGGAAGAGGGAACAAGACCAGTTGCAAGTGAATTGTTGAACAGGTGAAGAAGCGTTGGGAGGATAGCAGGCAGAATTTTACATAACAGTTTAAGCGGGAAAATGTCCTTTGGGAAGCCTGATTTCTTAGAACGCGAGAGCAGGGCTGTAAGCTCCAACGTGGTCACAGCTGGGAAAACGATAAGCGGCTGAGGCGGGAAGTCAGGGAGAATGGCAGGAGCCGAGACAGAAGGCTGAGGAAGGGAGGCACGGAGGTTAGTGACCTTATCTGCGAAGAAATTCGAGAGAGTAGCAGGGCTAATGGGTGGGGAGACCTGGACTGGGGAAGTAAGACGGGAGAGCAGGCGGAAGACGGTACGGGGATCATTTCTATTATCAGTAAGCAGATTACGTGTGTAGGCTTCACAAGCAGATTTTAATTTAGCCACGTAGGAAGCTGTCGCAAGTCGGAATGCCAGCAAGAGATGGGTCGTCTCTTGCCCACGGGTGCGAGCCTTTCTAAGGACTCTTTCATGGGCATGCATGGACTGCCTAGCACGCAGGAGTTCCATAGAGTACCAAGGGGCACGGTGACAACGGGACTTCGAAGGGATGACAAGGGGCGAGCTGGCATCAAGACAAGTGATAAGGGGTTGCTCCAAAGAAGAGAGAATCTGGTCAGGAGAGGCAGAAGCATCAATGGAAGGAAGTTTGGAGGCTACATCATTAGATAGGGAGGGAATATCAATGGAGGCTAGTCGACGGAAAGGCTTAGGATTATGAGACAGCTTGGGAGGTATATGGAATGGGATAGAGAAGTTGAAGTTGATAAGGAAGTGATCAGATATAGCATTGGAAAAATTTGTAGTCGTCAGGTTGGAAATAAGAAAATCGGAGATTACAAGGTTTAAAATGTTACCGTGAGAGTGGATAGGGGAAGAAACGTGTTGGGTGAGGGAGAAGAGAAGGCTTTGAAATTAGGATTGTGGCCAGGAAGGTTGAAAACATCGAGGATTAGGAGAGAAGCAGTGGGAGAGAGGCCAGCGAGGAGCTTACTAAATTCATCAAGAAAAAGCTCGAGGGAGGAGCTGGGGGGGGGGCGGTAGAGGACTAAAATAGTTAGATAGGGCGTGGAATTAGAGACATTGATGAGCACCTCAAAAGAAAGAAGAGGGGGAGAGGGCAGATTATTCAGAGGAAAGGAGGCACTGTGAATGAGAGCAACTCCACCACCACGAGAGTTACGAGAGGTATGGGAGTGGACGTAACCATCAGGAGTAGCGAGATTTAAATAGCAAGCAGAAGGGGCAAGCCAAGTTTCCGTGAGTCCAAGGAGAATGACTCGAGTGTTAAGGAGCAGGTCATGAATGTAGTCAGCCTTTTTCGAGAGGCTTCTGACATTGAGGAGAGACGCTGAGAGAACGGGTGAAGAAGAATCAGGGCTAAGTGGGGGTGCTTGATTCAAGTAAAAAAGTTTTCTAAGAGCAGGAGCTAAACGGAAATTACGTTTAGTCTGGCGGCGGGAACGAGAAAAACATAGATTTTATGTAGTTATATTTGTTTTTAAAAGTGAAATAATGTTAAAAAGAGAATAGTATTGAGCTGCCTAATTAGAATTGAGACTGAATGATTTGAACTCAAGTTGATTCAATGCGAAATAGTGAGAATAAGTTAGAAGTTTTGAAAGTTGTAGAGAGTTTCAATGATATTAAACAAAAATCTTATTTTAGTTTAGTATCAGAGCAGATTGAAAGGAAATATGGCGAATAAATTAAATATATATGGTCAATACTTTAAAATATTGACTCAGAATAGCCATAAAAGTAAAGATATTAAATTTCAAAGAGAAAACCTTAAGGAATGGTCTTGCTTGAAAGAATAAACGAGTTGGTTATTATCAAACGTTCTTAAAATATCTTACCAAAATATATCGCTTTTAGCGAATGACCTGAAGAGAATGTGTTGACAGAAATGCTACATTTAAGCTCTAAAAGCGCTCGGGAAAATCTATTGTGAAATTTTTTCGCAAGCATAAATGGGACAACTTTGTTAAATAAGCACCACCTAGGAGGCCATTGAGAATCCTTATTGGGACGCATTCGGAAGAACCGGGTGCAAGTGCAAAAACGACGAATTTTGAAAGTGCAAAAAACAAAAGAATTTTAAAAGGAAAACGGGAAGAAGAATGTTATAATTACAGGTTTCAAGAATCAGTTATTTGCCAGGCTAAGTAAACTCATTAAGGACGGTAGTAAGTCAAAGCTGTACACAAAGGGAAAGAGAGAGAAAGATCGAATGCTTCACTTAGAAGACAAAAACTTTCAGGAAATGAGTGAGAAAAGGAAATTTAATGAAGGCAGAGATTTATCGACATACAGCTGCGAGAAACGAGGTGTGTGTGAGTGCGGGTGCATGCGGGCACGTAGGCTGGAAATGTCAAAGTAAAAGATTAATTTCTGCCGATAGATGCTGTGAATTTGTAACGAAGCACATAAGGAAATAAATAAGGGATATCAAGGAACAAATAAGCCCGCAAGATATAGTTGGGTTGTTAATATATATATATATATATATATATATATATATATATATATATATATATATATATATATATATGCAAATTAATTTCCATTGGCAACTTTCTATTCTTCAAAATGTCTTTTTTTTATTCGATCTTGTAGATGGCAGATCATTTGTCCTCTATTCATCTCTCCTTTAAATGAATGGGTTTAGCAAAAACAAAACAAAGCTGCTGAGCTTTCGATCTTCTTCGATCATCTTCTGAGTGTCTTGTTATATTCTTTTGCCCTTTATCAATGAAATGTGAAGTCGGAATCAGACTTAATGAAAGAAAATGTTTTTTAGGGGATATTTATTCCACCTGGATGAACGTAAGGTTAGAGGAAACGAGTCAAGCCGGCTTTTCTTCGTTTATTAAAATGGCTTCTAAGATGTTCAGACTAGCTTTATTTCCCTCTTTTCTTTTAATTACGGTGTTGTTAACTAGAATATCTCTCGTTAGGTTGATGTTATGCGCACTCTCCATATGATTTTTAGGGCCTCTGCTTTGCAGATTGATAGTTAAACGTTTCGAAAGTGGGGTAGTTGTCATGCCAATATATTTAGAGTTATTATATACCTTGCAGTCTTTATTGGGGCAGATTAACTCGTAAACTATGTTGGTTGACTTGAGATTCGAAAAGTTTTGGCAGCTGTTGTTTTTCATAAGGAGATTGTTGGCTTTTGTTGTTTTATAGTATATAAACATGTTGAATTTTATCTATTTAATTATTAACCTTGATGTTACGGTTAATAACCTCCTGGTGTTTTTTTTTTCATCTATTTTATAGGCCGTGGACATCTGGTTTCTGTAGTACAGTTTGATGTTGTTTACTGCGCCCTGATTACTTTTCGTTGTATCCGTATCTTTAAAGCGATTATTTAAAAATGATTGGAGTTGTTTCTTAATCATGCTGTTGAGAAACCGTTGTTCACGAGTGTTTGTTTTAATCGTGAGATCTCTTGGTTGAAAAGTTTCCACGTAGAGCAGCATTTATATGCTCGGCGGATGTATGAGCCGATTACACTTATTTTATATCTTTCAGGGCATTCACTGTAGGCATTGAAGCATCTTCCCATGTCCGTACTTTTTCTATATACTTTTGATGTTTTGAACCTCAACGTCCAAAAGAGGTAGTTTATTGCCCGTGTTCAATTCATGAGTGAATTTTAACACAGAGTTCTCCTCAAATTGCTGTTTGATGTTTATCAGATGTTCTTCGTTTTGAATATTGATGTAAATATGTCATCTACATATCGACAATATGTGGGTGGCTAATTTTCACAGTTGTCCAATAATCTCTCTTCAAGTTGACCCGTATAGTAGTTGGCGAAAGTCAGCCCTAAGGGAGACCCCATAGCCACTCCATCCACTTGCGCGTATATATTACCGTCCGGTGTCCAGAATAGAGCCTCTGATGTTCATGAACGTAACATGTTCCTTAAGATGTTTGGGTCGAGATTTGGAGGAGACATTATAGGATGGTAGTACACGTTTTTTATAATGATGTCGATGGTCTGAGTGATAGGCACGTTCGTAAACAGGCTTTCCACATCAAGGGATGCTATTAGTCCTGCCGGTCTTGTAGAGTGGAGTATATGCTGTACTTCGAAGGGATGTACGGTTTTATTACTCCATTTAGGGTTTTAGCTAAACGATACGTTGGTCTCGTGACTTGAGAGATAATGGGTCTCAATGGGTTGTTCGGATTAGGAATTTTTATATTTCCATACAGGTGAATAGCTACAAGAATTTAGATGGTTTGCCACCAGCGAAAATTCCGGTCTATTAAGAGTGTTATCTGTATGAAGAAAGACACCCGTATACAGATCATTAGTCTTAATGGCAATGTAGTTTTATGTACGTAGCGAGTTTGGCAACTCGTGCTGTATTGCCAAGTAATAATATTTTTCATAAAACATTAGGGTGGAAATTAATAATAAAGATAAAATTAAAAGACTAACTAAATGCTAATGCGAATATTTTTGTGATATTGATGATCACAAATTAAATAAATATATAAAGTTAAATAGGATGGAAGAATGAAAAATTGGGACAAATTTACAACCTTGATTTGAAACAGAAAACCATTTCAAAATGATTCCACAATACTACTTAAATTACCGCAATTACGTAAAAGATTTCACTGAATTTAATTTATTTTATTGGTAAATGTCCTATCTAGTATATTTATAAATAAATATACGCACTCCCCTCATCAAATAATAATAATATATTTAATTATCATTTAATGAACGAAATTCAACGTAAAGTGGACATGACTAATTATGGAAACTTTATATCTGTGTAACAGTTTGATTATAATGTATCGATGACACCCATGGATCTTATTTTCCATGATTTGGAGCCCCTGACTTACAAAAGGTTGGGCACTCCTTACTTACTGACTCAAATTGACTTCAATTTAGAGACAGAGTCAATTACATGCATTTACTTGAATCGTAAAAATACTCATTGTTATTTAAATACAATGAGTGCTTGATAAGATGCACTGGTGAGACGAGTCTTGAGGTTGGACTTATCGAAAGGAAATAGAGTTCCACATCAAACGGACGGGAAAGTAAGGTCTATAAACTAGTAATTTCGCCTTACTTCACAACACTCGATCTTTTGGTATAGCTGAAAAGTCTCTTTCTTTCCAAGTTCCACCCACCTGATCATTTATCCTTAATTTTTCAATGCAACCTTGGAAGGATTTTGACACGACTGGAACCTGCCAGTGATGAGTGGCTGCATCAGGGGGATCATGAGCCATGCCACCGATCTGGAGCGGAGCAGAGATTTGCCAGGGGACCTTCCATGGATGTCGATCAAGCTGGGAGTTCTTGCGCCACTGCACTTTAGCGGAACACCAGTTGGACCGTGACTCTGCTGGAGGGTCGAATTCACAGTCGTCGTGGACCATAAATGCCCCCTTTAGGATGAAAATGAATGGGGAAAATGAAGACGAAGAAAATAAATAGGAAGAAATGAATGGGAATACTCGACTCAATAGAAAAAATGATGTCATCATCAACCGCTTTTAAAGAAAGCGCAACAACGTTACGGAGACTTTAAGTTTAACCTAAAGATAGGGTAAAGAAAATAAGAAAGAGAAAATACAGAGGGAAGAACAACAAATACCTGGGATTTAATTGCTGTTAAGTGAGTCAAAAAAAGCCTAAAATGAGCTTATAGAATGAATACAAACTTATACTTATGGATTCCCCTAAAGCCAGGCGAAGAAAAAGAAGAATAGAGAGAACTAAGGAAGGAAAACTAACAAATACTTCAGGGTTCACCTAAAGCTAGCTGTAAAAAGAGAAAAAGTTCAGAAAGAAGGCCAACTAATACCTCATAATTCAACTAAAACCAAGTGAAGAAAAAGTGGAATTAAAACTACAGACAGAACACCAACATATAATACGGAATTCACCTAATGCCTGATGATGAAAAGGAAGAATAATAAAAAAACTGCTGAAGATAGAGCAAGAAATACCTAGGGATTCGCTTAAAATGAGGTGATAAAAACGATAAAAAGAACTACAGAAGGAAGAACTACAAATCCCTGGGATTCACCTAAACCCAATTGAAGAAGAATAAAAAGAACTACAGAAGAAAACCAACAAATACCTCAAGGTTCACCAAAAGCCATGTTAACAGAAAGAAGAAAAAAAAAATAAAACAATTAAAAAGATCCACAGAAACAAGAGAAATAAAAAGTCCCACAGAAAGAAGACAATTAAAAAGATCCACAGAAACAAGACAATTAAAAATCTATAGAAATAAAAAAAATGAAAAGATCCACAGAAATATGAAAAATACAAAGATCCATAGAAATAAGACAATGAAAAAGATCCACAGAAAGAAGAAAATAAAAAGATCCGCAGAAAGAGGACAAATCAAAAGATCCACATAAATAAGACTAATGAAAACATCCAGAGAAAGAAGACAATTAAAAAGATCTACAGAAGGAAGAAAAGTAAAAAGATCCATAGAATTAAGACAATTAAAAAGATCCACATAAAGATAACAAATAAAAAGTGCCATAGAAGGGAGCAAAATAAAAGATCCACGGAAATAAGACAATTAGAAAGATGTACACAAAGTAGAAAAATAAAAAGATTCCCATAAACAAGACAATAAAAAAGATCCCCAGAAAGAAAAATAAAAAGATCCACAGAGAGAAGAAAAATTAAAAGATCTAAGAGAGAAGATAATAAAAATATCCACAGAAAGAAGAAAAAGTAATATGACCCACAGAAAAAAGAGAATTAAAAATATCCAAAGAGAGAGAAAAATAAATGATCCATAGAAAGAAGACTATAAAAAAGTTCCACATAAAGAAGAAAATAAAAAGATTGACAAATAAAAACAATTGAAAAGATTCACATACGTGTATGTAAGAAAAATAAATGATCCACAGAAAGAAGAAAAAAAATCCACAGAAAGATGACAATCTTTTGCACTTCTTTTAAATCTCCATTCTCTTTTTAGCGCGTGTTTAGACCCAACAAAGGATGAAAGAGGAGGTTAAACGTTCTAACACTCCCATACAACAACCACATATAGCTACTACATGTGTACCTCAAATATATTTGCATTTTTATAACAAAGGTTACGTCTACAGGTACACACTTATCTAGACATTTTATAACTGATGTTACACTACGATCTCTGGAAAGCCTAGTGGTTAAGGGGGACTTCCACGCTTAGGTTACCGAGTGCAATCCCAGCGAGAGCGAAAAAAAAATGTGCGATGGGAGCTAGCCGCTTATTGACAGATTCTCTATCTGATGCGTTGGTGGAGGCAGTTTATTCCTCAAACTTCATTACAAACATAGCCAGTCGCACACCGCATTGTCTTCCCCCTCTCCCTTCTTTTTTCGCACACAACATTTCACTCTTCTGACTAGAAACCTTCCGTAAGGTTCTCCATATCCACACATACATAAAGTGAAATGAAGAGCCCTCCCTTGGGCCACGAAAGATACCCTGTTCATTCACTATTAGTTCCTAAACGCAGTACTACTGTTCTCCTGACGATAATCGGCATCTAGTTTTATCGGGTTTGCTAGCACTTGTCGTCCTGATTTTTATATGACTCTCATTATCCGGTCAGGAAATCTCGTCTATGAATGAAAAGTCACTGGTGGCGCAAGCAAATCTATAACTAGGCTTACAATCTGCATATCAATCACCCCAAAAGGAAAAGGTGAAAACAAATTCTGAGCTCTTTCGTCTTTAGTTCTAGAACAATTTACATTTTCCATTCATATCATAACTGTTATTTGTGCCAAAGCATTTGTATCTGGTTTAGACCAACAATTAAAATTTTGAGCTTATTTTTTGATATTTTATTTTCAGCATCCCATACATCTACTACTATTATTATTAGTAAACGGTATGCAAATACTCTAATTAACAAGATCTGCTGACCACAAGGTCGCGTGCTCTCACTTATTCTGATTTATGACTTATGACCTTCAAAACTTTCTATAATTCCTGGACTAATCTTTGGACGACCTTGGCAATTCTATTATTAGAAAGAAAATAGAAAACAACATAAGGCTATCAAATTTCGTTAGAATCAGCGGAAAAGGTATGATATTATCGCCAAACAATATAATTCCCTGGCTAACCTTGGGAGGACTTTGGCAATTATATTATTCGGAAGAGAATGTAAAACAATATAAGGGTTTCAAATTTCGTTTTAATCGGCGGAATAGTTATGATGTTATTGCCCCCCACGAAAAAAATTCTCGCTCTAACCATGGGAGGACTTTGGCAATGATATCATTTAAAAAAGAATGTAAAATAACATAAGGGTTTCAAATTTTCTGAGAATCCGCCGAATAGTTATGATGTTATTGCCAAAACAAGATAATTCCCGAGCTAACCTTGGGTGTACTTTGGTAATTATATCATTCGAAGTAGAATGTTAAACAACATAGTCACAATGTTATTGCAAACACAAAAAAACAAAACGGACCCGACCGACCGACCGACATAGTGAGATCGCGACTAGACTTGCACGTAACTAAAAATTAAATAAATGAATATAAACTTAAAACTTTGGCAAGTCAAATTTTCTATTTAATTATCGTTTCCCAAACCAACCTCAAATTTATTTTAGTGAAAATTAATTAAAAACTTTTCCTATATGTTGATCCCAAATAGGCTTTTATTAGTAATTTACATAGGTTTTCATAAATTAAGAATGAAGATTTATTAATTAAATTTATTATATTACGAAACTTTTAAAACTTTTTTCCACTGGTGCAATCTCAATCGCGGACAATCACGGCAAGAGAGATAACGTCTTTTGCTTACTTTCCTCATGCCAGGGTTGTCGTCTTTAATAAACACGTTACCTTGTAAGTTGCCATGCCCATTTGCGTGACATCATTGAATCAAATTTAATGCCAACACGGTTCTTTATTCACGCATACTTATACTTGCAAAGATAAGAGAAATGTGAATGGTCTCTGCTTCGTTGCTTTTGTCTTTAACCCGATTCTCTATCATCCCTGCTCCAAGAATCGAATATTAACACTTAACCCTCCCCCCCCACAGTAAATTACCACTATGTTTACATAGATGGCCGCTTTCTGCTCCCACGCCGCAAGTTCACACTAAACGCCATTCATGAGAATACTTCTGTTAGCAGTTAAGGATAATGTTTGAGCTTAATGTGTTTGGATTCTATATCACTCCTTTAGATTTCAACTTGGCTCGCTATTTAACCCAATTCATTGATCATTACTTTATTATTTTTCCAATAAATGACCATTTCGGTACCACTTTACCTCTCATCTTTTACTCTGTCGACTACCAAGTAGTTAAAGTTCATTATTTGAATTCTTTATTTTTTCGTGCCTTATCTTAAGATTTTATCGGGGATTTTTTTCATCTTTGAATTGTTTACATTCAATTTATCTTTCGCACCAATTTCTTTCACAGAAGCGTTTGGACCTTTTGGAGAGTTGCGTGACCTCCCAGTACCAAGCGTTCAAAGCAGTCTTTAGACACAAATCCACCTACTTATATAATAATATCTTAACAAGTCTGGCCTTGCAAGGTTTCTTGATGAGATTTTCACGTTAGTTTTCGCTTCTCGCTACTAGTACAAAGATAATAAAAAATACTAATAAATCATATTAATAATAATTAAAATAACAATAATAAATAAAACTACTACTACTAAAAATAAAATATGAATAATAAAAAAATAATATTATTATTAATTGCAATAGTTCCATCATGGACTAATAGAGATAACTAAAACGCCTTTCGGACAAGTGCCAAAGAGATTCCCACCTCCTTGTCAACGATGATCTTCACAAAGTGCCACTGGCCATCCGCGAAGGTGTCACTGGCCCTTAATTCCAGCTGGATGACACCACCAGCTCCCACTAATACCAGCTGTACCTTCCCTTCCACCATCTGCACCAGCATCAGGGGGCTTGGAGTACTGTCTTCCGCTCTGTGATAGAGTCGGTCTGAGGGCCTCCTATTAGCCAGGGGGCCCGAGTACAGGATGACCCCCTCCCTCCGGGTAGTCGAGAACCTCAGCGACAGGGAGAGTGGGAAGCACGGGGGTAGGGGGGCTAACCAGACGAAATCTCCCGGGAAGAAAGCCCTGCTGGTTAATTTGCACCTGTGTCCTGAGGTGTGTCCAGGGCAAATGCAGCTGCAATGGGAAAAAATGGAATGGAAATGTATTTTTATACAGTTATTCCCGAGTTGAGTCCCTGATGCATTTAACTCCGGATATATATATATATATATATATATATATATATATATATATATATATATATATATATATATTGCCTTAATTAATTTCCTTTGGCAACTTTCTTTTCTAACTATCTTTTTTATTCCACCTTGTAGATGATGGTAAATCACTTGTCCAGTATTCATCTTTTTTTTAAATGAATGTGTTTAGTAAAAACCAAACTAAATTGCTAAGCTTTCGATCTTATTCGATCATTTAAAAAAAAGAGATGAATACTGGACAAGTGATCCACCATCTACAAGATGGAATAAAAAAGATAGTTAGAAGAGAAAGTTGCCAAAGGAAATTAATTAAGGCAAAATACACAATGGTCTTCAACGAAATTTGCATATATATAATATATATATATATATATATATATATATATATATATATATATATATATATATATATATATATATATATATACACATATATATAATTGGTTAATAAAAGGAAGAAGCAAAGAGTGAATTTGAATAAAGAGGGTATGAATAAAATAAACAAAATATTATAAAGCGTTTTAAAGGGAATAAAATTAAGGGGGCAAAACAGATAAAGTGATTAATGATGAAAAGAATTATAAGAAAGAATTGATGATCAGGAATCGACTATCAGTGGGAAGAACAGAGGTTAAATGAACAAAAGAGGTAAAGATGAGTAATAAAAAATATTAAAGAATATCAAGGAAAGAAGTAGAGAAAATATGACTAATGAGTGTATATAAACACAAAAAGGAAAATATAAGGGATCTTCTATTAAGCTAGAATAACCCCCCAAAATGAATACCGAGCTGAGGAATAAACGAATAATTACATTAAGGGTTAGGTGAGGTGCAATAAAAAGCTGTAACAAAACCGAAGCATAATTCGGGAAATAATTTAAAAATTGAGTCTGAAAAGGTGATAAAAACTGGTCAAATGAATCACGAGGGCTGGAATGAAGGAACCATTATTTAGGTATGATTACTTTTGAAGGAAAGATGCGTCCCAAAAGGAATAATGAGGATATGAAAAAAAGAATATTAAAGGATATTTGTGTTCTTGGAAAAAGAATACGGAACATGAAAAATATCAGCGAGGATAAGAATAAAAAAGGAAAGTATGTAGATATATGTAGGAGCAGTTATTAAAAGAAATAAACGCTGACAAGTGATCAACAAAAGCGAGGATAGAAAATTATTAAAGAGTATTAAAAGCTCTTTTAATAAAGAAGAACTAACATAAAATGAATAATGACGGCAAGAATAAAAGGAGAAAATATTATGTGATGGTGAGGGAGCTAAGAGTATCTAAATTATTAACTTAGGTAACTAATAAAATTATTCATAAAAATCGAAATCAATACAGAATAAATAGATAAAGTGCCTTCTTGCAGCAGCAATACACAACTGTACACATCTAAACATACACCCGGCGCATACATATGCGCCGGGTGTCATTAGTTGATTGTAACTTGGTATTAAGTGAAAAACACCTTATAGCATTCTGTAAATGATGTTCTCAATTGCCGAAATGGGTGGAGGTTGTGGAAATGTACGTGCGAATGGGTTTGATTAAAGAAACCGGTACAAATTAATTAATGATAATATTCATAGAGGAGGCGTAACAGCCTCCTCTAGCTTTGGTTAACAAGTAGTGCAGTACGAATTTGTGCAAAACGCTCCAAACAAAGCACACTCCACACACACACGCTGATTTTCCAGGCTTAAAGTAATCGAAGACATTCGCCGAAGAATTGAGCAAAGTCCAAAGATGTATGGCAACAAAACTGACGCAGCGGTCTCCCGTAAACAGGCCATGCCAACGTGTGCTAAAGGGTTTTATATGTAGAATTATAGAATCAAGACCAGCAAAGACCCTAATATCTATGGCGAGTTGGGAAAGTGTCGGATAGATAGGATAAGGAGGTCTTGCAAAGACCTCAGAGATACGAGTAAAAAGAGTTGTGTGTTCATCTAATCTATTTTAAATATGTTCATCGTTGAGCTTTAAACTTCAAATGCCGTCAGAAAATTCCAAGGTGAGACGATTTTTTAAGTAAAAATACTCCCCCAAGTTATTCGTTTGATAACGCTTTAATTTCAATTTAGGTCCATTTATTCGGGTAGTGCTTTCAGTACATTCAAATGTGAATAAGATTTTTATTATCGAAGCCAATCATAAATCTGAATATGTATCAATTGAAAAAGAAGCCCATAGTCAAGGGAAAGCAATTTCAATTCTTTAAGTCTCTCTTCATAGGGTCTGCTTTTCAACTTCGGAATAACCTTTGCCACCATTCGCTGTACTCTCTCCAATGCATCGATATTTTAGGCAGATATGAAGACCATAATTGAATTACATATTCCAGCTCTGTACGCAAAAACAATTTAAATAGTAGAACTATTTATCTACTTTTATATTTGCCATTTCTCGCCATAAACTCGATTGTCCTATTTCCTTTGTTTAACTATATGGCCGCAATGCTTCGAAAACTTAAAGTCGCTTGAAATTAATACACCGAGATCAAGTTCTTCTGATATATTTTATAGTCGATCACCTTCTAACGTATAATTAAAGTTGCCATTTGAAAGCCGATTTTCATAACTTTGCACTTAGTGAAATTAAAATTCATTTGTATTGTAACCAACCAATCAAATATCGCATTTAGGTCGTATCGTATTTCCTCTCAATCTGAGTCATGTTTCGAAATATGATCTAGTGTAGTATCACCAGTCACCTTAGCAAACCTGGTTAATAGTCTTTAATTTATTAGTTTACAAAGATAAAAAATAATATAGAAATCGAGACTGACCCCTAAGGCACACCACTAGTGAATTTTGCCTGATCACACGACTCTCCATTTATCACTATTCACTACTTACGATATGTAAGTCAATTTTTTATTTAACTCAATAGACTACCTCAGCGAGTGAGTTCAAAGCTTTTCCAAAAGTCTCATATGAGGATCCGAATCAAGCTTCTTTTTAAAATCAAGGTAAATAATCTCTACGGCTTTATAGTGATAATTTTTCTATGATGCCAACAAATACGTTAATCAGGAACGACGTCTTTTAAATCCGTGTTGGATATCTTTAATTATGTTTTTCAAAGTGATCCACGATTCTGTCTCTAACTATTGACTCAAAAAATTTAGCCACAATTGACTTTAAACTAATAGGTCTATAGTTTGTAGGATTATTTTCTTTCCCCGTTATATAAATTGGCGTAACTTATGCTAACTTCAGGTCCGGAGTCTAAAGGAACAATAAGGTCTTTTAAAGATTTGTTAAAAATCTTTTGAGTGGCTCTATGATCTCGTTTTTTAACTCCTGCTTTGGATGAATTTGATCTGATCAGGGCGATTTGGAACTTTTCATTTTGTCCTTAAAATTTGAAAATTAATCTGTATTCACTTAAAATTGGCCGATGTGTTTTCTTTTCTTCCAGTGAAGTCAATTGCAGCGGGAGAAACAGAAATTGGACATATGTCGTCGGGCGAAAACACCCCGGAGAAAATCTCTGATTCATGATTTGAGCAATGCCTCCTGTGTCGCTAATTCAAGTTTTCTCCTCATATTTAATTGGTTTTATCAAATATCAAACTGATTTCTTATTACATAGTTACGCATAGAACCGTATGGGTTTTTTTTACACGTTTTAGAAAGACCAATTTCGTAAGTTTTATCTTTATTTTTTTACTTCGCGTTTTACTCTACGCCAATAATGTACGTAGTTTTTGTGGTTTACAATGTTGCTAGTTTCTTTTAACGGGAGATAGTAGCTGTTTTCTTCTCTTCTACCAAACTTCACACTATTATTGATCTTTTGCGAGCTTCTTTTTCGAGTGATTCCCTTTTTTGGAACGCATTTTAGTCGCGTTCATACGATTCTATAACTTACTATGTCGGTCCGTCGGATGGCAACGTTTTACTTTTTAATGTTTGTTAATTGATAATACGTTTACTAATTAATTTTTTTTCAAATGATTGAAATAATTGAGAGCACGTGATAATAATTGAGAGCTGAGCTGGTTTATCGTAAATAATAAATATTTTCTCAAACGTTCGTACCTTAGCGATACTTTTTATATTTAAGATTTCCATTCGCCCTTTTTTATAGGAAACGAATCTATTATTTTTTTCAGTTGAACATCTTTGCTCAATCCTCTGCGATGAGCCATACTTTTCTAATACCAATGCGGTGAGTTCCTGTGGTCCTTCAAAGTGCGACTATTATCCCTTGAAGAGTAGAATGTATGAAACAAATCACAAATCTCACTCATTACAGAAACTAAAACCAACAGACACGCAGTTGCTGCTCTCTCTCTCACTATTTTACGCCAGCTGTACCTGGAGATGGTTATACGTGCTCAGTTGGGTACTAAAGCTGGAATAGAACCACCTTTTACATCTTTAATGATGACTCATTTCCAGTGATTCTCTATTTAGATCTGTATTGGTCTATGGTTATGCAATGTTATGGAACCCTGGATACCTTTTCGTCAGCCAACCTGTTTTATCCCCCACAATACTAAAAATGGAAATAATGAGTCATTTGCAAAACTAATCTATGCTACTGACTGTGACCCTGCTGGAGATGGGATGCATCGCCCGCCATTGAGGCAAGTGGTTGGGCCACAGGAGTTGTAGTAAGAAGTCTGGAATGGAGAGAGTGGAGACGGGGAGTGTGTGGCAACGGAGAAGTGGTGACGGCATGTCACGTAGTGTGGAATCACGGGGGAGACCAGTGATGTCACGTTACCGTCTACTACCTAGAGAGAGAGAGAGAAAAAGATTTCAGGTCATGATGAGGTTATCAAAAACACAATATATTACTTGACTGTTGCCCATCAATCTCAATGGACAGAACAACCATAATTTGGTCAACATTTTCAACGAGCCAAGATGGATTAACAATAAAATAATCTAAGGAAAACACGATGACACGTACTTGGAATTTTATAAGTAAATTAGTAAGACTAGAATTATAAGGATACTCTCTTTTCTGATGAAAAATATCTTTTTCATCATTTCACATATCTCTTCTTGGCCTCTTGAAAAATCAGTACCCAATTATTTCACTGCACTTGTAAATGTTGGAAAGAAAGTAATCTTTCGATTTTACGGTATATATTAACACTAGAAAAAAAAATGACTGTGGAAATAGTTAATCGCAAACCCAACCTATAACCCCATTCTCCATCTGTCAATAAGTTTATAAATGTCATGCTTGTAAAATTATTTATGTTTTGATGCAAAATATGAATCCAAATCGTTTCAACCTATTCTTTCGATATCAACCTAAACTATCCAAATTGTTCTCTATTGCCCCAAACAAGTGAAGAGAAGAAGCGAAGTCAGGAAAATATGTAGAATGAACCTATATTTCACAAGGGAGGTCCTCTAAGAGGTTTTAGCAATAAACCTGCGTGAGGAAGGGCATTATTGTGATGGGGGACAACCCCTTCTGTTCACTTAGAAGGTCGCCTTTGGCCTATATCGACTTTGAAAGATATAGTTAATTGCAGTAGAGATTAGAATTAATTGTTTGATTGTTGTCTAACGTTTCGTAATGGACAATTCCTTCAATATCCCAGCATATACTTAACGCGATATTATTTAGATAAAGTCCTTTTGGTTGTTGAGAAATTCTTTTTCCTCGACTTATTATATATTTCGTTAAATTAACAAGTTACACAATTCTTGGTCAATGAGGACAGTATTCGAGTACCTCATTGATCGATCGGAGCTAAAACCTGAGTGGTTCTCCATTCTTCGCATCAGACCATATACTCAATCTCTCTTTTATTTTTCTCTCTCTTTCTTTCTTCCCTTCTTTTTGCTCTTTCCATCTCTTGAACTCATGAAAATCTTTATCCATAGAAGAGTTGAGGCTCTTTATAACCCTGAATATGCTTGCTTACAAATTAGGCGTTTCACCGAGGCCGGATCCAAACAAAAACATTTTGAAGGCTCTTTATTGAGTCTATTAAAGTTTTGTTATATCTCAAGTGCTTATATAATAATTGGCAAACTTACCAAAATAATTGAATTGATTTTTTGAAAATTTTGCAATCGCTACTTTCGAGGAACTTCGTGGTACAAATATGTATATTAGGAAGAAAAATTCAAAACTACGAGTTTGTATATGAAACGAACGAAAGAGTTCAATATTAAAAAATAATAAATCCCCCAAAGTAAATAAGGGTTTATTAAAATCATACATAAATGACAATTATGGGTAGTCAAATGTTAAGTAAGTGATTAACACACAAAAATGATAAAGGATGCAAATAAAAAAAACAAAAAACCATACGATAAAATAACACTAGAAACAAAAAATGTCCTTTATCGTTAGAGTTAATAGACTAAAAATTATGGAGGGAGATACGAAAATGAGGAGACTTCTGTATGGGAGTTGGTTGGGTAGTTAAAATTCTTGGTTGTTTAATCTTTTATATGGTAAACAATTAAGGGAGCAGGAGAAGCGGATTTCATTATTTACTGAATAAATATTTCGAGAATTTTTAGTTCTAAATAATTTAATTGAGAACAAAGTTAATATACTGAAAGAGCCAGAATTAAATGGTTGGTTACGGTTTTGGGAATGTTGTGTAATTTATAAGAATTCCTGATGGAAAGAGGAAATGTTGGTTCTGTCTGATCGTGCCAAGTGTTTGGATATCCTACATTTTTGGCAGGTCACAGAGTAGGTTTATTTTATATATATATATATAACGAAGAATCGCAAAGGGAGATATTCTTTGTAATTAAAGTAGGAATGAAGAGAAGAAGAATTGGAATTTATTGCGATAACTTGATATTAAGTAATTTAGCTATTAAGAACTGAGAGTAATTTTTTATTAAAATTATTAAGATGGTCAGTATATGGAAATTTGCTCAAGCCTTTTTGTTTGTCAAATCTTTTTGTTGAATTTGGGGATAAAAATGTCTCGATAAAGTTTTTAGGTTTGGTGGTCAAAATACATAATACCGATGAAATTAAAAATAAATATCCTCCGATATGGAAACCAATCAGAGTAATTGTTTTAAGCTTAAATTTTTTTAGTTGTCCTTTCATTTCTTCGTATTTTTGTGCGTTCTCTGTTGAAGATTTTTATTTCTGTTAAAACTAGTATAATTCAGCGATTAAGTGTCCCCATATGGTGTATAGCGGGGAATGGCTCTGCTACCACTGAAGGCCGATGAAGAGCCATAGTCTCCCGACTCCATTCCAAAAGGGAAACATGCCTCGGCTTTTTGCATCTGTTTTAAATCTTCAATTATCTTTTAGACGCCTGGAAAGACCTTCCAAATGTGATAGAGGGCGTTCAACATTTTAATTTAAACTTAATTAAATACTTTCTACATACTTCAAGAAGAAAGACATGTCACTTCTAAGGCTGTAACTAAGCTTTCCTAGAACTCTGCTGCCATTTTTGTCTTCTGCTCATTTCCTTTTCAAATCCCCACCGGGAGTTATGAGATGTCCTTAGTATACATATCCATCTACTAGCTCTAAAATTTTATCATAAATTCTATTGTTTTCTATATTTTATAAAACTAGTTAATATTATTTTCGTCTTTGAAAAGTTCCATGATAATTGTTTTCATTCAATTTAATTCTTTTTTAATTCCCGTCATCAGTAAAATGAATGTGACTTTGATGTTTTTGTCATTACAACGTTATTATATTATAATATTTCTTATGCAAATGCAATTCGACCTTGCCACTAAAACGGTTCTTCACCATTTTAGAATATTATGTGAATGCAAAACTTCTATGTATGTAAATGAGGGTTTTTGTTAGAACTCGTATTGGAAACCCTAAAGTCTCCTATGAATGAAACTATTTAATTAAGGGAGGGTACAGCTTTTGTTAATTTTATCGGGTTAATTGAAACAGAAGGAGTTATTTAGAAGGGTTAATTAAGAATACATGGAAGCATAAATTATGAGAAAATACAGAGTGAATATTATTAACGTAGCGCAAATAGATCAAAGGTGTTTCAGTAAATTGGAAATGAACAGAGGAGCTGAATCATCCGCAGTTGAGGGTTATTGTCTTTTTCGAGGCCCAGTCGAGTGCGCACCCTGCCACCATGGTAGCGAAATATTTCGTCAAGGTTCCCACCTGGAAACGCAGCACCTGCGTTTCCAGGTGGTAGATAAAAGAGAGAGAGAGAGAGAGAGAGAGAGAGAGAGAGAGAGAGAGAGAGAGAGAGAGAGAGAGAGAGAGAGAGAGAGAGAGAGAGAGAGAGAGAGAGAGAGAGAGAGAGTTGTTTGTTAACAAAGTCTGCTGACCAAAGTCGGTTGCTCTCTCTTATTCTGATTTATGACCTTACGACCTTCAAAACATTCAATAATTCCCGGAATAAATTTGGAAGGACCTTGGCAATTATATAATTTGAAAGAGAATGTAAAACAACATAACGGTTTCAAATTTTGTTAGAATCAGCCGAATAGTTACAATGTTATTCCTTCTCCCCCCCCCTATAAAAAAAAAACGGCGACTGACGGACCGACCGACCGACCGGGTATTGAGAAAGGAGATGTAATTGAATGTTTTTAGAGAGATTTAAGTAAATGAATGACCATAGAGAACAATTGAGTTATTTATGCATGTTTTTAAATGTAATCATGTAATTATTGGGAATAATGTTTCATTCATTATTATATGTAAGAATTATATTTCCAAAAATAATTTAGAATATAAATATTTTCGATAAAGGATCAGAGTCATTTTCATTCGAGGAGATAAATTTTAGTCTTCTCTCTTTTTCCATTTGGAGGCTTTGACCGCAGGATGCTATCAGTGGTTTATTGGGATAATAAATATCTCTAAATAAAGCCTTTTGTTTTTGTGTTTTATGTTAGAGACAAGGAAAAAATGTTTAATTTACCGTGAGAAGACGGGGTAAGGAACGCCTTTGGAAGATGAAAACAGGCCACGCCTTACGCCAAGGAGTACTGAATTACTCTGAGCCATTATTGGGCTGAATTGAGCAAGGAACTAGGGTGAGGTTCCCTTTGAATTTGAATGGGAACTTTCTTCAGAAAAACTTGGTTATTTACCACCCTTTAAGAAAGATCTCTCTTCTCCAATTCAGAGAACTACAACCACTCAGAGTCTTAAGCAACTCCATAGAAAGTGTTAATGAGTTTTGTATTACCCAAAGTGTAGTGTTTAGTATGATGAATAGGGACTGGAGTAAACAGTCTAATTAATTCTTAATTATAATTTTTAATAACGTGAAAAAATCGGCGCCCACTTTTGTCTTTCTTAAAATAATTGTTTTTCATAAAATAGGTGGAATCTTCTTTACCCTAATGCTTTAGGAGGCCGTCACGCAGGAAATTGCCCGTAGTTCACTTTAGGTAGACGAAACTTCACAGTTTTGGGTAAGTGCAGATGTCTACATTGGAGTGCCCCCATTCTTACATTTGAGTCTCGTATACCCGTGCCATAAAAATTCTTGTGTCTATAGCGTTCAGCTTTGGCGTGCAGATTATACTTTTCCGTTAACATTTTTACCTCTCTTTTGTTTAAAATCAAAGCTTACTATGGGTGCGAGTTTTATCCCTCCGCATTCGAACCTATATTTTGGATCGTGGATTCGATTTAGGACACTGGTCTTAATTAATTGCCTGGTACCTTATTCTTGTAGAAGCAGGTGAGGTGTTATTCACCGATGTCAGGAAAAGGATATGTAGTTTTAAACGGGAGTTCAACTTCTTCCCTAATTGCTAAAGGCCCTCATATCATCGTGACTGATCTTCATAATGGATAATGTCAATGAAATTCGCCAACCATGCACTAAACCTTTATTCTTCAGGGACATGAATCCAATAGATCTATGAGAGCTTGGTCAGTGATGCCTCGTGACTTAAGGCTTAAGGCTAGACTTAAAATTCTCATCAGCATTGGAGGAGGTCAAGGGATCGAAATCATGACTAGGAGCACCTTTCTAAGGATGTTTGAATGGAATGTGGTTGAGTGATTTGGGTACAGCTCGCGGGGTTGTTTAGGTTTGCTTACTAAAGATAAGGTAAATAACAGCCTGTTTGATTTCAGCTAATGTTATTTCAGACGAGAGTGAGTTATTTAAATCATCAGCGAGGTAAGGAAGAAGTATCGGGAACTGGCGGTAAAAATATGCAAGGAATAGTTCTAGGGAGAAAAGGTATTTATAAAAGAGAGAATTTTGAAATTAATTCCTCTGAGGATACTGGAGCAAGATAAATTAGCTAAGATAGGACAGGAAAAGTTGGAGTTAACTGCTAACAAGAAAAAGAAGCATGTGTTATGCCAGAGCAGATATGTCTATATGCCAGATGGTAACTGTTATGGCAGGTCCAGCGGTTCCCAGTTATATCAGAAGCTACCTTTTTTTGCAAGTTACAGTAAGTTACTAGTTAAGGTAAGTTAGTGGATTATTTAGTTAAGGCCTATTAACTGGTTACCAAGTTATAGGTGACATACTAAGACGGTTAGGACGGTTGTTGCCCATCCAAGTACTAAACTTCTCCAATGTCGATTAACATTGATGCAACGCTGTTGGGGTATTCAGATAACGGGCGCTGACCTTGGGCTGACTCCAAGTGTGGTGGGGCTACTCTTCTTGCTTGTTTTTTTTTTAAGTAGGCTAAGTAGGGTGGATTCTTCTTAGGAAAGTACTCTCGGAAAGCATATTCCAAACTATTTATTGGGCGGAGGTCTCAGTAGGTTTAGGCAGAAAGAATTTGATGGGATTTGTGTTGGCTATACGAGGCAGGCCTACTAATGTATAAGCCTATTTTTGATTATCTTTCTGACTACCGCACCGTCTGCCCGACTGACTATCTTTTTCTCTCCCTTTGAGTCTTGACTCGCTTGACTCACTTGACGCTCCTTACTGTCTCTCAATGGTATATTCACTCTTTGGAAATATTTGGATAGTAGGCATCGCAGGCATACTTTATTTTTTTATACTTATTTTTCCTTTTTGTATTATTTATGTTATCACGTGTTTTTCTCTGTGTGTATTCTTCTTAGTGTTTTTCTGTTTATTTTTTCTCCTTTTCTCATTTATTCTGTATTCGTGTATTGATATTATTAAGCTTTCAAGCCTTTGTTAGTGTACAATTTTTGTGTTTTTACCTCGTGTGTACTCTCGTTGTTTGTTTATCATGTTTATACTATTGTTTTATAGGTTGTTGTGTCATACTCTGTGTTCCTAGTGTTTAAGTGTAAATTGGTTGTATATTTTTCTCGGAACAGACTTTGGTGCTTGGGAATCGCCGGCTACGATCGACCTTCCCGTGCAGCCTGGCAGGGATGTTAATCCTGCCTCCAGATCATCTTAATTCTGGGATGATATCATTGGTGATTGTAGACCAGACTTTTTTGGCTAGTTTCTGGGTTGCGACGTTTACTGGTTTCAGTTTCTGCCTGCGGTGCAGGTCCCTCTGCCGAAGTTGTTCTTTTCGTCTGCTTTTGTTTAGGCAGAGGGATGCAGAGTTCTGCACTCGTTGGAGCCTTCTCATAGCGGTCTTGCTGGCCGCTTGAGTCACTACTGCAGGGTAGATCAGCTTAGCCCGGATAAACGACAGGTATAATTTTCTGATATTCGCCGAGCTAAGATTACTGAACCTATATAGCTTAAAGATTTCTCTCTTCGCCATATTCTGCCTCACCGTATAGTGACTCGAGTATGAGAGGGCGGAGATTTTTAGGCACAGGATGGTGCCTTCGGCGGAGTAGCCGTATCTACTCCCATCAATTACAATAGGCCAAGTCAACTGACGGCACAGCGGAAGGATTTTGAATTTCTCCCTGTTTGTCCGGGTTTTCACTTTCTCTCGAATTCGTTGATGTTCGAGATCTCCGCGACGGTGTTGATAGCCTGATCCCTTGCTTTCCTAACCCTACTGGAGACGATTTGTGTGATGTCATCTGCGTATTGCAGATGCATCGTGTGTATTGGAGTAGGGAGGTCGATGGTGAAGACCAGGTAAAGCAGGGGATTCAGGCAGCTCCCCTGGGGAACGCCCGCTTTGAGTTCGAATTCAAGACCTTTGTGTTCTTCGATCATGATACGCGCCCTTCTGTCCATGATGAAGTCACAATGAATCCTTTCCAGAACTGGGTTAAGCTGGAGTCTTAGGATCTTGTATTGCAGTCTACTCAGCCAAACCTTGTCGAGACCTTCTGTACGTCCCTCATCACGATGTCTACAAAATGACCCTTCGCTCGGCATTGCGCGATCTTTTCTGTTAGGAGCGCCAGGGCAGTTTCAGTGCTCCGTTTTAGTCTAAACCCATGCTGTTGTGGGTTGTGCGCTCTCAACTCGTCGAGTTGATTTTGTAGCCTGTTGGCTATAATCTTCTAGAAGATCTTGCCGGATATTTCTAGGTGAGAGATTGGGAGGTAGTTCACCACTTGGTCTGGGGGCTTGCTCCCATTCGGGATAAAGATAATTTTTGCCACCTTATACCCGTTTGAGAAGTAGCCTGTATTCAGGGTATCATTCATGATGTTCACCATTCCCTAAATAATTTGCTTAGGGGCATTCACTAGGTTGTTTTTAGTGAGCCCAGACCAGCCTGGTGCCCCTTGTTTGAAAGACCTTATAGTTTTAATGGTCTCTTCAACAGTGATAGGGCACCCGTGGTCAACCATCTCTTTCTCTCTAGACACTTGCGGTTTTGGATGGGTCCTATGTATCATCGCTCCGAGGTTCTAGAGCAGTTGGTCTTCGAAGTCCTGGTCGAAATCGTCGTTCTCCTCAGGTGAGATCGCAAAGTCCTCTATCCAGTGGTCCCTGAATCTCCTTTCTGGGGAATCAGGATCCTCTATGAAGATGTCGCCTTCTTTTATTTTAATCCCAGGCCTGAGAGGCAATCCCCTAAGTCTTCGGATGCTATTCCAAAAACTTACTGGATTTGTCTCCAGGTCTAATCTGCCTATGATATCGTCTCAGAATTCCTTCTGTTTCTCAAGGATTATGTTTTTCATGTTTTATGTTTTTCATTCGGACTTTCTTTTCCCGGGTCGGGCCTGTCCTACCGACTTCTTGGTATATTTCCATGTGTTCCCTAGAAATGTCCTTCATTTCGTCCTTCCACCTAGGTTGTGGGAGCATTTTGTATGAGATTCTGGAGACGCATCTTTCGTCAGCTTGAATGAGGAGATTGGTGAAATTATCAATCTCCTCATCAATTTCCTTTAGATTTGCGTCCTCCAGGTCAGCTGGTTGATAGGTGCTTAGCAGCTTAGCATCTCTCTATACTGCTCCCAGTTAGCTTTCGCGTAACTTTTCCTATGTGGGTCGGGCTTGAGCATTGGCGCAAGCGAAATGGTAGTGATGATTGGGACATGATCGCTCGGGACCACTGGGTCATGGGCGTTGGCGATGTTAAAGGGAAATTCAGGGCTTACCAACACAATGTCCAGTTTTGTCGCCGAACAATGCGTTAGATAATTTGGGAAGTCAGGTCCTACTCCCCGGACTCTATTTCTTTCGATTAGTAGTTCCAGGTTTCGTCTCCTTTGGTCGACGCTCCTGTAGCCAGATGCACGGCAGCGGGCGTTTAGGTCCCCGCCTAGCAGCGCTAGCCTTCTGTACCCGAAAAGGGTGGAGAAGTTGTTGATCGGTAGATACTGTCGCCTGGGGGGAGGGACTGGTAGGCTGCCGCGACAGTTAGGCCACCAACCAGGGTTGGGATCTCGACAGCCACGAATGATTCATCTAAGTCCGGTAATATTCTGAACTTTATGTTCTTTCTGATTGTGATGGCTGCGCCATCGAATCGTTCTTGAGTGTGTTTTTTTTTGCATTACAGTGTAATTGTGTATTTTTATGGTGTCTGTGGTTGTGTTTGTGCCGTGTTCCGATAGGAGGATGATTTCCGGGTCCACTGTAGGGAAGATGTTACCGTAAGCAATGGACTTTCCCTTCCATTCATCCACATTCAGTGTGAGTATTTTTAAGGAGGTGTTCGTGTTTTCCATGTTTTGTTTTTGTTCTTTTGTGTTTTTGTTTTCTCTGTAGTGTCTTATGTGTTGTTGTTCTTCCCGTTGCGTGTTTTCTTGCACTCTGTATCACTTAGGGTAATGCAGGAGTCTTTGTGAAGCTTCATTGTGCCTTCATGCAACGCTTGCTCTATGTCAGATTCTCTTTCTTTTGCTGAGTATGTCCACTTGATTTTTCCCTGTTGGATCCCCTCAAATATCTCCCTGGGGTAGAGCTTTTCGGGGTGTGGGATCTGCTCGTAGGTGATGATTCTCAGGTTGATCTCCTCTCCATCGTATTTGTAAGTACGTTTCAAGGTCTTCGACCTGCTTCTCGAGCTTACAGGGCTCTTGGTCACCCTGTTTTTTGCCTCTCAGCTTCAGAATCTAAGGACGATTCGTTTGCAAGGTTGCCTTCCGCTTCCCTGATTCTTCTTGCAGCTCCCATTTCTTTCCTCTAACGCCGTCTCTCTGCTTCCAGTCGTGGGTCTAGCCGGGATGTGCTAGCCTTTCTGTTTGTGGTACTTTCTTCTACTATGGCTTCAGGTGTTTTTTCTTCTTGTGTGGGGAATGGAGTTGCTGGAGCCTATGCTGCGCCTTTTGATTGGAATTGGAGTTGAAGTACATGAGATTGAGGGTTTTTGCGAACGATCCCGGGTTAGTAAGATTGTTTACGTGCGCGAACAGAATGCACGTAAGAATCTTAGTCGAGTTTTCATTCTCGAGTTTCAGATATGTTTTGGTCTGTTTTTTCTTAGTTTCTTTGCTCGGGGCTGTTTTTATTGCCTGTGCGTAAGACGTATTACTCCTCCTTATATCTTCTGATTTCTTCTTCTTTATTATTTCCTTCCTTTGGGGGCATGACATGGCCTTCGCCCCATGGTTCAAACCTCAGTTTGGGCATTTTTCTTTCGTTGCCTTGCACTCCCTCCATCCGTGGCCTGTACCATTGCATCTGGAGCATGTGATGTTCTGCTCTTTGAAGTCTTTGGTTGTGTGCTGCTCAAGCTTGTAGCAGCGAAAGCAGATTTGGATGAGACTGAATTCCCCCTCTCCATTTGGTCAGCACTGATCTTCGCGTTAAACAGCAGAATGCCCCTTTCTTTAGCCTTCTGCGCCATCTGCGTGTCGCTAAAAATGACTTTAAAGACATGTTGGTGTTCTGTGTTTTTCCGTTTGTTACTGAACTTCACAACTTCCACCACGTTGGCCCACGACTGATTTCGGTTGATCTCTTCTTTTATTTCTCCACTGCTGCATTGGCCTATCCAGGGGTCTAGTTGCCTGCAAACCACACTGCAATGTGCCTGGATCTAGAGGGGGGGCTGGGCTAGAGGTTTATCTCTCCTATCACCTCCTGGCCTCCTTCTTTTGTCAGCGTCTCCGCGTCTGCCTCTTTCTCGCAAACTGCAGGAGTAGCCGACCGGGGTGTCAATTAACCTTGGGATAGCCACATTCAGCTTTCCGAAGCTTTTCTGGAACACCGTTCCTCAATCCAGCTTGGGTTGTCCAGCAATGGTCCTCAATGGAACTCTAGTGGTTGGGTGGGACACCATTTTTGGTACTTTTGCATTCCCTCTGACTGGCGGGTGCAAGTCACCTTTACCAGTGCTGCTTCTTGTTTTATTGCACGGCTTACGTTTCTTATGTGTATGTGCGTGTGTGTGTGTGTGTGTGAGTATTTAATTATGTTTTACGTTATAAATTATTTTTCCTTTCCTTGGGGATGAAGAGAGACCCCCCACGCGCTCGCCTGCCGCCTGGATGGAAATGGGAATTGCCTTTAGGATGGATGATACGTTGGATGAGATGAATCCGGGTGGGATCATGTCAGGGGTTTGATTGTATGGCGGACTTATTGACAACGCCGCCCCCCGAGGGCGTTTTAATCGCGACCTCATCCCAACATACCATAGAGACTTTTGTGTGTCCCTCCATGGTCCTGGAAGGGGTCCCCGATGGGAAGAGCAGCGGAGGTAGCATTTCGTCCCTTATCCGGAAAGGTTTCTGACATTGTTATCTACTGTGGGCTATTCCTCAAACCAGCTTCCTCCAATGTCCCCAATTATGGCCATGCTACTGCCTGGCATAGTTGGGACGAAACATGAATGGCAATTCCCTTTCACATCTGATGGCGGTTTAGGCAGGGAGGTGGGCCGGGGATTTAAGCAGTCATCTTCTTAAGTGTGCCGCTGTAAAAGAAAGATGATTGATTAGTGGTGAGTGAATGGTGATGAGGGTGAGGTGACCCTAAGGTATTATTCTCTTTTTTGATATTAGGTCCAAAAAAATTAGAGACCAAATTTTCGGAGGTGTAGGCAAAAACCTTTCTAAAACTTTGATACGAGGTATTTCTGCCAAAAATTCCGAGCTAGCTACTGTCCCTCTCTACTCTATACATAGCTGTATATACTATTAAAAACGCGTGGGCGTAGCTCGCTGTTGACCAATGACACCGTTTCGGCGGAGCTTACTCTACAGGATGTTGTGTGCACGGAGATAGAGAAAATCTGAACGCCAGATGCTGAGAATCCGGTTACAGGACTTACAACGGTATAGAGAGAAGCCTGGACCTGTTGCTGGACAGAAATATTGCCCAGATAATAGGCCCCGACTTCCCCACCTATGCCAGAGAACGAAGTGCTACAAAGCCAGACATCTGTCTGGCGAATAGTCAGCTACTGTTCAATTACTATATGAAACCAGTTCAGGTCCCATGTAGTGACCATATAGGGATCCTACTCACTATCAACAGGAACCCTATACAAGTCCCAGCTGTAGTCAGGAAGAACTACAAAAGAGCAGACTGGACACGGTACGCGCACCTTCTTGAGGCCTACGATCCGCCCAACCTGGACGAGGCAATTCTCGAGGAGATTGATGAGGCACTCGATGCCCTTTATAACCAACTCATCGACGCAGATAGGGCTTGTATCCCTAAATCCGAATATAGGACCATCTCGACCTACGAGTGGACCGAATATATGAAGGAATTATACCGTGAACTGAAGTTAATGTATGAACTCAGCATCGTGAATGGATCGGTTCACTTGATGCAGAGAAGTAAAGAAATCAAAGAAGAATTGAACCAGTTGATCCTCGAACAGCAGAATAGAAGATCGGAGAACGCGATCGATATCCTCGATCACGAAACAACTCCCAAAGAATTTTTGGAAAAGATCCAAAATCTCAAAGGATCGACTGGGAAGAAGAAGCATTAAGATCGAGCTACAGAAAGATAACGGAAACATCGAAACATAAGAGGAAAAAGTTGAAGAAATATTCCGAAGTTATTAGGAAAAGATCTTCAGTATAACTGAAGAGGAGAACAAAGACTATGACCCTAACCACCAGGTGGATAGACAGCGCGACGGAGACGTCGAGATTACAGAAGAAGAACTACTCGGCGCGCTTCGTTCATTCCAACAAAAAGCCCCAGGACAACCGGGGCTTACAAAGCTTAACTTTGAAAAGGCACCAGCCAGTGTCATCGAAGGAATGGGAAGAATATTAACGCCTATCTCAATACGGGATACTTTCCGGATGATTATAAAACGGCCAAGATGATCTTCTTGCTCTAAGCACGGAAAGAACCCAACGTTGAAGGAGAGCTACCGGCCAATTTCACTTCTGGAATTTGGCGCAAAGCTCTTCGAGAAGATCCTCAACAAAAGACTGCTGTCTCACCTGGAGGAAAACTCACTCTATAACCCACACCAATTCAGGTTTAGGAGAAAGCGAAGTACGAAGATGGCGATTAACGTCATCACGGAAAAGCTAGCCCAAGCAAAACGGGAAAAGAGTTACGTGGACATTGTTTGTCGAGATGTATCAAAAGCGTTTGATAAGGTGTGGCAACGGAGAATGCAGTAAAAGATCTTACGACTGGGCCTAAGTGAAAACTTAGAAAGAACTCTCTGTGACTATGTCATAGAGAGGGCGGCGTACATTAGTTTAGGGTGCACGGACGGACCAAAGTTTCCGCTCACTGCGGGCCTCCCGCAGAGGGATATGCCTGTCCCCCACTCTCTACTGGATTTACACCGTGGATGTGCCAGCCCCTGTAAGCCCCACTTGCCTCACTATTCAATTCGCCGATTATTTCACCCAGATAATCACTTTTCCATGGAGGAATGCGCCTTGGCAAGCTCGAATGGGAGCAGCAGAAATTGAAAACCTTACCAACTACGAGGCCCGGTGGAAAATCCGTACCAACTAGGAGAAGTTTAAAGTAGTCCCCATAAGCAGGAGACTACTTGATGACGTCTGGGTAGGGTACAGATAAAATATTCCTACACCACTGAATACAATATACTCTGAATGAAGATTACCTCATCCGGGTAAAAGAAGCACGTCCAAGAACGAATCACCAAGGCAACTGCTGCAGCCAAGACTCTATATAGGTTCAGAAATCTTCGTCCACACAACAAGAAAAAGATCTACACTGCACTAGTAAGATCGACGTTGCTATACCCCGCTTCCGCCCTCTCGTGTGTCTCAAAGACACAGTAGAGGAGACTACAGGTGGTGTAGAATACATGCGCATACCTAAATACAGGTACAAGCAGAATGGAAAGAAAAAGACAAGAAGAGCTGCACCGGGAGGCGGGGTTGACTCCCATTAACGTTGTCATAGAAGAATGAACAAGGAATATGATGGAAAAGGTCAACCGTGAATTGGACGATGAAATCGTCCAAATGATTGACCAAAGTAGGAGAGCTATAAGT
>OZ018318.1:81795258-82167758 GCA_963969495.1 Ceratothoa steindachneri
TTGGTTTCTTGCTAAATATATATATAGGATCAGGTATAAGTCACCACTTTGAAGGCAGTCACTTTGAGGAGAAGGTATATAAATACATAAGTCACCTCTTTATGGCAGGCCTCGGGTTACCACTTTATAGCAGGGTCACGATCACCTCTTTGGAGGGCTCACGGTCGCCCACCTAATGGCAGGAGGAGGTTAAAGCTAGGAGGTAACCCGGTTTATTGGCGAGGATGAAGAACCACAGGAGAGGAAGGACGTCACCAGTTTGAAAGGTTAAAAATGACGAGGATATTTTAGAGAGGTCCCTCAAGTCCCGCGAATGAGGTGAAGGGTGGCTTTAACTCGTATCTGCCTCCAAAAGATACTAAAATAATATACCGGCTTGGCTGGGCTTAACGAAGGCTTGTTATCGAGAAACGAGTGAGATGAATCCCGTAAAACAATAAGTGTTTAATTCCAACGAACAAAAAGAAGAAATACAATAGTGAGGCTCGCGTTATGATTACGGTCATGGGAAATTTCACTACCAGTCAAGAAAGCGAGTGTTACTAGAACAAGACTTTGGCCGGTTACAACGGAGACTTCGCTACGCTAAACGAACCATAATTAGTACTTTAATAAGTGTGAATGAACCTCCTTCACTCGAATTTTCCACTTATCTTCTATAAATGGTATCGAAGGCATAGTGTCTTTTCATCCCTGGGACCACAATGCTTTTAGCTCCACTCACTGGGCAGGACTTTAGTAATCCCATTGTCCCGAAGGTGACCGGTTCTCAGCGCCTACAAGTTCATGCTTTCTTGATATAAATACTATCATAGCTGAGCCGCCACCAGCTCAGCTGTCTCGGCTTAATTTCATCTCCAGAAGAGAAATGTTCCTTTTATTACTATATATATATATATATATATATATATATATATATATATATATATATATCCGCGAGGAAATTCGTTGCAGTTTTTCCTATTCCTGCGAAGCACTTTGCTGGAGCAATTTTAGTGCCATGGCCATGCTTCCACACAAACATGTGTTTTTTTTACGAGGTGGCAAGTAAAGTCACATTGAAACGAACCTACAATGACGTATTTTTTCAGTATGTCATTTTGAATATGCCTGATTCTTTTGCATATCGCCCACAATGTGTGTTGTGCTGCAAAGTTCTTATCAATGAAAGTCTGAAACCAGGAAAGCTGAAGGAACATCTGATGAAGTGTCATCCCGGAAGTGTCTCCCAGTGTATCACATTTTTTCAACAAAAGCCAAACAATCTGCAGGTTGTGAAGTTTGTAAAAACTGGACTTGCATCACAACAGCTGGAAGCTGCTGTAAAAGCTTCGTATGAAGTGGCATATTGAATAACAAATACACAAAAAACACATACAATTACTGAAGCGTTGATTTTACTTTGCTCAATCATAATGGTGGAAAAATTGTTTGCTTGGACCAAACCAAAAAGCTCAAGGCTGTTTCACTCCACAACAACACAATTCGCAGAAGGATAGACGATCTCGATGCAGACATTCTTTAACAACTTACTATCCCATATTTTCAATGCAGTTTGATGAAAGCAAGGATGTTGTATATTGGGCCACTTTGATTGGATACATTTGATATGTTTGAGGGTAGTATCACAGAGGAAATGTCAATATGTAAAAAATTGCTCTCAACCACACAAGGTGCAGATATCTTCAACACGGTGGATGGGTTCCTGAGAAAGGTAGATCTAGATTGTAGCAAGGTTTCCCAACTATCAGTTGATGGAGCTCCAAAAATGATGGGGCAGAGTAAAGGATTATATGGCTTGTTGAAGGAAAAGAACCAAAATATCGAGGTTGTGGACTGTGTCATTAATCTTTATGCCTTGGCTTCACGCGGCCTGCCCGAGTCCAGCAAGGTTGCTTTGGATGACGTGATAAAGATTATAAACTTCCTTAATCAAAAAGTTTGAATGGTTGCATATTCAAAGAGCTGTGTGAAGAAATGGGAGCTATTATGAAAATATACTGTACCATACTGAAGTTCGCTGGCTGTGACGTGAGAAAGTCCTGGTTCGTGTTGCTGATATCCGTGAATTAATTCATATATTTCTACAAGAGAAAGGATCATCCTTCGCGGATCTGCTTGGCGATGAATTATAGGTCAAGCGTTTGTGCTACATAGCTGATATCTTTTTAGAGGTCAATATAGGTAATTTAAAACTTCAAAGAAGATAGACAACCTCAGTGTAACCCTGGGAAAACATCGCTTTGTTCTGTGGAAAATTGCAACTATGGATCAGACGTGTTGGAAAGGGATTTTTTGCACAATTTCCTACATTGGATGCCTTCCTTGATAAGCTGAATTCTGAAGATATCATCACTCACATGAAGAGAGACACTAGAGATCATCTGACCGGCCCCTAGGAAAGCCTGCAGAAGTACTTTTCAGATTTGAATAGTACCAACAGTGAATAGGTAAGAAATATTTTGATGTGACTGAAGATATCATTCCTGACGAGAACTGTCCAGCAAAAAAAGAATTTATCACACGCAGGACAAATAATGCATGGAAGCTAATGTTAAAGCTTAGATTGCTCTAGACCCCTTTCTGGATATCTCGTTTGCAAGATATACCAACACTAGCCTCTCGAGCAGTACAAATTTTCATAGGGTTTTCTACCACTTATCACTGCGAGCATGCTTTTTCTACTGTGACTTTTCTTTGACCAAGCCCAGAATAGAAAAAATGCACAGGCAATGCAAGTTAAACCCTCACATTGAAGAACCAGAGCACTCATAAAGTGATCACTGATTAATATGTATTATTATTGTCGTATTGAATATTTTGCATTTATCCTTGCAGATTTTGATATAAATAAAAATGGAAAAGTTTGCATTTGTGGTGGTTCCTTAAATATATACAGCCAATAGCTAGATATGATTCATTTAGTTCGTCCTGTGAGTGCGAAAAAAGGAAAACATCTGATATTACTGGATATATGTCCAATGGGGCGATTGATAATTACATTTTGTGGTAAACAGTTCGAAAAGGTTGAGAATCATTCTTCTACGACAAAGCCAGAAAGCCAAGTGAAAAGCCAGAAAGCTAAGCCCTTCGTTTTCCTACTCTATTCGGCTTATGCAGGAGGGGAAGTAACCAATGGGAAAAGATTAAAACGCTTCAGAGCGAAGACAAGATTCGAGCCACTGAATACTGACTTCGCCTCACTAAGAACAGTGGACAGGGGATTTAATCTATTCGGTGCTTCCTGTGCACTCAAAGGAAAGTTTACGTCGACTTTACAAGCGCTAAGTTTCAAGAGTCTTTTTCTATCAGTAATTTTCCTAAATGTTTCCTGACTGTGCCTATTCACATTTACGATTAATACAAATAATTAATTATGCATTTGTTTTCATATCTCTCTTGACTTCCCTTCCTTATGTTAAGCCTGCGTTAATCTGCAATTATCACTTCTCAGGACGAAATGAACCAGAGCTTTATGCGAACGTACATAGCATAAAAACTGGAGATGAACACGAAACTTACATTTCATCGTTGCTATCTTCATCTTCCTCTGCACGTTTTCTTTTTCTTCCTCAAACTCACCTTAAAAAGTTAAAATATGAATTAGTCAAACCACTCTATGATCTTTAACCAATCCAGTTGAGGTGGAGTGGTGTTGGTATAAAATAAATGATAATGTAATGTCTATTTTCAAATGGGAGGGAAATGAGATCTTAGTAACTATCCTCTCATTAGCATAGCCTAAATTAATATTAAGCTTTTAAAATTAAAAGATTATAGATGAATTATAGGATAACCTCAAACCTGAAATTTTAAATAAAGATACTCTGCATAAATTTCCACGAATGGGTCAGGATCTAACTAACCGTTTGGAATATTTTCATAAATGATTATAACCTATCGTGAGCACTGTAGAGAGTATTGTCTAAGATAAGCGCAATATAGGTATTAATGGTTATGATACTTACAATGTAAGAAGTAAAGTTTATCATGAGCACAATGTAGGGAGTAGTGTTTATAATGAAGACAATGAAAGAAGTAATGATGAGGATAATGTAGTGAGTAATGTTTAAGATGAGACTAATGCAGGGGGTAATGTTTGTAATTAATACAATGTATAGAGTAATTTTTATAATGAGCACAATGGAAGGGGAATGTTTATGAGTTTTTCAAGAAATTTCCATTATTATTATCATTTTCTGTTTGAAAACTTAATGTACCTGGATTGTAGAATTCTAACAGTCGTTTGATTCGGTTGCTCATAAACGACTTCTAAGTTAAACTTTAACATGGATTCGAAATTGGCTTAAAAAGTGCAGGCAAAGATTAGTTATAAATGCCGAATCATCCGAATGGGTGTTTATACTCGTACCTAGCAGCATCCCGCAGAATTCGGACTTAAGCCTGATTTTTTATCTCATTTTTACCAAATGGTGGCTGTCGCCGTAAAAAATGAATGAATGTATAATGAATTGCATAATGTAACATGTAATCTTGGTTGCTTGGTTGCAGATTTAAAGACCGAGTTCATAAAAATAAGTGTTAGCTTTATCAAGAGAGTCATTAATATTTAGAATAAGAAAGTTTTTTAAACTTTAGACAAAGTTTTTCAGGAGCAATATAACATATGTTGGAATTGAATTAAAATAATTTATGATTTTTTTATCAAACGAAACTAAAAGGCAAAGTCTTCATCCACATACTTAAGGAGAATAACTAGAAAATTAAAAAAAAAACTAATGTTTAGGACATTTGGGGGAGTTCGCCTTTGGGAGCCTTACTTCCTTGAATCTTTGCTTTGCTTTGAAATATTCAAGAAATTTGGAAGTTCACAAATTGCATCCTCCAAGGTCAGTTTGAGAATGTAATCATTCATCAAGCTTTTTGAACACTATGATATAAACTTTCAGTTTTTATCCTGACTATCTCCCCTCTAAGTTAGTTGTTCTTAAGTTATCACACTCAATCCAGTTATCCTTATATTTAAAAAAAACTATATAGCGGCCTGAGTTTAATTGAGTACCAATATGCTCAATAGTTGCAACAACTTCATATCCTTGCATGCCTTCTCCGATCCGTATATTTAGGTCAGAAAATAGAGTTGATTCTGCACCAATATTTGTGTAAACCATTCTTGGTCCCAAATTCCGGAACTCAAACCTTTTTAACTGAATGATGAGGAAATTTGGGGAACAAAGTAAACTTGTGAGTTTAGGGTATGATGTGGCTTGGCAGGCATCATAATTTCCAGCAATGCCATTTTCAGTAGAATTTAAATACTTTTGTATAGCATTTTTTGCATTAAACTTGGTATAGCCTCTGTTTCTTTTTCTGTTTGTAATTTGAATTGGAGCGATAGACAGTGGAATTTTGGCCTCAATTTGAGGCCACAAAAAGGATAATGATGGAATGAATTGGAGATTAGACATGCATTGTGCTGCATCGTGTAGTTTTTGATGTTACATAAAGGACCATCTAGAACTACACTAGCTGGAATGCTAGTAAAATCCTAGCGAATTTCATCTAATCCATCATAACCAAGGGTGAGAATGTAACTTATTTGCACTCATTCTACATTTTTCAGCGCTTCCAATGTTGACACTTTGCAATATTGACCTAGTTCATGATATATTTTTAAATTCTTATTGGTTTGTGGCAAGGATAATACAGAGTCAGAAGTCCCCTTGCCCAAGAACAAGGGATAATTTTTGTTTTTGCATTTATCTTTTTGTGCATTTATCAAAAAAATAAAAAGACATTTTTAAACAAAGGTTGCCAGAGGACCCTTTGAAGGGCAATAAAAGTTGCCCATGGATCCCTTCGGGGAAGGTTTGCATGCCAATCATTGCTTACAAATGGTTTAGAGAGGAATGAGAGAACAAAATGACCTCGGCAAAATTTTGGGTAACTCACACGAATATAAATATAGACAGAAAATACGAGGGGCGGTCAATAAGTTTTGCGAATCGGTAGGGCAAAACAGAGGAAGGGAAGGGCTGTTTGTGGGGGTGAAGGCAAGTTATAACAAGTCAGGACTTGCAGCCGCACGCTCCTGCCTCGTCTATTTAAGAAGCAGTAGCTGATCGCAGATCGTCAGTAACAATTTTTTCTACAATGGAGAAGGTTGAGCACCGCGCAGTGATCAAACTTTTGACCAAGGAAGGCAAGAATGCAAAAGAGATCCATGAACGCATGGTTGCAATGTACACCGACACCGTCCCTTCCTATGCAACCATTGCTCGCTGGAATAGAGAGTTCCGCCATGGTCGTGAGTCCCTTGAAGATGACCCCTGTCCAGGACGCTCGTCAGAGGTGACAAACGAGGACAATGTGGCCTGTGTGGAGAGCATGATCCTCGAAAATCGACGGATGAAGGTCAAAGAAATCGAGCGAGAACTTGGAATATCACATAGAAGTGTTATCAACATCCTCCATGACAATTTGGCCATGACCAAGGTCTCTGCCCGTTGGGTCCCTAGATACCTCACGCCCCATGATCGACTCCAATGGCGTCAAAGTTCCGAGGAACTGCTGCTCTTGTACAACCAAGACCCAGCGGAATTCGAGTCACGCATAGTGACAGGTGATGAAACGTGAGTCTACCACTGGCATCCCTAGTGACTACTTTTTATTCCGCCAGCTCAAGGCTGCACTGCGTGGACGCCGGTTTGGGGTGATGAAGATGTCCAGCTCACCGTCCAGGAGTGGAATGAACAGCCGTCGGGAGATTTCTGGTTGTCGGGAATTCGAAGCCTCAGGGACAAGTGGCGCAAGTGCATTGAAGTCGAGGGTAGTTATATTGAAAATAATAAAACACTTTTCTTCATATCTCGTTTTCTTATATCTGAACTGCAAAACCTATTGACCGCCTCTCGTAGATATACAAATGGCCTAAAAAATTATTTTCTGTGTTGTTAAGGAAATCGTGCCCTTGTGGGGCTTGTGCCTAAAAAGGGTTCTCATTATGATCCCAAATGCATGAAGAAACAATCAAAATTAAATTTAAAAAATATTCTTACCGGTCTCGTCATTCAAAACAATCGAGGAAAGTAATGGCATCTATTTTTATGCGATCATCTTTTTTGTGCCCGGTTCGATGATAAGAGAAAAAATTCGATACCACAAAATATGCTCCGTCAAAAGATCTCGATCGAATGAATCTCTTTGGTTTGTTTTTCACAGTCGAGTTAGAATTCTCATATTCTCTCTAATCTTTTGCAACTCTCCCTCCCCTTCCCCCTCCTAAAGCCCTTACGAAAAAAACTATTTTTTTTATTCATATAGATCAAATTCATCATTTTTCTTCTCTCACAGCCATTGTTGCGAATCAAATTAATTATTACTGTAATAAATTGGCCTGTCAAATGAGAAGGATGAAGAGATGAAGAATAGGAGGCACTGATTACATTTACGAAAAAGGAGGAGGAGGTGATGGGCATGGGGAGTGGTGATGGTGGTGGGCAGGGGCAGTGGTGATGGTAGTGGGCAGGGGCAGTGGTTTTGGTGGTAGGCAGGGACGGTGGTGCTGATGGTGGGCAAGGGCGGTTGTGCTTGTAGTGGGCAGGGACTATGGTGGTGGTGGGAAGGGGTGGTGGTGGTAGTGTTGAGTGGGGGTGAGGTGGTGAGCGGAGGTGAGGAGGAGATGGGCAGGGGTGGTGGTGGACAAGGGCGGTGGTGGTGGTAGTGGTGGGCAGTGGCAGTGGTTTTATACCATTATAATTGGTATTAAATTCTCTTTTAAATCATATATGGCAACCTTCATATTTTTTAAATTTCACCCCTTAACTTTGCATAAATTTGATATTTGGGGTTAAATTTAAATGCGGTCGATTTACCCCCGTTTAAGAGAAAATACCGTCCTAATTTCACCCTAATCGATTTCATTCTTGAGATCAATTCGGTGGATGAGAATGTGATTTTTTTGGCAAATGTCAGAAATGCGACCATATACACGAATTAATCTACATAGTGGATCTTAAATTACGAATTTCGTTCATTTATCAATTTTCATCATATGTGTGATTAGTCTATGGCCAAACCATAATTCCTTTTAAATAGAAAAGACGTTTTCGTGGCTCATCTTCTTAATGAATTTTTATTTAAAGTCAAATAATAAAAAATTGATTATTCTCATCCACTACTGGGCTTTGGAGGAAGTCTTCGGGATTTTGAACCATACATACTTTTACGTTCTTTTGAATTAAAAGAAATTAAAAATTCCTCTCCTAACGGCTAAACTATTTAAGCTAAATCCTTGGGCTTGGTCTCATTAGCTAACAAATTTTCTACATTTTAGGGGATACTAGCCCCGTAGATGGGATCATTAGAATCCTATGATTTTTTCAAGATTTCCCAAACTCCTTAAGTAAAACCTGATTCCCCTACTGGGACAAAAATCGGCATAAGAAAAGTTAAAACTTTTCGTCGATTTTTCCTCTAAACATTCTTGACTATAACTTGTTAAGTAGCTATTTTTTGCGGTTGATACGAAAGTAGGGCCTAAAGTTCTCTCTCAAAAGAAACCAGAGGGAGAGGTGACGCCCCCTTGCCGCGGGAAGAGAGCTTGTGTGGATCTTTGACTTTTCGAGCTATGTCGGCGGGGGTACCTCTTCTGGGTACCCCTGGCAGGGCTTCCCTTGTCGATTTGGTCGGAAATGAGGTTCCAGACTAAGTGCGTCATTCTTTCCCTTTTTCTACTCTATCCTTCTCTTTTTTTTTACTTTTATCCTATTTCCCACTTATACAAAAAGAAAAAAAAGAAAAGAAAAAAGCCTACTCCTATCATGTCACTCTTTCCCTTTTTTCCCTCTATCTACATATAAGGACCTGGCAGCTACCTCACGCGTCAGAAGAGAGGCTTTGGAACCTCTATAAACAACGCCAATCGACGTTCACTGGTTGCGAGAGACTAGGACTAGAGGTGTCCTAGGCGTTGGGGCACGATGAATGGGATGAGGGTAGTGCCCCGTTAACCCCTTCCCTGGCGCGTAATTATTGACCATTCCCAGTGCCCGTTGACGGGTGCCTCTGGTAGCATCGGTCCGAGGTGACGGCCCTTTGTTCCCAGGTTGGTTGCCAGGCCAATAAAAAGCCTTGGGTCGAGTCTCTTGGTGGGGCGGGATATCCATTGAACGCTGCTCCGAGATCCTGGCCGTTGTGAAGGGAACTAGTAGGAGTTTAGTAAGGGGCGTGCTTCGTTGTTGTTCACCTGGTGACAAATCGATTGCCCCTTTGGGGACAGTCTGTGCTGCTTGGTTGGGAGCCACGGCACGCCGAGGCTTGACGACTCGGTCGAACGAACAGCAGCACATGGAGCGTGCCTTCTGGAAGACTCCGAAACGACTCCGATCAATAGGCGGGAGCGACTCACGCGGGGAGAACTCACCAACCCCCCTTTTTATCATTGATTGGTCGCAAAGTATTGAAAGGGAGAAAGTGTTCAGAATGACCGGCAAGAAAGGACCAGGAGCTCTAAAATACACGTGCGCAATATTCCACAGAGATAAGTGGTGCGTGGACTTTCCGGAGGGGTGTTTTTCGAAATGCCACCCGGCCAGTTCCTGCACCGACTCTATTTTAAACGGCCAAATTAAGGAGCTAAGGGAAACATGCAGGGTTTCCGAGGAAAGATCCAGGAAGTTGGAGGAAAAACTAAGCAGCCTCAAATTAGAACACGCCGGACTGATTCGCAGGCTTGAAGTCAGAATAGCAGAGCTAACGTCAAGCCCTGTACTAAACACTGCATGTGCAGTACTACCCCCAGAGCTAGGTCCGCATGCTATGAATAAACCCTCAAAGAAAAAGAAAAGGAAGGAAAAGAAACAGGAAGAAGAGAAAGTTGAAACAGAAGATAAAGTAGACGCTGAAAAAGAGAAAGTTGAAGCAGAGGAAGAAAAGAGAAAAACAGAAGAGTATGTAACAAAGGAAGATAAGGGGGGGGGAGATGAATAAGAAAAAGAAGAACAAGAAAAATAAGATGGAGAAGAAAGAGGGAACCAAGAGTTCGCTTCCGCAACGAAAGCCTCAAACCTCTGCACGGAAATGTCCGAGGGTTACCCTTGTGGGCGATTCCCAAGCACAAGGTTTGCAGCCCCTGCTAGCGGCCCGCCTTCGCACTAGTATGGAGGTATGCTGCCAGCCAGGAAGGGGAAACCACCACATCAGGGTAGAGGCTGAGAAATCTCAGATCTCCGAGAATTCAGTCGTTGCCCTGATGGTGAGTGAGAATGAACTCTACCTCCGAGGAGGAAAAGTAGGCCCCAGCGAGAAAATTCTCAACACGGTCATGGGAGCCGTGGACGACTGTGGATTGAGAACTCGCAAACGGGTCGTTTGTAGGGATGCTCCCAAGAAGAGGTCCTAGCCAGACAGCTTACTCTAGGAACGTAACCCTGAACCAGCGCCTGTCCGACCTCTGTACGGCGAAAGGGGTCTTCTTTCTAGGCCCTTACCGCACCTTTTATGGTCGAAACGACCTTAACCAAAGGGACGGAGTGCACCTTTCATTCAAGGGAAAGGCTGTACTCTGTAACTTAATCCAGGATGTCGTAGAGCGGACGCAGAGTAGCGTCCGACCCAGAGTGAAGGCGGACATAAGACAGTATGCTCGTGTCACTCCTGGAACGTCGTTCTTAGATGTGGCAAAGAGG
Source organism: Ceratothoa steindachneri (assembly GCA_963969495.1). Taxonomy (NCBI): domain Eukaryota; kingdom Metazoa; phylum Arthropoda; class Malacostraca; order Isopoda; family Cymothoidae; genus Ceratothoa; species Ceratothoa steindachneri. Next base: position 81,805,908 of record OZ018318.1, read on the forward strand.
GGTACTGCCACACAAAATAAGCCTGGAAACGGAAGAGCGTAGCTAGTCCTATACTGGGGGACTCCCTAAAAGTTCTTCTGTTCAACGCGAGGTCAATCAGGAATAAGTTTCTTGAGCTCCGTGGCCTCGTAGCAACAGAGGAACCTGAGATGGTGGCCATAACGGAGACGTGGATTAAAACCTCAAGCCGAGATTTTGAAGGTGAATTCACGATTCCCGGTTACCAGCTCTTCGAGAAAGATAGGCCAGACAGAGAGTGTGGCGGTGTGATGTTGTATGTCAAGGATACTCTTAACTCGACGGATTGCAACATCGTATCCGACCATGAACTACTAGGTGTTGACCTAGAGATAGGTCCTGCCAAATACAGGACCCTGGGGCTTTATAGACCTCCTGCCCAACTCGTTGAAAAGGACAGAGATCTGTACCAGCTACTAGGAGAACTTTTCGAAGACAGAGTGTGTATCGTCATGGGTGATTTCAACACACAAGTTGACTGGGAAACCAGAGAACCCTGTGGCGAGAACGCACTACTCCTGGAGTTCACGAACAACGAGTTCCTGACTCAATGGGTGAGAGAGCCAACGAGAGGAGACAATATGCTCGACTTGGTTTTTACCTCTGAGGATGACATCGTTGAGGACCTCTCTGTTGGCGAAAAGCTCGGTGGCAGTGACCACCGACTAATTAGATTTGTAGTCAAAGTCCCCAAGGCAGAGCTTGCAACTAGTAAATCAAGGAAACTCGATTTGAGAAGAGCAGACTTTAGAGGTCTACGCGCGGGACTGACTGACGCGAGGCTAGAAGAGTGCGAGGCTGTTGAAGACTCTTGGAACAGTCTTAAAACCACATTCATGAGTCTTCAATCGCGTTTTATCCCTCTGAAATGCCCCCATCGGTCCTCTGTTCAACCAAATTGGTTTAATCGAGAAATCGGGCAACTGCTTAGGGAGAAGAGAAATGTGTACCGACAATCGAAGATCTCGGGTGACTTTGACGAATACCGGAGGCTAGCCAGGAGAGTGAAGTCCAACATAATGGAGGCTAAGCGGTCTGAGGAACTCCGAGTGGTGAGACTCTGTAAAGAGAATCCCAAGGAGTTTTTTGGATATGTGAACAGCCGTAAACCAATCCGTCGAACGATTGGCCCTTTGAGGAATGAGGAGGGGATATTAAAGCATTCAGATGCAGAAAATGCAAACCTTCTCAACGACTACTTCTCTTCAGTGTTTACTGAAGAGTGTGGTCCCATTCCCTAGCCGACGGATTCCTACTCGGGGGAAAAGCTGGAGGCAATGGACTTCACCGAAGGAGAAATAAAGAAAAAGATCGCTGACCTAAAGACGAATAAGTCCCCTGGACCGGACGGGTTTCTCCTTAAAGTGTTGAAGGAAATGTGTGATGAAGTATCACGACATCTGTGCGCTATCTTTAACATGTCAATCCGGACCAAATGCGTTCCTAGAGACTGGCGTGAGGCGGAGGTGACTCCTATATTCAAGAAAGGAGACCGTAGCCAACCGTCGAACTACCGACCTATCAGTCTGACTTCGATAGTCGGTAAACTCATGGAAAGCATCATGGTGGACGAGGTGACGTCGTATTTAAAGTCAAACCTGCTACTGAGGAGTTCCCAGCACGGCTTCCGAAGGCAACGGTCATGCCTGACGAACCTTGTGGAATTCTTCCACTTCATTTTCAGTGAGCACGATCGGGACAAGGCGGTGGATGTGGTCTACCTAGACTTTCAGAAAGCCTTTGATAAGGTACCACACCGCCGCCTTCTCCGGAAAGTGCGAGCGCTTGGCATAGACGGAAAGGTAGCCGGCTGGATCGAGAACTGGCTAGGTGGCAGACGACAACGGGTGGTGGTGAATAAACAGTCTTCTGAGTGGGTGCCCGTTACTAGCGGGGTGCCTCAAGGTTCTGTCCCGGGACCACTACTATTCATTATCTATGTCAACGACATGGACGGTGACATGGTTGCTAAGATTTCCAAATTTGACGACGATACCAAGCTTGGTATGAACGTTGCAAAGGATGAAAATACTGCCCGCCTGCAGGAAGATCTTGGGAAGATTGGGGAGTGGTCGGACACTTGGCAAATGCCTTTTAACGTGGGGAAATGCAAAGTGATGCATATTGGCCACAGAAACCCCCAATCTCAGTATATCCTTAAGGGCACTGCTATGGAATCCACCGACACTGAGAAGGACTTGGGTGTAACAATCACTAGTGACCTCAAGTTCTCGAAACAGTGCATTGAGGCGGAGAAAAAGGCCCAAAGGATGATAGGCTATATCAAGCGCCAGTTTGGTTATCGGAACCAGGAGATTGTACTGTGCCTGTACAACTCACTTGTCCGACCGCACCTGGAGTATGCCGTTCAATTTTGGAGTCCTTCATTGCAAAAGTACATCGCGAGATTGGAACGCGTACAAGCCAGGACAACCAAGCTGATTCCGTCTATCCGACATAAAATTTATGAGGATAGACTAAGGGAATTAAATCTGTTCTCGCTGGAAACCCGTAGACTGCGTGGTCAGCTCATCGAAGTCTTCAAAATACTTCGAGGGTTCGCCAATGTTGACTACCGGGATATTTTCACACTGAGTGAGAACAGAACGCGCAATCACGGCTTCAAACTTGAACTGAAGCGTTACAACCCAATCTGTGTGGAAATTTTTTCACTTACAGTATCTGCGGTATGTGGAACGCACTTCCGGTGGAAGTTGTCAACAGTGAAACTGTTGACCAGTTCAAGTCAAGACTAGAGAAGGTCTTGAAAAGTGGCCGTTTAGAGACGCAAAACAATTGAGCAGCCATGTGCCCGCTCGATTGCTAGTCCAAAGGTACCCTCCTTGAATGGACTATAAGGTCTCCTAGGGTACCTTCTTTCCTTGTTGTTACTCCTTGTTGTAACAGGAAGAAATTCTGCATTATTTAAATGCAATCTTCAACTAAGCCAACACATGTCAGCTTCCGTTTAAACTAAACAATTGTAAAGTGATACACATTGGCTCACACAACAATCAATATGAACTTACTTTAGGGGATCAAGTAATAGACTATGCAACAGTAAAGCGTAATCTTGGGGTACTGCACTAGTTTCACGCGATTTAAAAATTTCAAACTATTGCCCTCAATTCTCAAACCCTAAAAAATGAACTCTTGGATTCATTGCGCAAAATTTTGCATATAAGACTAGAGATATAATCGTTCTGTTATATAAGTCTATCATTCGACCACAGCTTGAGCCTGCTGCTAAGATCTCGTCAACTTTCCTGCTGGAAGATATCGATATACTAGAGAGGGTAAACACTCGTACTATGAAAGACGAGTCACTTGCATTATATGGAGGATCTACGACTTCGCCTCCACACCTCTGCCAAAGGGGTCTTCCCGTTAAGTGAAGACACGTATGCTCGCCAAGAAAAGCGGCGGGAATGCTTCGAAATATACCGGAACCTAGCCCTAGCCCGACGAAATTCACCTACAGTGAAATCGTTCGGGCGGCCCTTATAGCGCATGTAGGCATAACGCTTCTGTGTGAGGGCCGTCTAACACTCAGGCGACAACCACGGGAGTAGTGGGCGTGCAAAACGGCCAGACGTTCTGGCAATAGTAGTCAGGCCCACGACGATGAGGTTACCGGAGAAAAGCTCAACGGCCTCATCTACTGACCTAAACTACTCGACTGAGATAAAGAATTTAGACATTTCCTGAAATGCAGGCCACCGCGCCCGCGCCAAGCACCACCGAGGTGGGCTCTCAGGCGGCAGTTGCCCTTAAAATGATATTTGAATGGGAAAGTGATTACTACCATGGAGGTCATCGACCACCTCCCAATCAAAATCAGGCTGTGCTTACGAAGAGCACAGAGATAGATCAATGCAAGAAAATGAAGCAGTGTTGCTTAAACTTATCAACATTTAGGACACCTATCTCAAGTTCTTCGATCAGATCGGCAAGGACTTGTCTCCTGGGATTTGTTGAGTAATCCCCCCAGAGAGGATGCATGCCATTCAGATCTCCAAGCAAGAGAGCGGGCCTCGGTAACCGTGCCACGGCGTGGCGGAAGTCCCCCGCGTCGAAGTCAGCTGACGGTGAAATGTACGCAGAAATGATAGGATACTTACTATTCACGTGAAGCTGCATATCCACTGCATTAGAGGAGCTCTCTAAAGTAAAAGGAAGAACGGAGACATCATTCCGGGTGTAAACCGCGCATCCCCTAGCACGGCTATCTCGTGGTGCTGGGGTTGCAAGACCCTTATACCCCAGGAGGGTGGGCAGGGGGCACGTGCCTAGCATGATCTCATGCATAAAAATAGCTAAGAGGAACGGGACGAGACTAGCCTCCGCAGCTCCTCCCAGTTGGGCCGGAGTCGACGGCAATTCCAGTAAAGGAATATGCCCTCCAGGCTTAGCTCGGAGGAGACACGGTGGCCCTCTTCGAAGAGAAGACCCTCACGCAAATAGCTGTACGCTTCCCGGAGCCAGAACCGCGGGCGCTGTTGGCCAGACAAAGCGCTCAATGTGCTGTCTCCTTCTAGGACTTATTGGGGAAAGTTGAGCTCGCCATGCGATTCTTTCCTCCCTTTGCCTCGAACCCTCAGGTGGGCGTTGCGGCTTCGGAGGCGATGGGCCCTCTTTTCGAGAAACCAGCGTTTCCGAGCCACTTATCCCACCACTAGGCGTGGGCGAAGTAGCCAAAGCTCCTTTGTTGCCCTGAAAATGATATTTGAATGGGAAAGTGATCACTACCATGGAGGTCATCGACCACGTCCCATTAAAAATCAGGCTGTGCTTCCGAAGAGCACATAGATAGATCAAGGCAAGAAAATGAAGCAGTGTTGCGTAAACTCATCCACATTTAGGACACCTATCTCAAGCTCTTTGATCAGATCGGCAAGGACTTGTCCCCTGGGATTTGTTGAGTAATCTTCCCAGAGAAGATGCATGCCATTCAGATCTCCAAGCAAGAGAAAGGTCCTCAGCAACCGTGCCACGGCGCGGCGGAAGTCCCCCGTGTCAAAGTCAGCTGACGGTGGAATGTACGCAGAAATGATAGGATACTTATTATTCACGTTAAGCTGCACATCCACTGCCTTAGAGGAGCTCTCTAAAGTAAAAGGAAGAACGGAGACATCATTCCGGGTGTAAACCACGCATCTTCCAGCCCGGCTATCTCGTGGTGCTGGGGTTGCCAGACCCTTATACCCTAGGAGGGTGGGCAGGGGGCACGTGCCTAGCATGATCTCCTGCAAAAAAATAGCTAATGGGGAACGGGACGAGACGAGCCTCCGCAGATCCTCCCAGTTGGCCCGGAGTCCACGGCAATTCCATTGAAGAAATATGCCCTCCAGGCCTAGCTCAGGGGAGACTCAGTGGCCCTCCTCAAACAGAAGACCCTCACACGAATAGCCGTACGCTTCCCGGAGCCACAACTGCGGGTGCTGTTGGCCAGACAAAGCGCTCAATGTGCTGTCTCCTTCGACAACTTATTGGGGGGGGGGGGGTTGGGATCGCCATGCGAGTCTTTCCTCCCTCTGCTTCAAAACCTTAGTCGGTCGTTGCAACTTCGGAGGCGGGGGGCCCTCTTTTCGAGCAACCAGCGTTTCTGAGCCACTTATCCCACCACTAGGCGTGGGCAAAGGAGCCGAAGCTCCTTTGTTGCTGTCCTCCTTTCGGGGGAAAGCTTTAGGAACCCCAGAAGATGGTTATGCGACCAACTTTAGGGGTGTTGCCTTCTGTGACTCTAACGACTCCATGGAGGCGCGTGGCCGTTTTGCCTTACGGGAAACGGTCAAGCTGGGGGGAGGGTGGGAGCCCTGGTTTTAGGTGGGGCTGGGTGTGAACACTTTGTGCCGCCAGCTTTACCATGGTAGCGCCCGGGTTTAGTAGAACCCGCAGAAATGCTCTGAATGGGTCCGGAAAAAACCTTGCTCGTTGGCCTGGATGGGCATGGAGCAGAGGGTGTCTTTCTCACCATTCCGGCATAAGATGTCTAGGAAGAGCCGATCGCGCCTGGACCAAGTCCTTAGCCTCGCGGAATGAGAGTTGATCCTGGGCCTGAACGGCTAGGATTTCTTAACCAAGGAGATATGCACCACATTGCTTTGAAAAGGCGGAGTGCAGCTCTCCAAAATTGACACACTTGGCCACACACGATTTGGACTTATCGTGTGTGGCCTTGGAGCAATTTACAAAGACTTCGGGTGACCCCGACTTTGCACGTCTACAAAAACGATTCGTTTGGCCGAAGCGCTGACAGTAATAGCACCTCTTTGGCAGTGAAACAAATGCCTTTACGCGGTAGCGGTACCAACCGGCACGCACTGACTCAGAGAGCTTGTCACAGTCGAACGTGACGAAGAATGTAGGGGTGGGTCTCGAAGCCCCTCCCTGTTTACTCATCAGTCGTTAGACCTTGAACGCCCCATGGTCGGTAAGCTCTAAGGTGATGTCCTCAATGGAGTAGTCAATGAGTTCCCTTGCATAAACTACTCCTTTCACAAAGTTCATAGTAGAGTGCGGGTTCACACTCCCGGGGTGCCATCAAGTGTCCGAAGAACACTTATCTTGGCCGCCTCGGCAGGATTCGCCGCATTCGCCAGAATACTCCCGTCCAAGAAACGGGTCACCTTCGGCTCTCTACGTATTACACTAGCTAATGCTCTCCTCTGATGGATCATGTTGCCCTTAACCAACATGCTGCCATCAGTGGAGCGAATAACGAGGAAGCGTTTGAAGACAGCGGGCTCGAAAACGCTAGGTAGCCTCTGAATGAGGAGCCCTGATGTTATCGAGGCCCTGTGCACTTCAGGTCTTAGTCATAGTCAGGAGTTCCGCACCCAGGGGGGCTGAGGGACCGGATGTGCCGATTTTGGCTTGGTTGCTCACCAAAGTGGCTGCAGACTCATCCGTCCTCGCATCCCTGCGGATATAGAGGAGCCCCGAGTCTTCTTAGTCTTTTTCTTAATTTTTTTCTTTTCAGGAGAGGAGGGCGGGGTATGAACACGCTTCTCCCCTCCGCCATGGGAAGCCCTTCGGCTTGATCGACCGGCCTCAGACAGGTTCTTCTCCGAGAGGAGAAGGTCTTGGTAGTCGTAGGGGCACTGGTCGGAGGAGATCCCTACCCTCCTTGTACTGGCTTGAAAACCCATGCCGTTTGAGGAGGACTTTGCATAGGGGCGGATTCGCGTTCGGTGCTTTGCGCCTAGCCAAGATTCCCTCCCATGGAAGGACCTAGCGTCTGAGGCTGGGTTGCCTCAAGGACCATGTCCATCTCAGGATGGGCCTAGAGGTGGCCATCCCCTCCCAGGACATCGCAGGTCCCGTTGGCAGCATCACTAGTCATGTGTGTTGAGGCACAGGCCTTGACCCCGGCAACGTTCAATATTCTTTCCAGCAGGTCTTTTGAGTGAAGCCACCGAAGACGCCTGGCTTCCCGCTCCCTCCTAAGTGGGTTTGCCTTACCGAGCCGCTTCACTCGGGAGTGGTCCGCATGAGCTGCCTGCTGGCTTTTTTGGCAGTCCCCTTGGAAAGAATATGGGGGGACTCCGGCTGGAAATTGGGAAGTGCCCGAAAGCACCTCCAGAGAAGGGGGTGAGGGGGAGTCCCCTACACCCCTAGGCGAAGGTAAGGAGTAAGCCTCCTCCCCGGTTAGAGAAATATCAAGGGTCACCTGCGCAAGCACAGGGTGGGGGAGCTCCATTTTTTCTGTGGAGCTGCCCGATGGTGGCTCCATCGATGAAACAGGGAAAGTTGAGGGGTTTTTTTATTTCATCATTAGGCATCGTGACCCTGTATTTTATACGGGAAGCAATAGCTCATCACCCCTCGCAGTAGCCCGCCCTGCAAGGGGTGCGTATAGGCCTGGCAGAACCAAGTGCCGCCATTCAGGACCACCTCTCCTGCCTGGTGGCAGTCCCTCGGCATGACGTCTCCACCTTGGACACGGTGTAAATATATAGATTGTGAAGTGAGAAGGATAGGGGATGTGAGGAAGGTATAGGTGGGGATGAAGCAGGTTGTTAAAAACCAACCACTGAATACAGGAGCTCAGGGGTTAGTGAACATTATCCCTTCCTCCTTCAGCCCCGATCCGGGACGGTTGGCTGAGAAGAAGGTCAGCATCTATCCTGTGAAATTAGAGGCTGACCAGAGAAAGTTGTGCGAGAGGTTGTATGAAAAGCGACAAAGTAGGGGAGAAATACAGGCTGTCTGAAAGAAGGAGAAGAGGCTAAGCTGGGGTCGGATGGGGTGCTGAATTCCGTCAGTACAGCGGCCAGGATGGCAAATCGCCGCGCCCCTTACGGGGTGACGCAACGCGAGCCTATTTACTACTACTGAGAATAGATGTATCTTGTTTTTATCGTCACACCACTCGCTGCCACCCTCACTTCCGGCGAGTACCAGTTTCAACGTCATCTTCCAAGCTCTCCATTGAGACGAACTGCAGCCATTTAAATTCAGCAATGGAGAAGAATTCCTATCTCATATTGTCAATAATAAAGATATTCCATAATTGAAGTGTGTTTGAATAACCCAACGCTCCAGAGAGATCTGTAGAGAAATTCTTGAAGTTTTTGATCAATAGGCTTTGGTCCAAGAGGATAGATTACGGAGATTGGGGCGGGATGGCACGCAATCCTTCAGATGTCAAGATTTCCTATGCTACACATGTCATCCCCGTGCTGGTATATAAAGTGTAAATAGAGGGAATCGTTATACATAAAGTATATCAATTATCTAGAATTTCTTCTTGTCATTTAATAATAAAATAACTTCTATCTCATGACGTATACAAATGCGTTAATTTAGAAAAAAAAGAAACAGAAAAGGAATAAGTTTTAAATTTTTCTAGAGAACAAAATATCAAATTTTCTATCAAAATTGCCAAGAATATTAATTGAAATTTGTCTCTGATATCGTCCAAGTTTCATTTCAATGAACAGCAGATGTTAAAAGATATGAGGAACGTAATGTATATATAGAGAACGAAGACAATTTTCTTTCTACACTTAAAATACCTAACATATTTATGTTCTACATTCATTTATCAAAATGGCGAGACGAGTTGAAGACAATAAATCCTTTAGAAAGCAGGTTGTCCAGTGGAACAGTGCAGGAATGGCACTCTCTGTTATTTCGAGGCATTCAAATCGGTCCAAAGGTTGATTTTGCCCATATTAAAACTTCATGAAGATATTGGATCCTGCGAATCGGCGAAAAAAGGGGTCGCACTCTCAAAAGATCGAGAGAAGATTTTACGAAGAAAAAGATGTCAAGTTACTGAGAACATCAACCTAAATGTAGCTCGTCGGACTGTCTCACGCCGCTTGAAAGGAGTGAAACTCAGCATGCACCCCTGTTAAGAAGCTGCTCCTAATTAAAAATAATAAAGCGGTTCGGTTAGCCTTTACTACTTAGCACCTCTTTTGAAGTGCTCAGAAGAGAGAGAGAAGAGTTTTCAGCGAAGAAAGCAAATGTAATTTGTTCACATCTGCTGGAAGCAAGTAAGGCTTCATACGGATGAAATATCGAATTTCACATGCACTAAAAAGAGGGGTAAATTTGGAAGTGGGAGCATTATGGTGTGGGCATGTTTACATGTTCGTACGTCCCTTTATGCGGCAAAGTAAACGCTGTAACTTTATGAATCTGCTTCAGGAACATGTGACAATGATCCGCGTCCCAGAACAAGGAAGGTGAAACAATTCTTGACAATATCGATGTGATAAATTGGCCTACGCAGAGCCCTGATTTATGGTTCGAAAACCTACGAATATGGAAGATATCTGTCACTGATTGGGAAAACAATGGAATAAAATCACATTCGAACAATACAACAAATAGGTTCAGTCCCACAAACGAAGATATATTCAAATCATTCGGAACAAGGGCCTGAATACTTCTTATTAATATTTTGTTCAGTTTTCTGATATACGAGTATTTAGGTTGTTTTAGGGTTATGTCAGCATATATACATATCTTTCTCTTATTTGGGTCCAAATACTTTCTTCATATACACATCACCTTCCTCATAAAAAAGTTGTATCCTCTGTTTAAAATAGAAAAAGATAATTTTCCATTTTAAGACGTCAAATTTACATGGAATATAAACTAGTATTTTCAAGAAAATGTAAATTTTGGTCTTTTGTTCTCTAGTTTTGGATCGTTGCGTTTATGAATATAAAAGTAAAATTAAATAATTTCTAGTATTGATTTAAATCTTATTTTGTTTATTAAATTGAGCTGATGTATAATGCAAATATAGGAGATCATATTATTTAATAAAAGAAATATCGATGCAGTGGCAATACTTTGAAAATGGACTAAACTACTCTAATTGAGATATCTTTATTCTGTATGCATTAATTAGCCTATTTTTAGCTTATAGGACGTCGCACATGTAAATAACTGCCAGTACAGTATTTATTTTCTCCTCTTATTCTCACAAGTTTAGCTTCCCAATGGATCTAATGGGTTTTTTTATTCTTTACTTTTCTGTAATTGTTATAAGTATTATTATTATTAGTGTTAGTAGTATTCACTTGTCTCCCTCTTACAACACAAAAAGTACAGAGAGAAGGGCGAGTGAATCAGCCAAATGCCATTCTCTAAGGTAATCCCAGGCGAAATCAGTCACTAAGCAAACAAAATCCACGCATTCAAACGTTGTTCATGATAATATCGCAAATCCATTTGTCCGTGGTACTTTTAACCACGGAATTGATCTCTCAATCCCAAGTATTCGTTCCCTCGAGGTAAGGTCACCACTTTCGATACAAGCAATCATTTATCCATTTATCACTCAACATTACACGCATTTTTTACATCGTATCACAAGAGATCGTCAAATTACTGATAACGAACGAAAGCGAGCACACAATGCTCCAGATGAGACAGGGTTCATGTACACTTTCCAGTTATTTTCCCGGAAATTAAATTTATAAACCCTGTTCCTGCTGCCCCTTCTCAGACAGTATATATATATATATATATATATATATATATATATATATATATATATATATATATATATATATATATATATATCCCTCTCCTCTCTTCCCTCTCCTTCCCTCCCTCATTATCTTCCTCTCTTACTCCCTCCCCCTCCCTCTCCCTCCCTATCTCCCTCTCCCTCTCCCACTATCCCTATCCAGACATATCCCTCCTCTCCCTCTCCCTCTATCTCCCTCCCTCTCCCTCTCTATCTCCCCCCATCTCCATATCCCGCTATCTCCCTGAATATCTATCTCACTCCTTGTCCCTCCCTCCCTCTCTATCTCCCTCCCTCTCCCTCATTATCTCCCTCCCTCTCTCACTTCCTCTCCATCTCTCACTCCATATCCCTCTTCCTATCTCCCTCCCTCTGTCACTCCATCTCTCTCCTTCTCTCACTCCATCTCCCTTCCTCTTTCAATCCCTCTCACTTCCCCTCCCTCCCTCTATCACTCCCTCCCTCCATCTACCTTCCTCTCTCACCCTCTATCTCCTTCTCCCCATCTTCCTATACCTCCCTTTATCACTCTCTCTATCCCTCCCTTACTCTCCCTACCTCAATCTCCCTCCCTATCCCTCTCTCTCCCCTCATCATCTCTCTCCCTCTCTCTACCTTTTCCTATCCCTCTATCTTTATCTCCCTATCACTCTATCTCCCTCTCCCTCTCTCCTCATTCCTTCTCTCCCCCTCCCCCTGCCCCTCTCCCTCTCCTCCTCCGCCTCCCTCTCCCCATCAAACTGTACTATATAAATCAGATGTCATTGGCCTTATTTGGGGGCGTTTACGAGTAAGTTCATTGGATTCCAGATTACTTTTGCTAGATTACTCTTGATATGATTAAACAGGTACCTCTGATTATGGTTTCTGGATTCATACATTATACTTTACTGAAATCCTTTATTATTTTGCAATTAACTTTATCAAAGTAAATACATCTTTTATTTATGTGCGCGATTCAAATTGAATAGACAAGTTTTAGGTAGACCTGAGATTTTCTCGAAGGATTGGCAGATAAAATATGAAGGCATATTTAAATATGCTTCTGAATTTGTGCAAATCTCGATGTGTGTTCACGTATCCTTGATTGAGATGGCTTCAGCTAATCTTTATGTATTATTCATCACTAAATAACTGTTTATTTGAAATTGTCTTATATGTTCTTTATTTGGCATCTTCATCCTCATCCTCATCTTCATCTTCATCCTCATCCTCATCTTTATCCTCATCCTCATCTTCATCTTCACCTTCATCCTCATCTACATCCACATCCACATCTACATCCACATCCACATCTAAATCTACATCTACATCCACATCCACATCCACATCCACATCCAAATCCAAATCCACATCTTTATCCACATCTATATCCACATCTATATCCACATCTTCGATCCACATCTACATACACATCCACATCTACAGCTACATCCACATCCACATCTACATCTGCATCTGCATCTACATCTACATCTAGCAGATACATTCAATAGATAAGTAATTTTATGGGTAGATTGTTTAAAAAAGCAAGAGAGGGACACAAGAGAGAGGGAGAAGCGTTATGCCCCTCCTACACCGGTCTAATTGGGTATCATTTTCAAAACCAGGACACACTGTTGCGTACTTCTAAATACTTTTCTCTCATAAATATATGCAGAAAATATATTTTTGCCATAGAAAACCATGGCAATAGTGTTTAAAAAATCGCTTCCTTTAACTCGAATTATAACCATCTAAAGTTTTCTTATAGAAATCGTCAGACTCTATTTCCATTAGTCTCTCCCAAATTGGTATTTAAATCTTTCTAAAACCCACAATCTCCCTTCAAAATTCATAGTAATCCTGCCCTAAGTCTTTACATACTCTAACTAATGAGTGACAAAGTCATTAAATCTCACCAAACTTCGTTACCCACAAAATATTTCTTTTTACCGACCAAACCATAATTTTACGAAAATAATTTTAAGCCTTCAAAGAGAATAATAAAATGTGGTCCTATATCACCTTTCTAATTGAAATAACATTTGCTTTCCATAAGAGTAAAATAGTTAAAAATATACGGAACAGAAATTAATATTTTGTGCAAACCTCAGATGACGAAAAATGCCCCCATGAAATCTATAATTTGGTGTGGTTCTCTCTTTGGCAAACAAGTCTCAAAGATTCTTTGCTTTCCTGTAGGTTAAAGAAAAATTTCAATTACTTCTTCTTCAAGCGTTCGCCAAATTCTAATGTATCCAGCTAATATATGCAGCAAAATTAATCAGCTGAAAAGGCTGATTGGCGTATTTCCTAGTAACAAAAAGCTTTAGACATATATATTTTTGTTTTTATTCCCATTTCAGTCAAATTACTCTACTGAAAAATTGCATTTTGACTGTTATAATTAAATTTAAGTAGAATTATATTTGGACTGATCAAATTTCATTACAGTAAAATATAATTTTGATTGTCAAATTATATCGCTGAAAATTCATTTTGACTGTTCGAATTACATTTCTATAAAATTGTATGTGGACTGATCAAATTACATTGCATAAAAATTACCATTTTTTTATGGTTAAATTGCGTTTCTATAATAATAAAATTTGACTGGTAATATGGCATTTTAGTCAAATTACATTGCAGTAAAACTATATGGTAAACATGAAGTTCCGGCGGCGCGCCGGAAAAAGTTGAGGATTTTTGCGTGTATGTTTCGTTCACCCGCGGATGCATATTCCTGTGCGTCTGGTTAAATAAAAACGTTAAAAAAACGTTAGAACATTATTCTATAAACAATTTTGATTATATACTGGGGCTATGCCCCCCAGACCCCCCCATTGATTGAAACTCAGGACCATGGTAGGGGGTCCCCCGCAGTATTTAACACCCTCGCCCCTCCGACCAGTCCCCTAGAATTTAATCCAAAAAGGTGAAACATATTGGGACACGGACGAAATAGTTTACGTCCCCAAGTTCGCGACGCCGATCGTAATGTTTACCAATTATATTTTGAATGGTCACATTACATTTTTACAGGTTGAATTATATTTCAGTCAAATTACATTTGTGTAAAAATAAAATTTGACTGTTCAAAATATATTTCAGTCAAATTACATTTCTGTAAAAATACAATTTAACTGGTCAAATTACATTTGGGTAAAATTGCATTTTGGCAGGTCAAATTATATTTCTCTAAAAATGCAATTTCATTCGTCAAATTATATTTCAGTAAAAATACAATATGACTAGTCAAATTGCATTTCAGTCAAATTACTTTTAAACAAAATTATATTTTGACTCTACTAGAAAGCCAAATCAACAAAATATTTATCATACGAAAGCATCACACCATTTGGTAATGGACGGTGTTGAGAAGTGTATCAGCTGTCATCTTCGCCTGCCTATACAAAAATACCTAAAATCCCCTTGGCATTTTTCCCGTTTCAGAGCTTACTCATTTCCTTTTCGAGAATCATGTACACAAATACGACGCTCTGTGTACGGCATTCAGTTACTATCAACTCATTACGTAGCTGTACGGTTGTTTCTGACTAAGAACACCCATGTCAAGATCCCGTAGTCTTTGTTTCGCTTGCATTCCGAGAGCAACTTGTGCTTTCTCCACCCGTCAGACAATGTGAGTTACCGACAGTGTTCCTATAATCAAAGTTATTCGAATCTCCAAGTGTCTAGACTGCAAGTTCCCCTTTTTTGTAGTTGCAGTCTTCATTGAGGTTATAACCCGTGTTTCTACACGCTCTGTGGGTATACCTTGTTGTTTTACCACTTGCGTTCATACCACTCGTATTCATACCACGCTTATTCATACCCGTTTGTTTATACCCAAGATATCACCACATTCAATATAAATTAAGAACATAAGAACATAAGAAAAGAAGGAGACTGCAAAAGACCATTCATGGCCTACACTTAGCAGCTCCTGTTCCAGTCAACACACAAAAGATTTCTTACCAGAGAAAAGTCATCAACATTGTCACCCTTTCAGGAGTTTGTCAGATCTAATCTACAATATACATAAAATGCATCCAGAGGATTATGTCCATTCATGCAACCGCAAAATATAATCTCCTCACTTCTTAGAAAAATATATACATATGTACATAAAAAAAAGTCAGTTCCATCTAGCAGCTTCATCCATATATTTATCTAATCTATTCTTAAAACTACCCAGAGAGGAGGCTTCTATCACATGTCTAGTGAGCCTATTCCATTCATCTACCACACGATTTGTAAACCAATTCCTCCCAATCTACTTCCTAAACCTATACTTATCAAGCTTAAGCCCATTGCTACGTGTCCTGTCATGTTCACTAAGTATAAGAACCTTACCCAGATCCCCTTTATTATATCATTTTACCCATTTGAAGACTTCAATCAATTTTCCTCTGACTCTTCTCCTTTCCAATGCATGTAGATTTAGTTTTCTGAGCCTTTCAGCATAAGGTAAGTTCCTTAGCCCACCAATCATCTTTGTCATCTTTCTCTGCACAGACTCAAGCAAATCAATATCTTTCCTATAATATGGTGACCAAAATTGTACTGCATAGTCTAGATGAGGCCTAACTAGCGCCAGATACAGTTTTAGAATGACTTCAGCACTCTTATTGCTTACACTCCTCCTAATGAATCCCAATATGCTATTAGCTTTATTCTTAGCATTTAGGCATTGCTTTCTAGGACGAAGGTCTGAACTTACCAAAATACCCAAGTCCCTCTCACAATCAGTCCTCCCTAAAATTCTCCCATTTAATTTATAACTATTCAATGGATTATTTATACCTATACTAAGTACACTACATTTGTCTATGTTAAACTTCATTTGCCATTTCTCGGCCCAATTGGACAGAATGGTCAATTCCTCCTGCATTACAACAGCATCAGAATCAGCCCTAATGGCCCTACCTAGCTTAGTATCATCAGCAAATTTACTCAGGTCACTACTTATACCTATGTCAAGATCATTAATATAAATTAAGAATAGCAAGGGACCCAAAACAGATCCTTGCGGAACTCCACTGCTAACACACCCCCACTCAGATTTAACTCCATCTATACTAACTCTTTGCTGTCTGTCACCAAGCCATGACTGAATCCACCTAAATATACTGCCATCGATCCCGTGTGCTTTAACTTTGCTCAGAAGTCGTAAGTGTGGCACTCGATCAAAAGCCTTACTAAAGTCCAAGTATAAAATATCATAGTTTTCATCATTATCTGCTGCTTCATTCACCTTACTATAAAAAGACAGCAAATTAGTCAGACAGGATTTACCCTTACTAAAGCCATGCTGTGATTCTTTTATCAACTTATGCTTATCCAAGTGATCTCTAATATTCCTTGCTATAGTAGATTCCATCATTTTCCCTACCACTGATGTCAAACTTACTGGTCTGTAATTAGACACATTTGTTTTATCCCCTTTTTTAAATATAGGTATCACATTGGCTTTCTTCCATGCCACTGGCACAATGCCACTCTCCAATGATTTTCTAAAGACGCATGCTAGGGGCTCACTTAACACATCCTTACATTCTTTCAAAATTCTAGGAAAGAGCTCCTCAGGACCGGGTGCTTTACTACTTTTGATTTTATCAATTTCCTTTGTCACTATCTCCTTTGTGATCAAGATATCCTTTAATTTCTCTTCATCATTACCCCGAAAGATCATTGACACCTCAGGTATATTTAGAGTATCCTCCTGTGTAAATACTGAGAGAAAAAAGTCATTTAGCATTCCAGCCATTGAGTTCCTATCACTCACTAATTCTCCATTGGAATCTATAAGTGGGCCTATTTTATCTCTAACCTTAGTTTTGTATAATTGATAAAAACTTTTAGGATCTTCCTTTGCCCTATTTGCCACTTTAATTTCATAATTTCTCCTTGCTACTCTAACTAACTTTTTAACATCTTTTGTTAGTCCATTATATCTCTGCCTTAAGTGATCCTCTCCATTTTTTATTTTCCTTTTTAATGCCAATATAATGCTTAATTTTATCTGTCATCCATTTTGGGTCATTATTTTTAGTCCTAATCTCCTTATATGGAATGTTAATCATCTGACCTGTAATTAATTGCTCAATTATTCTTTCATACTCCTCTTCAATTGTAATCTCTTCCTCCTGGTGATTATTGTCTTCACTAACTGATATCATTGAATCTATTCCTGAATTGATTTCATTGCCTGATTTCTGTACAATTGCCTCCAGGTAAGTCCTTAGCCCATTATAATTTGCTCTTCTAAAGTCAGTAATTTTAACATTGTTCATGCTACTATCAATACCATTCCATTTCATCTTGAATCTAATTTCACAATGGTCACTATTACCCAAATTTCCTCCAATCTCAGTATTCTTAATAACTTCTTCCCTATTTGTCAGAACTAAATCCAGTATATTATTACCTTTAGTGGGTTCGTTAATAATCTGCCTCAGAAAATTATCTTGGACAACATTCAAAAATTCCTCAGCCTCCTGATCACCCACAAGAGCTTCCCAGTCTATATTTCTGTAATTAAAATCGCCCATTATACACACATGCTTACTTCTACATGCCCGTTCAATCTCTTGCCACAGAAGATTTTAAGCTTCCTTACTAAGATTTGGTGGTCTGTATAATAATCCTATGACAAGCTTGTTTTTACCTTGCTTTACATTTAGCCATAATGACTCTGTGTTATCATATAATTTAATTGTACTGTTTATACAACACTGGAGATTATCTTTAATATAAATAATAACCCCTCCTCCTCTCTTCCTATTCCTATCTGTATGGAACATGTTAAGCCCTCAATCTCAACCTCAGGTTTAAAGTGATTACCTGCCAAATCAAGCCATGACTCTGTTATCGCAATTATATCAAAATTCTCTTCACTCGCTAACGCTCTTAAGAGATCTATCTTATTTCTTATACTCTGACCATTTGTGTAGTATATTTTTAAGGTTTTTTTATTATTCCCATCTTCATTGCATTGTGCTTTTCTATTCCTAGTTATCTGCTCATTCACTTGTGCATTAGTCCCCCTATAACGCATCAGTATGCCATCTCCCCTAGCTATTCCTCTATCTCTGCATCCCTCCTATTACCTACACCTGCCCTCTATTCCTGTAATTCCCTTACCTCTAACAGCTTCTAGTTTCCCACCTGTAAGGACCTAATCACACTATCCAGCTCTCCCCATAGAACCTCAACACCTGCCCGACTAAGATGGAGCCCATCCATCGCATACAACCTCCTATTCCCGTAAAACCCTCCCCAGACATCTACAAACACCAATCCTAACTCCTCACACAGTCCTTTCACAAATTCATTCAAACCAATTGCACGCGACAACCATTCTACCCTCACATCCAATCTCGGAAGCACACCAGAAACAACACCTTTTACCCTGCTTTTACTCATCCTTTCAACTAACCTTTTATACTGCTCACGTAACTCACATGTACCCACCTTCTTCACATCATTCACCCCCACATGCGTAATCACAACTGCATCCCTCTCACACCCAGAAACCAGCCTATCATACCTCTCACAAACATCACTTACACCAGCACCCGGCAGACAAACTCTCTCTTCCCTTCCACTTGCTATCACTCAACTTCCTATCTAAATACCTAATCTGAGAGTCACCCATCACTAGCACCTCAGTCATTCTCCTATTCTGTCTTGGCCTAACATTACCCTCCCTCCTGCTCTCAGTCACACTACCACCCATCCTGCTTTCATCCACAATCACACCAGGCAAATCACTTTCACACTCTTCCTCTCTCAGGACATTGAATCTGTTAGTCAACCTAACAGGTTCTATGTCCCTCTCATTCACACACCTAACCTGTCCTAACTTGTCTATCCTATCCATTTTCACCCACCATTCATCATCACTCACAACCTCCACACTGTTCCCAGTCCTAGCCCAATCTTCCACCATCTTAGCACTAATCTCACCCTTCAATCGCACACTTGCATCTCTTCTCACCTCAAACACCAAATCATTCATCCTCTTACATTCCCCACTCAACCTCCTAACCTCCCCTTTCAGAAAACACACACGGCATTCAGTTACATTCACTCTCCTTTCAACTCCACATGCATCACACCGCACATACACACTACTTTCAAACGGCATGCTCTCACCATCTATACAAAAAGCCATACTCTCAGAAATTTACTAAGGAAAAAGTTAACACTCACCCCCAAAAATTCTTGCTCAGGATTGCTGCCAGTTATCTTCCCCAAAAGTATTAATCACTAATATTTATTACAGTGATTGGTGTATTAAATAAATACAAGAAAAACTACACACCCAAATCAGTATTATATCCCAATCTTACAATGAGAGTCAGTTGCTTCCTGTAAGACAACCTTCCAGAACAAAGCCAGACAGCCATTTAAATATCTTTCATTTGTATTAAGTTTCAATCGCTAGACTAAACTGTGTATTTCCAATCTTCTCCTCTCCAAATCAATATAATCACCAGAAATATTGACGAGGTTTGCCTCATTTAATGATTTTATACTGGAGGCTCTCTCGTTTTCCGATTTTAGAATAATCTCTGTCGTAACGAAATTTCGTTTTCATTAAACGCAATCCCTTCAAATCCTCATTCACTCTTCTAACTTTAAAGCAGGTTAATGATAGCGTTATCTATTCATACTCATTAAGGTGATACCACATTCATTTTTCAACCTTTTATTATGTTACATTATTATATATAAAATTAAAGTTCATTAAAAGCCTTTTTATTCTTGCTAATATCATAATAACTGGCGGTGCTCTTTTTGAGATACAGGGGGGCCTTTCAGAACCACTCTCTTGAAACTTGATATCATATAAATGGCTATAGAATTACTAAAAATTAAGCAAGCAAACTCAATTTAAGAGCAAAATATGCAAATATAATTTATTTATCATTTGAAATCAGTTTTCTTTAGTTCCATTAAAATTTGTCTTAATGGTGGACTGAAACATATTTTTTTCGGACTTGATCATCTATAGGCTTTCTTCTCAGTTGGAAAGAGGGATGTTAGGTGAATAGTAGGGCTGTTCAGAATACCTTGAAATTTAGTTCAATCTATATTCGAATGATGCTAAAATATAAAATATTTCACCGGCGCCGGCTTTTTTTTTAGCAAAGTTTAAAATCGCATGATATAGTTTGGATTTTTGTTCAGAAATTCACTTAAATATCTACGGAGAATTTCGACGAATGTATTCAATTTTGCATTATCATAATTTTCACTATGTTCTAGTCATGTTGCTAAAACAAAATATATACTATAAAAAGTGCATAGAATTTGGCAATAAAATGATATAAAAATCAATGGTGTAGTTTTTTTTCACAAATGAACTTTAAATATCTAAGAAAAATTTCCACGAATGTATACAATTTTGCATTATCTTAATTTTTACTATGTTTTAGTCATGTTGCTAAAAATAATTATTATACGTTAAAAAAGTGTATAAACTTTGCAATAAAATGATATACAAAACCTCAAAATTCGATTTTGAACGAAACAATGTGAAAAGGAACTCAAGAAGAAATGTTTTATCCCCTTAACATAAAATAAATTCATGGATGACAAAAGCCACAAGGGCCTATCAAAGGTCATCCGCATCTGTTAAAACTCACCCACAAAATGCATCCATAGGATTGTGTCAGATCTTGCATCTACAATATACAAATTTATCAATCCAGAGGATTGTGTCAGATCATGACTCTACAATATACAATTAGAACCATCCACAGGAATTAGTCAAAAATAAAAAGCATCATCATCATGACTCGTTAAAATCCAAATCAATCATAACATACAAAAATAAAGAACTGCATCCACAGGAATGAGTCCAGAATACCCATCCAAAGTTAACCCTCCCTCCCCATATAATCATCTAATCTGCATTTGAATATATTCAAGTTTGGGCTGTCTACCGTCTCAGATGGCAAACTATTCAAGTAATCTACCACTCTATTGGAGAAAAAATATTTTCTAACATCCAACCTGCACCTCTGTTTTTTCATTTTTAAGTGGCGATCCATAGTCCTATTACTACCTTCCAACTCAGATAACTTGCTAAAATCTAACTTATCAATCCCAGAAAAGATTTTAAAAAGCTCGATCATATCTCCCCTCACAAATCTTTCAAATGAGAACATATTTAATACCCTCAGTCTATCTTCATATTCAAGGTGCTTCAGGGAAGGTATTATTTTTGTTGCTCTCCTATTGTACTGAATCTAGCAGGTTGATGTCATGTCTAAAATGTGGTTGCCATGCTTTTATACAGTACTCTAAATGTGGCCGGACATAAGAGGTGTTAGAGTTTAAGGATAACCTTACCTGTAGTCATAGTTAAGAGGCATGGGAGTCAAAGCTCATAAAAGGTGCTTCTTCTCTGTTTTACAGTCTCAGTATACTTATCAATGAATTTTTGAAGGAATTTGCACTCTGGCTCGTGACTACTTCATCCGGGAGACTATTCTTTAACGCAACGCTTTACAAGCAAACCATCCTGTTAAAACTGTCATTCCGGATCATGAAAATGTGTTAATATAAGGCATATAGTGATATATGCGATGAAAAAAAATGTAAAATAATTGATAGGTTTAAAATAAGGGATATAGTGATATATGCGATGAAAAAAGATGTAAAATAATTGATAGGTTTAAAATAAGGGATAACAGACTTTTTGTTATTGAAACGAACACAAAAGGAAAGAAGAGCTGTTTCGGAGCTTGGGAATGAAGTCCGATCTGCTGAGTTCCGAGGTTAAGAGGGATGCTTGTGATATTCAGGTTGTGGCATGGTGCAATAGCAGGATATAAGTAGGTGAGACTGCGAAAAATTTGTGTTGGTGGGGTTTTCAAAAGTGAAACAGTGTTCTAGTAGAGTATCACTACGATAATTATAGAAAAGAGTTGTAGAGGAGATATTTCCAAATGGCTTGGACAAGCTGTGGATGAAATTAAGGATAGGCATTGCCTGAATGATATAAAAGATATGAACTGAAGAATATGCCTCAAGTTATGAGGTGGAATGACTACAGATCTTAGTTCTCTAAATGAAAGGTAGTTTCGTGTGCTGAAATAAACTTTGTGGCAAATAACTTCTTTCAATCCCAAATATGTCGATTAAATATGGGATGGGGGAAAATGGGAGGGTGACTTTTCATGGCCAAATGTTTTGAGACTACATTTTTTCATATGAGAGAACTAATAGAACTAAACAAATGTTATATTTGTTTTGTATGTTTGTAGAATAATTTGATAGTAAAATATCAAAATTTAGAGCTTAAGCCATTCTTATTAATAAATGCAGACAATTGATACGCATAGTCAATATATAAAAGGGGCGGTCAATAAGTTTTGCGAATCGGTAGGGCAAAACAGAGGAAAGGGGATGGCTGTTTGTGGGGCTGTTAGGACAAGTTATGACAAGTCAGGACCTGCAGGCGCACGCTCCTGCTTCATCTAATTAAGAAGCAGTAGATGATTGCAGATCGTCAGTCACAAATTTTTCAACAATGGAGAAGGTTGAGCACCGCGCAGTGATCAAATCTTTGACCAAGGAAGGCAAGAATGCAAAAGAGATCCATGAACGTATGGTTGCAGTGTACACCGAAACCGCCCCTTCCTTATGCAACCATTGCTCGCTGGAATAGGGAGTTCCGCCATGGTCGTGAGTCCCTTGAAGATGACCCCCGTCCAGGACGCCCGTCAGACATGACCAACGAGGACAATGTGGCCCGTGTGGAGAGGAGGATCCTCGAAAATCGACGGGTGAAGGTCGAAGAAATCGAGCGAGAACTTGGAATATCACAAGGAAGTGTTATCAACATCCTCCACGACAATTTGGCCATGACCAAGGTCACTGCCCTTGGGTCCCTAGAAACCTCACGCCCCATGATCGACTTCAATGTCGTCAAAGTTCACAAGGCCAGAGTTGTACAAGCTGCCCTGCGCGAGTGCGGATTCGAGGAGCTCAACCATCCTCCTACAGTCCAGATCTGGCCCCTAGCGACTACTTTTTATTCCGCCAGCTCAAGGCTGCACTGCATGGACGCCGGTTTGGGGGTGATGAAGATGTTCAGCTCGCCGTCCAGGAGTGGATTTAACAGCAGTTGGGAGATTTCTGGTTGTCGGGAATTCGAAGCCTCAAGGACAAGTGGCGCAAGTGCATTAAAGTCGAGGGTAGTTATATTGAAAAATAATAAACACTTTTCCTTATATCCGAACTGCCAAACATATTGAGCACCCCTCGTAGAAGGATGTCTCTCTGTTCAGAACTGCTTCAATTCTATTTGGCATGCAGAGACCAAATTTCTGATGATATCCTCATCAGTATTGCTCCAATTTTGTTTACTAAGCACCTGCAACTGATCAAAATTGGATGGCTTCTGTTTATGAACTGACAGGTTGATTATTGCCTACGAATCCTCTATTAAGTTCAAATCTGGCGAATTTCCGGACCAAAGTCTCAAAAGTTAGATTTTATTTTAAGCCAAGAACTTTGATATTGCTTTTGCCCCATTAGGCTGAAAAGTAGAGCTATCATCCACAAATTGGTCCTGGACTATTGGAGAAAGTTGCTGATGAAGCAAGTTTTGGTACCATTTTGAGTTCATGACAGTGTTTTTGGGCATTCTTTTTTTTTAAGGTGCTATCTGGCGACTGCCGACTTAGGCATAAATCGCCGTAAAAAACAGCCTAGTTCTAGGCTACTTTAAAAAGTTTGAAAAGGAAACAACAATAAAAAGAAATAACAATAACAATAACAAAACAATAACAAAAACAATAAAAACAAAAACAATTAACCCTGGTTAAATGAAAGGGAGAAGGCCGGCCTCCCCAAAAAAGTCAACAAGTCCACCAGTCAATGTGCACGCACTCATCCCGAGTACAAAGGACAGGCGGTAGCGACCGCGCCCATCCCGGTACCGGGACAGGTAACGTGCGCGAAGATAACCTAGACTGGGACATTCGACAAGAATGTGCCAAACAGTCTGGGGGACAACGCAGTCATCGCAATACGGCGCAGGCGAGCGCTCCATCAAATAGCGATGCGTCACACGAGTGTGTCCGATTCGGAGACAAATAAAGCGACCTGAAGCCTTCGCGGCATTGGGGAATAGGTCCACGGAAACAGTCGCGGCGTAATGGCACGCAACTTTAGGTTCCCTTCGACCGTCTCCCATCTTATTTGCCAAGCAGTCCGAAGAGCTGCCCGTATTCCTGCCATGTAGTCAGTGTGAGGAAGAGCGAAACGCTGGTCCGGTCGCAGAGTCCTCGCGTACTCTTTAACGCCCTCATCAGCGCGCTCATTCCCCGCAATTCCTACATGTCCAGGAACCCAGAAGAAGATAATCTCGACATCTGCCCGGCTCGCCGAAACCGTGGCGTCACGGATATCGCGAACCAGGGGATGCGGAGATTTCAATGCCCCGAGAGCACTCAGGGCGCTTTGTGAGTCGCTATAGAAGACCCGGTCTCCGAACCGGGCACGTCGCGTAATCTCCCGTACCGAGTGGTGTATTGCCACCAGCTCGGTCGTGAAGACAGACGCAGTGCCTGGTAGAGCCCCGCTGACTTCAAACAGAGGGGATACGGCGTGGAAGCCAACCCCCTTATGATACTTGGAGCCATCCGTATACACTGGCACGGTTCCAGCGTGACACGATGTGTGCTCTAAAAAGGTCAAACGCAATACTCCCGGCGCCGTACAAGCTTTGAGAGTAAAGGCGTGGCGACAAATAACCACAACCAGGAGCGCCACCGGCCCGAGAGCTATATCTAGCTCTCAAAGGAGTTTCCTCGCCCTAAACCCAAAGGGCTTAGGGTATGACTGGCGTCTCTCGGCGGCATAGGCACCATCAAGGTCAGCTGCGGAAGCAGTGCGAGCTGTTGGCGACTGAAGGAGGCGCGGGGCTCGCGCGTACAGGCGGGAGATGCACTGCACGCGGCGCAGAGCGAGTGGCATCTCCCCAGCATCGACCAACAGGCTCTTAATGGGGAAAGTGCGGAAGGCACCGGTCGCAAGGCGAAGGCCGATGTGGTGGATCGAATCCACCTTTCGCAATAAACGCTCGGCTGCGGATGCATAAAAATCGCATCCGTAGTCGAGCTTCGAACAAACAAAGGATCGATAAAAAAGTAGGGCAGTAGCCCTATGAGCGCCCCAAGCGCTGAACGTCACGGAACGGAAAATGTCCATGGAGCGGGTACAAGAGACCGTAAGGCTGCGAATATAAACCTCCCAGTTGAGGCCTCGGTCGAATACAAGACCAAGGAAACGGTGCGACTCAACCACATCCAGGCGCACCCCATTAAAAAAACAAATCTGGGTCGGGTTGAAGCCGTGGATGGCGGCAGAAGTGCACCATATTAGTCTTGGCCAAAGAAAACCGAAACCTGTGCGCTTCGGCATAGCGAGAGACGCGGTTCAATGCCTGTTGGAGTCGACGCTCCAGAGTTGGTATCTGGGCCGCGCCAAAAGAGATCGAGAGGTCGTCCACGTAGAGTGTAGCGAGAACATCTTCCGGCAGCACCGAGGTGATGCCGTTTTCTCGGGGCAAAGAGTGTGACTCTGAGCACACTACCTTGCGGGACACCCTTTTCCTGCTCCTTTGTGCCGGAAAGGGCACCCCCCAACCGTACGTGGAATCGACGATCTTGCAAAAATTCAGATATAAACATTGGGAGGCGTCATCTCGCCCCCATCGTGGGAAGAGTCTTCATGATACCGTATCACCATGCGGTATCATAGGCCTTCTCTAGATCGAAAAACCCCGTGGCGTAGTGCTGTATACGAAGGAAAGCCTCGCAGACGGCATTTTCTTGTCAGAGCAGAGCATCCGACGTGCAGAAGACAGATGCCCTCCGCTGTCCAGGAATAAGGCTAGTCTAACATTTACCCATTTGTCCATCAACTTGCACACGCAAAAGGTTGAGAGATTGGGCAGAAACCGGTCGTAGTAGAGTGATCTCTCCCCGGTTTGCGAAAAGCGAGCACAGTAGCGATTCGCCAGGAGTCTGGGAGAAGACCTTCCACCCAGATCCTGTTGAACAAATCTAACAGAAAGGCCATGCCTCGCTCACCCAGGTGTCGAAGCATGGCGTACGGGACATCGTCCGGACCATGGGCGGTGTCCGCGCACGAAGCGAGAGCGGATTGCAACTAGCTTCCAGTAAACATGTCTTTGAAGTGTTCTCCGCCTTTGGAGGTAAAGTCCAGCCGGACGCTTTCCGCTACATCACAACATGCATTGAATGCTGGCGGAGCAGCATCCCGGCTAGAGAATGCGGAAAAAGCGGTCGCGAAGGATTCCGCCAGGGACGCGGGGTCCGAGATCGCGGTCCCATTCTCCTGGAGAACGGGAGGGGGCCCTGCGAGAACATGCCCTTAATCCTTTTGACTTGCCTCCACACCTCTGCTGAAGGGGGCTTCCCGTTAAGTAAGGACACGTATGCCCGCCAAGAAGAGCGGCGGGTGTGCTTCAAAATATACCGGAACCTATTCCTAGCCCGACGAAATTCACCCACAGTAAAATCGTTCGGGCGGCGCTTATAGCGCATGTAGGCATAACGCTTCTGTTTGAGTGCCATCTCAAACTCGGCCTACCACTATGGGAGTGGTTGGCGTGAAAAACGGCCAGACGTTCTAGAAATAGTAGTCAGGCCCGCGGCGATGAGGTTGCCGGAGAAGAACTCAACGGCCTCATCCCTAAACCCCTCAACTATGATAGAAAATTCAGTCATTTACTGAAATGCCGGCCACCTCGCTTGCGCTAAGCACCACCGAAGTGGGCTCTCAGGTGGCAGTTGCCCTAAAAATGATATTTGAATGGGAAAGTGATCACTACGATGGAGGTCATCGACCACCCCCCAAACAAAATAAGGCTGTGCATCCGAAGAGCACAAAGATGGGTCAAGGCAAGAAAATGAAGCAGTTCTCGGAATGTGTTGCGTAAACTCATCCACGTTTAGGATACCCATCTCAAGCTCTTCGATCAGATCAGCAAGGACTTTTCCCCTGCGATTTATGGAGTAATCTTCCCAAAGAGGATGCCTGCCGTTCAGATCTTCAAGCAAGAGATAGGGCCTCAGCAACCTTGCCACGACGCGGCGGAAGACCCCACGTCCAAGTCAGCTGGCGGTGGAATGTACGCAAAAATCAGAGTATACCTCCTATCCAAGTGAAGCTGCACAGCCACTGCCTGAAAGGAGGTTTCTGAAGAGAAAGGAAGAACGGAGACATCATGCCAGGTGTAAACCGCGCATCCCCCAGCCCGGGCATCCCACGGTGGTGGGATCGCAAGACCCTTATACCCCGGCAGGGCGGGCAGGGGGCAGGCACCTAGCATGGTCTCCTACAAAAAGATAGCTAACGGGGAACGGGACGAGACTAGCCTTCACAGCTCCTCCCAGTTAGTCCAAGGTCCAGGGCAATTTATATTGAAGGAATATGCCCTCCAGGCCTAGCTCGGAGAGGACGCGGGGGCCCTCCTCGAACTGAAGACCCTCACGGGAATAGCCGTACGCGTCCCGGGGGCAGAACCCCGGGCGCTGTTGGCTGGACAAAGCGCTGAAGGCACTGTCGCCTTCGAGGACTTATTGGGGGAGGTTGAGCTCGCCATGCGAGTCTTTTCCTCCCTCCGCCTCGAAACCTTAGGCGGGCGTTGTGGCTTCGAAGGCTGGGGGCCCCTCTTTTCGAGGAACCACCGTCTCTGAGCCACTCGCTCCACCTCGGGGCGTGGCGAAGGAGCTGAAGCTCCTTTGTTGCTTTCCTCCTGCCGGGGGGCAGCTTTAGGAACCCCGGACGGAGGCCTAGCGGCCATCTTCAGGGGTGTTGCCTCCTGTGAGTCTAACGACTCGGTGGAGGCGCCTAGCCGTTTCGCCTTACGGGAAACGGTCATGGTGGGGGAAGAGGGAAAGGCCCTGGTTTTAGCCGGGGCTGGGTATGAACCCTTTTTGCCACCAGCTTTACCAGGGGAGCGCCCGGGTTGAGTAGAGCCCGAGGAAGTGCTCCGATTGGGCGCGGAAACAACCGTGCTCGTTAGCCTAGATGGGCCAGGAGCAGAGGGTGCCTTTCTAACTATTAAGGCATATGACGTCCCAGGCAAAGCCGGGCGCGCTAGGACCAAGTCCTTAGCCTCGCGGAATGAGTCGATCCTGGTCTTGAACAGCCAGGATTTCTTTCTCAAGGAGATATGCACCACATTGCTTCAAAGAAGCAGGGTGCGGCTCTCCGCAATTGACACACTTGGCCGCACACGATTTGGACTTATCGTGTGCGACCCTGGAGCAATTTACACAGGTTCGTAAATCTGAGTATCTGTAACAGACTAAAGATCTATAATGCACACATTCGATCAAAACTCCTGTATCCGCCGGTCCCTATAAACGAGATTCTTAAGAGCCAAGTCTTTAAACTGCAAGGAGTCAGAAATAAGGCCCTTTATATTATAACGAGAACCCGAAAGAGAGAGCGGAGAAGGCAGAGTGAGCTCCATGGTGAACTGGGGATAACCCTCATAAACGTGAGCGTGGAGCTTCACCTGAAAGCAAGCAAGATCTGGTACAACGTATACCGGCGCCTCCCTCCCGAGTTTGTACTCGAGACATGGACTTTGATGACATAGGACACGCAAAACCTTTTAAAAGCAGCAGACTACTCAGTGATGAAGACATAGACCCAATGTTCACTTAGATTTTCACAATACCCAACCAACACAAAGCCAAACAAAATCCATTTTCATTAACTTAGTCAAGTGCTAATTTTCTAATTTTACCCCCAAGTTTTAGCGCGATTAAGTCGCCAAAAATATAAAAAACACAAAAAAATAGAATAAACAAAATAATCAAAAACATCTCAATATAAGGATGTAAACAATCCAGATAAAAACCAAAAAAGTCTTCACCAAATGCAGGAGGAATAAAAACTCCTCTGCTACAAGGCTTGAATGCCTTATATATAACAAAAAATATATACCAAAACGTAAAGAAAGCCAGAGATGCCATATCACCAGGAACCTGTCGTTCATTTTCGCTTTTCTATTAACTTCCCCATTTATCCCTACTATTTTCTCCTACTTAAACCCTCTACTTCAATATTCCTCACTTTATATGTCCAATGTCCAATATCCCAAAAATTTGGACGATGGACTGAATTAGATTCATTTTTCAAACGGAGAGCTGTGGGCGCAATTAAAGAAAAGTTGGCTATTCATTAACGTTAACTTTCAAGACAAGAAAAAAGAAATATATGCGCCCACTGGACTGATTGGAGATTCCTCCTGTTTCCAGTGGGCGGAGTGTTTACCCTAAAGGGGTAATTAGGCCTTAATTTCCTTCTTATTCCACTCTTTAACTTCTACTTATTTCACCGACTAAAAGCGACAAAACATGACCCCCGCTTTCCCCAGAGCCTTAAGACCACGGGCCCGAAATTCTCTGGAGTCGCCTATTATCTTAGGTCTTTTTAGGTAGTGTGGTCGTGTAGTGATAAAAAAGTAGGTAAGTAGGGAACCATAGGGAACGTTATTTATTATCTTTTTCACAGGTTTAAAGATGAAGGAAGAAAACTAACATAGGCTTCGGGGAAGGAACAAAGAAAAGGGCACCTAGGCGCTTGGCTAGCAAGAGGATGGGGGACCATTCCGCAATAAAGAATAGAGGCAGCCTGTAATGCCTACGAGGACCTCTAAGGACAATCGACCAGGACAACAAGCAGGACAAAGGGAAGATATGCGACAGTCTATGGAAAGTTAAAAGTAGCCATTGATAATATTATTGACGTTCCAAATGGTTACGTTGCAAATGGAAGCACAGAAAGAGATGTAGAAAAATTACTCTCCTAGGAAGGAATAGAGACAATAAAAGAAATCGGACTAACACCCAAAATCCCTTTTCAGATAACCTCAAACAGAAGTGTCATCTGTAGGAAAGTGGACATCTGGATTGGTTCCCACGACAAAAAAGAAATGAAATAGAAATAGAGAAAAATCACGAATGCCTAAAAATAACCGAGATAATTAAATTTGGCCACCACACACGTGTTCAAAATTGTGTGTGTGCAACAAGAGATATGGCAATAAAGATCTACCAACGAAATGAGAATTCCCCCAGAGAATATAGAGCGCGAAAAACATTTTAATATTCAAATATGTTTCCGTTGCTAAAAGATGGAGCGTCATTTGTCACATAACTGCACCGAGAAATAAACAATTTGTTCAGAATGTGGAGAGAAGAACCACGAATGGATAAAGTGCAAGGAAAACACAAATAAATGCGTAAGCTGCCAAGGGTCACATAGGACTATGGCAATGGCATGCCCAAAAAGGAAGGAGATAATAGAACGAAAAGAAAGAGAAGCGAGAAACAAAGAAGAAACAAGAAGAAATGCAACGTATTCAAATGTAGCTAAAGCAACTGTGAAACAAATACAGGAAGCACAGACCCATCTAAGTGTACCACAATGAGTATCAACAGAACAGCTCACATGCATACTGTATGACCATGGAATGAATATTGGGAGACCCGTCACCTTCGATATGACACTATAAATGATGTTGGCAAAAATGGAATGAAGAAGATGTGGTTTCCTGAGAACCTTCATCATTTGAAATCCTTAAGATCTACATCGCTTCAATGTCGGCAACAATGAACAACGAGGAATCCACTAACTAAGAAATCACAAACTTAAACATAACAGTGCAAAGCACTGAAGTAGACAAAGAAAAAGAAGTACGAATAGAAGCACAGAACATCAAACCTAAAGGTAACTTCGACGAATGTTTCCCTCTCCCGAAAGGTAAGAAGTAAGAAGACATCATTAAGGCTATTGAAGAATGAAAATGCAAATGGGAATTCCAAGGAAAGACAGGAGAGGAAGAAGTGCAAAAACTTACACGAGGACAAAATAATGATCTATCCTGGCGATTGCGTTACTCTCATCCATGCTACATTTCAAGCATGAAAAATGTCAAGTTTAAAGATAACGAAGCAGGACCTACTAAGAGATCGACCTGCCAGAAATCCAAAGAACTAGAAACGACCAAACTTAAACAATGGAACCAGAAAGGAGAAGAAAGCTCAGCATTTTGCAAATTAACGCTTAAGGATGGATCTGTAAAACATCGTCATTAGGAAATATCTCCAGAGAGACCGATCCAGATATTATATTAATATCAGAACACGTAGTGAACCTAGAAGCAAAAACAATGAAACTTTTTGATTACACCGTCATAAACGCGAATCATTCAGGTGATCAACATGACGGAGCGGCTATAGCAATAAGAAGTGGGCTAAAATTCAAAGAAGTCAACAATTTCGACGAGGCTTTCTTGGCGGGAAACCAAGCATTAAGGGAAAACTACCTTCCGCTGCACTACATATTAAGAATCTTTGGCTCAGATTTGCATGCCATCTTGATAGGAGACCTAAATGCCAGGTGCAGAACAAATGGATATCGCTCAAGGAACAATAGAGGAGGTAAGTTAGAAATGATGTTGGAGAGGAACATTTTCCAGTAATAAACACCAAACTTTCCAACATATGTCACAGGCAATGCACCTATAAATCAAGATGTCGTGCTAGGTATCTTCAATATGACATTCAACATCAACATGCAGCCAGTTACTTTCGCATATAGTGACTATGTTGGAGCACTATTCCACATGAATCAATACCCGATACAGGTACCAGTACCGGTGATTAAGGACGACAGGAGAGCAAATTGGTAAGGTTAAACACAGGAACTTAGTAACTTCACCAAATAAGATCTCACTAACGCCAACCTGGAGTATATTGATAAGATTAACAAGAACGATCATTGAGGCAGACGAAATATATATTCCGAAGACAAGATACTGCACTCTTCCACATCTTTGGTGAACAGAGGAAATGATAATTAAAAATAGACAACTAAGAGGATTACTAAACCAAATAATGTTCCATGGTCCGAATAGAGAACGATACGAACAAATCACAAAAGGAAAGAAGAACCGAGGCCTCTCATAAAAGAATAGCAAGGACACATGTGGGATAGTTTAGTAGATAAAATGAAGGAAGAAAGAAAACCAGAAGAGAACTGGAGCCTAATAAATATAGTTAAATGAAGAGCCCCGAGAGAAAAGATAAGAATCAAGATTGAACGGGAAGAAAAGATCCAAGAAGAGAGGAACACAGAAGAACTTTTTCGCAATCACTGAAAGTCAGTCTCCTCTATAACACCAGAGGAGGACGAAGACTTTAATCCCGAGATAGACGAAATGGTCCGCACCTTTTGCCAGAGAACATGGATAAGACTACTCCAGCACCAATTGTAGAGCAAGGAAGGGAAGAAATTCTAGGTAAAGAGGCGTACATAACACCAGAAGAAATCAACGGCATAATACAATTATTTAAGCAGAAAGCACCAGGCCCTTCAGAAATAACTATAATTAATATTAGCAAGGCACTAAATATAATTATCAGAACACAAAAGAATATTTTGGCTATGAGCTAGCCAAAATGATTTTCGTCCCAAAGCCAAGGAAACCAAGAAGTCACCTCAGCAGTTACATACTAATATCTTGATTGAATTTCATGGACAAAATCTTTGAGAAAATTCCTAGCAGAAGACTTAAAGAATAGCTTAAAGAAAATGACTTTTTTAATGATAAACAATTTGGATTCAGAAGACAAAAATCTACCGAATAAACAAGCTTTAAGGTTTCATAGTCCTGATCGATCTTGCGAAGTGTACCTTAAAAGTTTGTTTATTCGGAATATTTTGTTTTTTCGCGTAGTCAAGTGGTCTAAGGGACGGTTTAATTAAGATCAAAGTGGTCGCTCGCTGCCTCAGTGTGCACGGTTCGAATCCCACCCCTGCACGGAGTTTTTGCGAATTAGGAAATAACTTTTCCGAATAAAAATTATCCTGTTTTTTTTCTGTTTCTTGCGGTTTGTTGGATTCACTTCGTCATTCTTTCTCGTTCATGAAAGATTATACATTGTATATTCATCGAGTGTTTACCTCAACTCTCCTTTGTCCTTTGAATTCCCTATTAATTTCTATCTCTTTCATAGTCCCGATTGACCTTGCGAAGCGTACCTTAAAGCTTGTTTATTCGAAAGATTTTGTCTTCCGCGTAGCCGAGTGGTCTAAGGCATCGGTCACCAACCTGTGGTCCACGGACCACTGGTGATCCGTAAAAATATTTAGGTGGTCCACGGAAAAAATGTGTCATTATTTATATTTCATGGACATTCAAATAAAAAAAAATCACGATTAACAAAACTTATCATAGACATATATCATATGAATATATGGGAGAGAAGGGTCTCAACCGGTAAGTGGTATCCATTATTCAACAGCACTTACAGTCACTGACAGAATATTTTATTTTTATTACCCAAGTGAAGAAGATCCTAGGCTTGGAAATATGTGGATAATTGATCCATTTGTAGCTAACATCGAAGAAAGCAAATAAAGCATGAATAAAAAAGAAAGCTTCATCGATCTATCTTGCGACGAGTCTCAAAGCTAAATTCCAGTCATCTTTATCAAGACCTCATTTCTGGCTCTCTGTAAAAAATGAATACCAATCACTGAGTGAGGAAGCAATGAATATTTTGATTCAATTTTCAACAACATATTCATGCGAAAAGACATTTTCATCAGTCACAGTAATTAAAACTCGGTACGGCTCTCGGCTTGAAACAGACGCACCTCTCCGTCTTGCAGTGACGTCATTGGAGCCGAATCTCCACATACTGATGTCAAATAAACAGCAAAAACTATCACACTATAAATGGGTAATATTTAACTAAACTTCAGGGGTTTTTTTTGGAATGATTACTATGTCGTAGAATGGACTCTTGACGATATACCATATATAACTATTCGTTGAGGGAACTTCTTAAATTATCTTTAGAGTGCGTGGATGTCTAGGCTGGCCGATATTATGTATCTTCCATATGCTTAAAAAGTCGGACTGAGCTCAAGGATAATAATATTGCTATCATTAATAAAATAGAGTTTTATTAATAATAACTATCAACAACACACAAAACGGAAAATATTGACATAAACAGAGAATGGGAAGGGTCTTTGGGAATCGAGCTAATCCGAGGATTAAAAGATTTAAAAAGGTAAAACAAATATAAAGTTAAAGGGGATGGGGAGGGGATGGTTCGCTAAACCATTTAAAGCACAGGATAGAGTTGATAAAAGGGGGAAATACTCAAAGGTAACGTTCAGCTTACGCAATTATACTTGTTTTGCAGAGGAAGGCGACGTGAAGGAATTTTCGGTCCGCTGGTGAGTTCCAGCCGAAGGGAGGGGGGAATTAAATGATCCTGACGTGGCGTCTTGGGAATGAGAACCGTTTCTTGACGAACGGCTTGAAGAATAATGGCTGTTCTACGTTGTTCTCTTCTGAACACAGGGGGGGGTGAGAACCATCTCTTGTCTACGGGCTCGAGAACAATGGCTGTTCTAGTGTTGTTCTCTTCAGAACAACAAGGGGGAAGGGTGAGAACCGTTTCTTGGCAAACGGGCTCAAACGAACAATGGCTGTTCTAACGTTGTTCTCTTTCTGAACAACAAGGGGGAAGGGTGAGAACCATTTCTTGGCAAACGGACTCAAAAGAACAATGGCTGTTCTACGTTGTTCTCTTCTGAACAACAGGGGGAGGGGGGAGAACCGTTTCTTGTTAACGGGCTCGAAAGAACAATGGCTGTTCTGACGTTGTTCTCTTTCTGAACAACAGGGGAAACCTTGTGGGCTTCGCGTCACGAAGGCTCGAACCTTGGCACTCAAGGGATATTGTCCTTCTTCTGGAAAAGTGATGGTGAATCTCGAGGTCGAGGTTCCTTGGCGCACAAGGTGAGAGAGGGTCGTAGTGATGTTTCGCGACGAAAATCTGGATCTCCAATCTGAATCTTAGTGGTTAAGTTTCCATATGAATAGCCGGGACATCTCCTTGGCGTGGGGGACAATGGAGTGGGAGCTTCGAGGAAATGCACAGCCGAGCCTGGGAACAATGCCTTATCTGCCCATAAGCCTAACTCAATCTGGCGAGGTCGGGCATGGGAAGAACGGGGGAAGATAAACCTCCTTGTTTAAACATTGACTCAGGTGGCTGCGATAAGGCGCCAGGCTTTAAAGCGAAGATGCACGTGGGTAGCATCGTGGTTTTAAATAACATGTGATAGTGGTTGAAATTACGCGGCCTCAACCCGTTCTATCACATACTATATAACTTTTTTACTTTTAATGTGTGTAGTTCGTATTAAAAAAATAAAACTTTATGATTAATATTGTATAAATATATTTACTGTACCTTTTAATCTAAATTTATATTAGGGGTCCATTAAGTTCTAAAGGTTGGCGACCGCTGGTCTAAGGGATGATTTAATTGAAAGAGAGATATTTATATATATATATATATATATATATATATATATATATATATATATATATATATATATATTTCGATACTTCTTTTCTGAACTCAAACTGCCTTTGTTTCTGCAGATTCGTGTCTTCTAGATGTTGAATTAGGATTATGTTTAATCTTTTCTCGTAAGCCTTCCACAATAGATTAAAAAGGGAAATTTGGGCCAAAGTTTTCGACTCAGTTCGGAGGCTTTCCGGCTTTAGGAATGAATCTTATCTCTGCTATCTTTAAGTTGTCTGGAAAGAACCTCGTTTCAGTCATGCATCTATGACATATTTTAATCCCCTCAATGATTTTGTGGAGAACTTTAACATAGGTTAATTCAATGACTGGAGAGTATCAAGGCCTCACTGCTTGAAAGAGTGTTGGGCGGCTTCTAGTTCGGTCTTTGTAATGGTTGCCCCTCAATCCTACGAGTTACTCTCTCTCTCGAGGCCTACATGATGGTGAGGGTGAATTATATGTACTTCTTCGTTGGCTAATCTATTATTTTTACCTGCTGAAGTCCAAGTTTAAGTTTTGTTTTTGAGTTATATTAAAGATATTCACCAAGTGTTGCCCAAACTTTTCTTCGATATTTCTTAGTATTCAACAGGGTGTTCATTTTCATTACTCAACTCAAGAAGCATTTTGTGATGCTTCTTGATTCAAGTGTGCTATTTCGTTGTTACAAGTTTCATCTTTTAGTGGTAAAGATTCTGAATTAACTCCATGATCATTCTCATTATTTGTAGGAAAAATTAGTTATTAGCTCCCGCAGTACGAATTCAATACATAATATCTTCAAAAGTGGTCTCCTTTTAGCCTTCCTTACCGATGTCCAACGAGGGTGAGTTTTAGTTCTACGTATAACGTTTTAAAGGAAAAGATTCTTTTTGGTCTGTATCAGTCTATTTCTTATTACGTCAAGCTCTGCCTATATCTTCCCCAATGACACTTCTTCGAGATTTCAGGGGTAGGGTTCTGAGTTATTCTGAAGATTATTTCCAATTCACAGCTAGATGGGATGACAACTGATGTCATATAGTAGCCTAATGGCATCCATTTACTTGAAAGAACTATATCAGGATTCGTGGCGCAATTCAGAGTAATTTAGGTAAGAAATTGTGCCCTAGTCGCTGTTTAATATTCCTTTCTAGCAGAAGGTTCAAATTCTCCTTGCTACCGTTGGATGGTGGCCTTTAGCCTGATTCTTCTATTCTTGTTATGTTTTTAAAGAGACTTTAGAGCTTAGAAGGGGTAATTGATTGCTCCTGGAGTTGTTGGTATTCCACGGTCATAATGTCTTTGGTTATTTCCATTTGAACCTCGGTAGCGAGATAAGTTTCTTCGAAATCTTGGAATTTCCTTTTGCTTAAGCCTTTCTTGATGCCGAAGGCTGCCCCCTCAATGCGTTTTTGGGAATGGTTCTTATCTACATATGCCTTCGCAGGTATAAAGTATCTTTTTTGTGTCTCTATTGACTCCATGTTTTCATATGAGAATAATATCATCGTCAAATTCTCCGAAGATGTTATATATGTGCAGTTTATGGTTCCATTTATTGTTATTTATATGGAGGATCTCAAAACTACGGGTTTGATGTGTAGACCTACATATTCATGAGGGAGACCTCTTCCGCAAGGATGTGTGAGAACTCGCCTATTCTTGTATAATGCCTCACACCTCGTTGCTATCATTTTAAGTTTTACGAAGGCCTGTGCAAGTGTTTTCTTTTTTTCTGTGGAAAACGAGTGAGTTCTCGCTGTAGTGCGAGGCATCGTCATAGCTGGCTTCTTTTTTATCTCTTTCTTTCTCTCTTGCATCGTCGTCGATTGTGGATTTAAAGAGTCGCTACGCTCATCTGTGTTTTGTTCTTATACCGCTACAGATTATCTTATTAGAGGTGAATTGCACGGATGTTTCAGCTTCCAAGCCGATTCTTTTGAGTGCTTCGATTCCGTTGTGGTACAGGATATGGTCCACGCCCGATAGGTGGCGATGAAGCCAATAGGAATATTAATACACTTGATCAAAATTATATTTAGCTCCCCAGAAAATTTCGATGTTGCTTCCTTCATATATTGTTTTTTTTGTACCGATGGTACTGATGGGAATCCGTTTACTGTAGTTGGTATCAATCCTAGGAAGGTGGGGTGGTCTTCCCCTCTCCTCGTAGTTATTGTCCCGTTTTTTTATTTCTTCAAATAGCGATATATTTTTCCTGCCTAGTGATCTTTTACCTGTTAAGTTTGCTTTATGTCATATGAGATTAGATATCTCTTCCCCTTAAGTGCCCTTAACTCTGGTTTATGGATATAGGATCCTATGACACAAAGTTTTACAGTAAAATAATACCCGATCCTAATTTTCTCTCCTCAAACTAATTCTCTTCAAATTATGGGCATAGTTTCTTCTAGGTTATGAAAGGCAGTTCTCCCAATCAGAAATCAATACACTGGGAGAGAGACTGCTCAGCTAGGTATGATTAAACCATATTTTAGCTAATGTTATATATTCTGATTTAGTCACTTTTCGGGGGATCGTAATGGAAAGGAGAGGAAATAAGGATTAAAGGTGGTGAAAATGAAAATAAATTGAAACCGTTGACTTTCTTCCAGCTGTCAGTGATGGTTTGCTATTTATATCACTCTAACGAAAGAAAATGATGATATTCTTGTAGTGTTGCTTAACCAGAACAGCCCATTTATATACATTTCAGACTGAACAATCTTCTTTTCTAAATCTGAGCTCGTCACTGAATGGGTGATTTGTTATATTAGTTTCTAAACCAGTTTATAGATTTGGATCACCAATATCCAAGCCTGGGGCAGTTCAGGATGGCCTTAGTCTATTTGCATCATACCTGTCTAGAGTCGGACAAATATATTCGCCAGTTTATGTGGGATAGTAGCTATCACGGGTGTGATAGGTCAAATCGGGACGTCTCGTTTATGAGTCTTAGTCGACTCTTGCATAATGGGAGTTTTTGGACTAATTTTAGCAAGTGAAGGAGCTTCTCTCCCCTCTCCGTGTATATAAGGATCTTCCTATCCTCCTTGTTGAAAACCACCGATTGCCGGGCTGCTTTGCCTGCATTAACTTTCAGATAGGAAATTTCGACCACTAACATAAGATGAGCAGCATGAGGTGGGTTTTGGGTTTTTTTTTTTTAATTCTATAGAGCCCATCTGGCAACTGCCCACTTGGGCATAAATCGCCGAAAAACACGACAGCCTAGAACTAGGCTACATTAAAATAAAATTCTGAAAAAATAACAATGATAAATATTGGAAAAAATAAACAATCAGAAGGCAATCTCTGGCAGCAGGGGGAAGTCGACTTCGCCCCGGTGCAGGAGAGTGCAACCTACCAACAAAACAATAACAAACGAAAAACAGAAAAGAACCTTAAATAAAGGGAAGAAGCCCGGCCTCCCCCCAAAAGTCAACAAGTCCACAAGTCAATGTGCACGAATCTGTCCCGAGTACAAGGGACAGGCGGTAGCGACCCCGCCCATCCTGGTACCGGGAGAGGTATCGTGGGCAAAGATCACCCAGACTGGGACATTTGACAAGAATGTGCCAAACAGTCTGGAAGATGACGCAGTCTTTGCAAGGGGCGCAGGCGAGCGCTCCATCAAATAGCAATGCGTCACACGAGTGTATCCGATTCGGAGACGACAGAAAGCAACCTGGAGCAGCCGCGGCCTTGGAGGATAGGTCCATGGGAACAGTCGCGGCGTCTCCCATCTTCTTTGCCAAGCAGTCCGAAGAGCTGCCCGTATTCCTGCCATGTAGTCGGTGTGAGGAAGAGTGAAACGCTGGTCGGGTCGCAGAGTCCTCGCGGACTCTTTGGCGCCCTCATCGGCGCGCTCATTCCCCGCAATTCCTACATGTCCAGGTACCCAGCAGAAGATAATCTCGACATCTGTCCGGCTCACCGAAACCGTGGCGTCACGGATATCTCGAACCAGGGAATGCGGAGATTCCAATGCCCCGAGAGCACTCAGGGCGCTTTGTGAATCGCTATAGATCACAATCCGGTCTCCGAACCGGGCACGTCGCGTAATCTCCAGTACTGAGTGGTGTATTGCAACCAGCTCAGCCGTGAATACAGACGCAGCGCCTGGTTGAGCCCCGCTGACTTCAAACATAGGAGATACGGCGTGGAAGCTGACCCCCTCTTGGGACTCGGAGCCATCCGTATACACTGGCACGGTTCCAGCGTGACACAAAGTGTGCTGCAAAAAGTTCGAACGCAATACTCCCGGCGCAGTACAAACTTTGGGAGCAGAGGCGTGGCGACAAATAGCCAAATGTGGTACCCTCCAGGGTTGCGTCCTATGCAGAACCAGGGGCGCCACCGGCCCGAGAGCTATATTTAGCTCTCGAAGGAGTTACCTATCCACAAACCCAAAGGTCTTAGGGGATGACTAGCATCTCTCAGCGGCATAGGTATCATCGAGATCAACTGCGGATTCAGTGAGAGCTGTTGGCGACTGAGGGAGGCACCAGGCTCACGCGTACAGGTGAGTGATGCACTGCACGCGGCGCAAAGCAAGTGGCATCGCCCCAGTATCGACCAACAGGCTCTCAATGAAGGAAGTGCGGAAGGCACCAGGCTCAAGGCGAAGGCCGGTGTGGTGGATCGAATCCACCTTCCGCAATAAACGCTCGGCTGCGGATGCATAAAACTCGCATCCGTAGTCGAACTTCAAACGAACAAAGGTTCGATAAAAAGTATGGCAGTAGCCTCTAACAGCGCACCAAGCGCTGGAAGTCACGGAACGGAGAATGTCCATGGCGCGGGTACAAGAGACCCTAGGGCTGCGAAATGAGCTTCCCAGGTCAGGCGTCGTTCGAATACAAGACCGAGAAAAAGGTGCGACTCAACCACATCCAGGCGCACCCCATTAAGAAACAAATCTGGGTTGGGGTGAAGCCGTGGATAGCGGCAGAAGTGCACCACCTTAGTCTTGGCCAAAGAAAACCGAAACCTGTGCGCTTCGGCATAGCGAGAGACGCGGTTCAATGACTGTTGGAGTCGACGCTCCAAAGTTAGCATCTGGGCCGCGCCCAAAAAGATCAAAAGGTCGTCCACGTAGAGCGTAGCGAGAACATCTTCCGGCAGGACCGAGGTGATGCCGTTGATGTTCAGGGCAAAGAGTGTGACACTGAGGACACTTCCCTGCGGGACACCCTCTTCCTGCTCCTTTGAGCCGGAGAGGGCTCCCCCGACCCGTAAGCGGAATCGACGATCTCGCAAAAATTCAGATATAAACATTGGGAGGCGTCCCCTCGCCCCCATCGTATGGAGAGTCTCCATGAGAACGTATCGCCATGCGGTATCATAGGCCTTCTCCAGATCAAAAAACACCGTGGCGTAGTGCTGTCTACGAAGGAAAGCCTCGCAGACGGCATTTTTCAGTCGGAGCAGAGCCTCCGACGTGGAGTGGAACTTGCGGAAGCTGCACTGTGCGGAAGACAGATGGCCTGCGCTGTTCAGGGAAAAATCTAATCTAACATTTACCAATTTCTTCATCAACTTGCACACGCAAGAGGTTAGAGAGATTGGGCGAAAACCGGTCGGAGTAGAGTAATCTCTCCCCGGTTTGCGAAAGGCGAGCACAGAAGCGATTTGCCAGGAGTCTGGGAGAAGACCTTCCACCCAGATCCTGTTGAATAAATCTAACAGAAAGGCCATGCCTCGCTCACCCAGGTGTCGAAGCATGGCGTACAAGACATCGTCCGGACCATGGGCGGTGTCCGCGCACGAAGCGAAAGCGAAACTCAACTCACTCACAGTAAACTTGTCGTTGAAGGGTTCTCCGCCTCCGGAGGTAAAGTCCAGCCGGTGGCCTTCCGCGACATCATGACGAGCATGAAATGCTGGCGGAGCAGCATCACGGCTAGAGAATGCGGAAAAAGCGGTCGCTAAGGATTCCGCCACGGACGCGGGTTCCGAGATTGCGGTCCCATTCTCCTGAAGAACGGGAGGGGGGCCTGCGAGAACTTGCCCTGAATCCTTTTGACTCGCTTCTACACCTCAGCTAAAGAGGTCTTCCCGTTAAGTGAAGACACGTAGCCCCGCTAAGAAGAGCAACGGGCGTGCTTCGAAATATATTGGAACCTAGTTCTAGCCCGACGAAAGTTAGCGACAGTGACATCGTTAGGGCAGCGCTTATAGCGCATGTAGGCATAACGCTTGTGTTTGAGGGCCGTCTCACACTCGGCGTGACAAACGGCCAGACGTCCTAAGAATACTAGTCAGGCTCATGGCGATAAGGTTGCCGGAGAAGAACTCAAAGGCCCTCATCTACCGACCTAAACTCCTCGACTGAGATAGAGAATTCAGTCATTTCCTGAAATGCAGGCCACCGCGCCCGCGCCAAGCACCACTGAAGTGGTCTTTCAGGCGGCAGTTGCCCTGAAAATGATATTTGAATGGGAAAGTGATCACTACCATGGAGAACATCGACCACCCCCCCAATCAAAATCAGGCTGTGCATCCGAAGAGCACAAAGATAGGTCAAGGCCAAAAAATTCAGCGGTTCTCGGACAGTGATGCGTAAACTCATCCACGTTTAGGACACCCATCTCAAGCTCTTCCATCAGAACGGCAAGGACTTGTCCCCTGGGATTTATGGAGTAATCTCCCTAGAGATGAGGCCTGCCGTTCAGATCTCCAAGCAAGAGATAGGGCCTGGGCACTTGTTCCACGATGCGGCGGAAGTCCCCCGCGTCGAAGTCAGCTGACGGTGGAATGTACGCAGAAATGATAGCATACCTCCTATCCAGGTGCAGCTTCACAGCCACTGCCTGAAAGGAGGTATCTAAAGAAAAAGGAAGAACGGAGACATCATGCCGGGTGTAAACCGCGCATTTCCCAGCCCAGCCATCCCGCGGTGGTGGGGTCGCAAGACCCTTATACCCAGGGAGGGCAGGCAAGGAGCACGCGCCTAGCATGATCTCCTGCATAAAGATAGCTAATGGGGAACGGGACGAGACTAGCCTTCGCAGCTCCTCCCAGTTGGCCCGGAGTCCACGGAAATTCCATTGAAGGAATATGCCCTCCAGGCCTAGCTCGAAGGAAACGCGAGGGCCCTTTTCGAATTTAAGACCCTCACGGGAATGGCCGTACGCTTTCCGGGGACAGAACCCCGGGCACTTTTAACCTGACAAAGCGCTAAAGGTGCTGTCGCCCTTGAGGATTTATTGGGGGAGGTTGGGCTCGCCATGCGAGTTTTTTCCTGCCTCCGCCTCGAAACCTTAGGCGAGCTTTGCGGCTTCGGAGGCGGG
The DNA here is from genome assembly GCA_963969495.1 of Ceratothoa steindachneri. Taxonomy (NCBI): domain Eukaryota; kingdom Metazoa; phylum Arthropoda; class Malacostraca; order Isopoda; family Cymothoidae; genus Ceratothoa; species Ceratothoa steindachneri. The sequence goes on from OZ018318.1 coordinate 81,848,651, forward strand.
GGGCCTCTTTTTGAGGAACCACCGTCTTCGAGCCACTCACTACACTTCGGGGCAAGGGCGAAGAAGCCAAAGCTCCCTTGTTGCTCTCCTCCTTTCGGGGGACAGCTTAAGGAACCCACGAAGAAGGCCTATCGACCATCTTTAGGGGTGTTGCCTCCTGTGAGTCTAACGACTCGGTCGAGGCGCGTGGCCGTTTCGCCTTACGGGAAACAGTCACGCTGGGGGAACAGGGGGGAGCCCTGGTTTTAGCCGGGGCTGGGTATGAACCCTTTTTGCCGCCAGCTTTACCAGGGGAGCGACCGGGTTGGGTAGAGCCCGCAGAAGGGCTCCAAATGGGTGCGGAAACAACCGTGCTTGTTGGTCTGGATGGGCGAGGAGCAGAGGGTGCCTTTCTAACTATTGAGGCATATGACGTCCCAGGCAGAGCCGGGCGCGCCAGGACCAAGTCCTTAGCCTCACGGAATAAGAGTCGATCCTGGGCCTGAACGGCCAGGATTTCTTTTTCAAGGAGATATGCACCACATTGCCTCGAAGAAGAGGGGTGCTGCTCTCTGCAATTGACACACTTGGCCACACACGATTTGGATTTATCGTGTGCGAACTTGGAGCAATTCACACATAATTCTGGTGACCCAGACTTTGCACGTCTACATGAGCGAATCGTATGGCCGAAGCGGTGACAGTAATAGCACCGCTGCGGAAGTGGCACGAATGCCTTCACGCGGTAGCGGTACCAACCGGCACGCACCGACTCAGGTTGCTTGTCACAGTCGAACGTGACGAAGAGTGTAGGGGAGGGTCTCGAGGCCCCTCCCTGTTTTCTCATCACACGTTCGACCTTGAACGCCCCATGGTCGGCCAGCTCTAGGGTGATGTCCTCAATGGAGTAGTCAACGAGTTCCCTCCCATAAACTACTCCTTTCACAAAGTTCATGTTAGAGTGTGGCGTTAGACTCACCGGGGTGCCATGAAGTGTACGAAGAGCACTTATCTTGGCCGCCTCGGCGGGATTCGCCGCGTTTGCCAGAAGGCTCCAGTCCGAGAAACGGGTCACCTTCGGCTCTTTACCAATTGCACTAACTAATCCTCTCCTCTGATGGATCCTGTTGCCCTTGGACAACATGGTGCCATCAGTGGAGCGAATAACGAGGAAGCGCTTGAAGCCAGCGGGCTCAAAAACGCCAGGTAACCTATGAATGAGGGGCCCCGATGTCATCGAGGCTCCGCCCTGTGCACTATTTGTCTTAGTCTTAGTCAGTGGCTCCGCACACGGGGGATGGGGGGTAGAGGGGCCGGATGTGCTGATCTTGGCTTGTTCGCCTACCACAGTGGCAGCAGAACCATCCGTCCCCGCAGCCCCTGCGGATGGAGAGGATCCCCGAGTCTTCTTAGTCTTTTTTTTTGTTGTTTTTTTGTTTTCTGGAGAGAAGGGTAGGGAATAAACCCGCTTATTACCTCCACCGGCGCTAGCCCCCATGCCAGATGGACCGGCCTCAGCCAGGTCCCTCTCCGAAATGGAGAAGGTCCTGGAAGTCGTAGGGGCACCTGTCGGAGGAGATCCCTCCCCTACTTGTACTGCCTCGGAGCCCTCAGCCATTTGAGTAGGACCTTACATAGGGAGGGGATTCAGGTCCGGTGTTTGCCGCCGAGCCCGGATTCCCCCCCATGGAAGGCCCTACCGTTTACCGTTTAAGGCTGGGGTTCCCTAAGGACCCTGTGTGTCACAGGATGGGCCTCCAGTTGGCCATCCCCTCCCAAGACATCGCAGGTCCCCTTGGCTAGTCGCTAGTCTTGTGTGGGAAGCACAGGCCTTGACCCTTGCAAGGTTCAATATTCTTGCCAGCAGGTCTTTTGAGGGAAGTGACCGAAGGAGCCTGGCTTCCCTCTCCCCCCTAAGGAGGTTTGCCCTACCTAGCCGCTTACACGAGGAGCCGTCGGCAATGGGCTGCCTGTTGGCTTTCTTAGCAGTCCCCTTGGAAAGAAAAGAGGGGACTGCCGCTGGAAAAGGGGAGGTGCCCGAAAGCACCTCTAGAGAATGGGCTGAGGGGGAGTCCCCTGCACCTTTAAGCGAAGGAGAAGGGTAAGCTCCCAGTAGCCCGCACTGCAAGAGGTGCTTACAGGCCCGGCAGAGCCAATCGCCGCCTTTTGGGACCACCTCTCCCGCCTGGTGGCCTCGCAGTCCGTCGGCATGGCGGCTCCACCCTGAACACGGCGTAAAAAAAAATAGGTTTTGATGACGAGAGGAAAAGAGATGTGAGGAAGGTATGCGTGGGGATGAAGCACGTTGTTAAAAACCAACCACCCCAGACCGGAGCTCAGGGGTTAGGGAAAATTGTTCCCTCCCCCCTCAGCCCCGATCCAGGATGGTTGGCTGAGAAGAAGTTCATCTTTTACCCTGTGGAATTAGAGGCTGACCAGAGAAAGCTGTGGGAGAGGTTGTTTGAAAAGCGACGAAGTAGGGGAGAAATACAGGCTATCTGAAGAAGGAAGAGTTGCTAAGCTAGGGCCGGACGGAGCGCTGGATCCCTTCAGCACGGCAGCTAGGATGGAAAATCGCCGTGCCCCTTACGGGGGCAGCAGCATGAGGTGGCCCATCCTTAAAACTCAGCAGTCCTTATAAAGAGACTATAGAGAGTAAGCATCAAACACATCAAACTTCTTAGTTTCGATATCATTTCCCTCTTTACTTATGTCCCCAATGAAGAAGCTATAGGAGCTGTGAGGTGCACCACCCAGGGCAGGTCTAAGTATCTCCTCCTCCATCCGCGCGACATTTCGAAGAACAATTATTTTTTTTTTTTTAATTAAGGGGCTATCTGGCGACTGCCGACTTAGGCATTAGTCGCCGTAAACAAACAGCCTAGTTCTAGGCTACTTTAAAAATTAAACAGGAAACAATAAAAAGAGATAACAATAACAATAAAAAAGCAATAACAAAAACAATAACAAAAACAACAACAACAATTAAACTGGGTTAAATGAAAGGGAGAAGGCAAGCCTCCCCCAAAAAGTCAATAAGTCCACTAGTCATGGTGCACGCACTCGGCCCGAGTACAAGGGACAGGCGGTAGCGACCCCGCCCATCCCGGTACCGGGACAGGTATCGTGCGCGAAGATCACCCAGACTGGGACATTCGACAAGAATGTGCCGAACAGTCTGGGGGACGACGCAGTCGTTGCAATAGGGCACAGGCGAGCGCTCCATCAAGTAACGATGCGTCACACGAGTGTGTCCGATTCGAAGACGACAGAAAGCAACCTGAAGACGCCGCGGCATTGGGGGATAGGTCCATGGGAACAGTCGCGGCGCAATGGCACGCAACTTTAAGTTCCCTTCGACCGTCTCCCATCTTCTTTGCCAAGCAGTCCGAAGAGCTGCCCGTATTCCTGACATTTAGTCAGTGTGAGGAAGAGCGAAACGCTGGTCCGGTCGCAGAGTCCTCGCGGACTCTTTGGCGCCCTCATCGGCGCGCTCATTCCCCGCAATTCCTACATGACCAGGAACCCAGCAGAAGATAATCTCGACATCTGCCCAGCTCGCCAAAACCGTGGCGTCACGGATATCGCGAACCAGGGGATGCGGAGATTCCAATGCCCCGAGAGCACTCAGGGCGCTTTGTGAGTCGCTATAGATCACAATCCGGTCTCCGAACCGGGCACGTCGCGTAATCTCCCGTACCGAGTGGTGTATTGCCACCAGCTCGGCCGTGAAGACAGATGCAGCGCCTGGTAGAGCCCCGCTGACTTCAAACAGAGGGGATACGGCGTGGAAGCCGACCCCCTCTTGGGACTTGGAGCCATCCGTATACACTGGCACGGTACCAGCGTGACACGATGTGTGCTCCAAAAAGGTCGAATTTCGAAGAACAACTCTACCGATACCATTCATATTTCAAGTCCTGCGATTACAGCTAATTTCGACAAGCTAGGTACAACACTTATCTAAAATATCAAAATCCACACAAGCGCTAACCCTTAAATATTCTTTAAGAGGCTTAAGCCACCCCCCAAAAAGAAAGTTATATCTCCCACAAGGAAGTGTGGTACTCATCTGCCCTCTCATTCTCCTAAACAACATATCAACAAAGGCGAAACGAGAACTCTAAACAATTCAAAATAATGCTCTTAACTTTATAATCATCAGAAGGAAGAGATGGAGACAAACCCAAAGAGACCTACATCAATAAACTCAAATCAACCCGCTGAACATTATTAAAAGAAAAAGAGCTAAAAAGATTTGGATGAATATCAACTCATTTCTTCAAGTTTTGCATAGAAAATCAATACCAGAGCTAAAACTCCTGTTGAACTTCTGATTTACCAGTGGAAAAATCAACAGAGAATATTGGAAGCATCATTAAACACTTGTGAGACAAAATAAAACGAGTTCAAAGAAGTGATAGGTCTCAAGGAACGCAACCAAACCTAAAAAATACGCCAGAAGATGAGTTAATCTTCCATAATTTTTGAGAGCACTTTTAAGATCAAGCATACCAGCACATGCTAAAGATATTAATGGATTTTCTGAATGGTGCCTCATTACAATAAAAAGAATGCACATGTTATTATAAAAGATGGAAGTGCCACGACATTGTGATGTGATTGTGTTTGCCCCTCTAAATAGACAATTTCCTAGCAACTGGAACAGGCAACCTAGGTCACCAGAACTCAAACTATCAGACATATTTCACGTGGCTACGAAAGAGTAAAAAACTATTGCATCGAAATGTAGTAAATCTTTGCAATAAATGCTCTAACGTGTCCAGGAATCATAACGATATAGAATTCATGGATGCTCACAAGTTGAAGGCGGGAATTCTGAACATACTACAAAAAAAACTAATATTTAAGTGCACTTAAACTTTTGAATAATAAACGAATAAAACTTTTATTCTTTTTTTTACCTTTTACATGCTCTCTGACATATTTATTTGGTTTATCGTTCTGATAATGCAACTTTTGCAATAATCTTCCCAACCACCCGCAAAAAGCAATCCATTTGGGTAATTTGGTCCAGGAAGGCACAGAATATAAATTTCCGTTGTAGCGTAAATGTCCATGTAACATCTGACACCCAGCGCGTCCCCAATATTGCGGATAGGTGGGCAGCCACAGAAAACGATGCCATAAAAAGGTCCCCCTAAACCGCCTACCTACGTGCCTTGGCCGATGAGGGGAGTCGATAGGTATGGCGTATTTTGACGTTATAGGTCCCATTTATGTGAAATGTGCGAAAAGAAGAATTTCTTGATGTAGCAGGCTGGGTTATCTAATCAACGTATTGAGCTGGATTCTTTATTCCTTGGTAAACTGATGGAACAAGCCTCGAAAGGGCGAACGGATATGACAACTTCTTTCTTCTTGAATAATAATAATTGTTAACCCATTTCCACAAAAATACACCTATATAAATAGTCATTCTATCTACTCATAATTCTACAAAATTCAACCAATCAGGATTGAGATACATACAATTGTCATACTTCTGTTCATTTTTTAAAAAACCGACCTTAGCGTTAAAAAATTGACCAATCAGCTTTTAGACATAAGCACTGCAATAATTGTCCAATCAGCGTCACGATAGATTTAAAAAGTTCATAACGCTCAAACCGTTTGCATGTAAACACGGCTGAAATCCATTTTCCAGCTCCCAAGGACTTTTGGAAAAAAGTCAAAAGTCTCCGAGGATCATCTGGAAAAAAGAAGAAAATGGAAATCCAAAAAGAAAATGGATCCACTGAAACTGCAGAAAATATCATCGAAGTGATATTCCGGCGTTATTGGGAAAAATCTTCAGCATATCGGAAGATGAAAACGAAGATTTTGATATAGAGTTCGAAAACAACATCGTAGACGAGCTTAACACGGAAATACATCGAACGCATCCTCTCCTCATCACCAGGTGGATAGACTGCGTGACGGAGACGCCGAGATCACCGAAGAAGAGATCCTTGGCGCACTCCGCTCATTCCGACAGAAAGCCCCAGGCCAATTTGGGCTTACGAAGCTTAACTTCGAAAAGGCACCAGCCAACGTCATCGAAGGAATGAGACGAATTTTTAACGCATGTCTGAATACAGGGTACTTTCCAGATGCTTACAAGACGGCAAAAATGATCTTCTTGCCCAAGCACGGAAAGGACCCTACGTTGAGAGAGAGCTACCGCCCAATTTCACTCCTGGAATTTGGCGGGAAACTCTTTGAGAAGATCCTCAACGGAAGATTGGTGTCTCACCTGGAAGAAAACTCCCTCTCCAACCCATGCCAATTTGGGTTTAGTAAGAAGCGAAGTACGGAAATGGCAATTAATGTCATAACGGAAAAGCTTTCCCAAGCCAAACGGGACAGGAGTTATGTGGATATCGTTTGTCGGGATGTATCAAAGGCGTTTGATAAGGTGTGGCAGCGGGACATGCAGTATAAGATCTTACGGCTGGGTCTAAGTGAAAACTTAGAAAGAACTCTCTGTGACCATGTCATGGAGAGAGCGGCGTATGTCAGTCTAGGGTGCACGGACGGACGAAAGTTTCCGCTCACTGCGGGCCTCCCGCAGGGGGGGTGTCTGTCCCCCACCCTTTACTCGATATACACCGCGGATGTTCCAGACCCTGTGTACCCCAATTCCCTCAATATTCAATACGCCGATGATTTCAGCCACATAATCGTATCTCCATGGAGGAATGGGCCGTGGCAAGCTCGCATGACAGCGATGGAAATCGCGAACCTTAACAACTACGAGGCTCAGTGGAAGATAAGAACAAACCAAGAGAAATTCAAGGTGGTACCCATCGGACGCACTTTAAGGGCAGACGTGCGTGTGGGGGATACGCGATACCCCTACACCAACGAATGCAATGTATTCGGTATGAAAATCACCTCTACCGGGTACAAAAAGCACGTCGAAGAAAGAATTTCTCGAGCCTCGTCCTCTGTCAGAACTCTATATAGTTTCAGAAATCTACGTGAAAGCAACAAGAAGAAGATCTACAATGCCCTTGTAAGATCTACGTTGCTTTACCCCGCCTCCACCCTCTCATGTGTCTCAAAAACACAAAAGAGGCGTCTTCAAGTAGTGCAAAATAAATGCATGTACCTAATAACGGGTACACGCAGGCATGAAAGAAGACGGCAAGAAGACCTGCACAGAAAGGCGGAGATAATTCCCATTAACAAAGTCATTGAAGAACGGACCCGGAAAATGCAGGATCTGGTTAATCGTGAACTGAGTGATAGAATCACACAGATGATTAACCAGAACAGAAGAGCTGATTGTCGCCCCAGATTCCCCAGCTCCGCCAACCGAGTGGCTGGCGGAGACGAAGTGCCGTTCTATGCGTAAAATGAGAAAATACCTGTGAAAACAAGATCAAAAATAAGTATAAAGAAAAAAAATCGAAAAATTACTATGACAACTTACCGAAATAGACTACCCTATCAAGAAGAAGAAAAAAACCCCGATTACGACGAGAACTTCAATAGAAGAAGACATCCAAAGAAGAAAGAAAAAACAATAATACTATTAAAACACACACACAATAAAACAAAACAATAAGCACGCACTTAAATATATTTAAAACATATACAAAGTAAGCAATGCACAACATAAACCATAAAAAACTAAAGTCGCTAAGACAAAGGGCTTGAACGCCATAATAATTATAATTTTATAATTATTATAAAAATCGAATACAACAACAATGAATTCACGCATCCAAGAAAATAAATAAAAGTGATAAGTCTGATCACCAGACCCTAGGCATCTCTTTGCACCTCTACCACACTTCTTTCTCTCTTCTCCACTTGTCTATTTTCTCTATCTCTCCACACACCCTATCCTCCTCCCCTCACATGCACCCCCACTTAAACAAAGTCAAAGTCAAATTTTCCAGCTCGACGGCTGAATAATTCTTTTGAAAAACTACGCTAATCAACACATCTCTTACCCGATAAAGGAGGAAAAGGAAGGGTAAAGACTGCCTCAAAAACGTCAACATCCTCTTCACTTTCCCCACGGGGACTGTCCAGAAGACATTTTGAACCTGCTCCTAGGCAACTTTATGTCGACTTAACCCCCGCCCACTCCCTCGACGGAGTTACGAAGCGGAAATGAACTGAACTGCCATTAAGCTAGTGTCTCTCCAACTATGTCAGTCCACTTTGAAAGACATAATTGGAGACGTAAAGGAAAGCAGGTTTGATGATTAGCCCACTGTTGAACTTACGGAAGAGACCACCCGGTTACGAGGCGATGCTAAAATCTTTGGGGAAGAGTTTGCTCTAATCTCTAAGGGTAGTTTCCGGCCAATAAAACAGGGAAAAATGCAACCGTCCCTGTGTAAGTTGGAAGCAGCATCGATAGCCAAAACCCAGACGGGGCGGCACCCTCGGGTGATAGTAGTTGATTCAATCACCGCCCATCACTAAGTCAACCATACTTCACCCGTCTGAGGGGCCTCCCCGGGTTCACCCATCATCATTCATCCGCCCATTTGGCAGTTCACGTTCACGGAAGCTGAGTTACGAAGTAGAGGGAGTCACCACAAACAAATAAAGAGCAAAACACCATCGTAAGAAGAAAGGGAGCACGAACAGTTATTTGAATCAAGTCACCACTACCAAAAGATTAAAGAGAACAAGAAGAATATAGTCCAGAGGGGCCACTCTCTCGAAGAGATGGTCCAAGAGAATACAACCAGAATACCTCTACGGGCAGTCGACGGACAGCCAAAGCCCAACAAAGAAAAAGTATTCGAGGCTGTGTGTGGAAATTTGGGCATTGCTATGGTGAGACTGTTGGAGGTGGCCTCGGGTATGTCGCAATCTGCGAAAAAAGAAAAGGATATCGAGGATATCACCAAGGAAAAGGCAGTAGAGGTCCTTAGGAGAATTGGGCTGCAGCCAGCCGTACCACCACAGATCATGGCCCACAGGAGCGTGATATGCCGGCGACTCGATCCGTGGATCGGGCAGCACTCCAGAGAAAACATTAAGGAGGAGATCCAGCTTCGGCAAACCTGGACCAAGGTAGCCGAAGTGATCAGATTAAAAAATATAAGGGACAATAGCAACTACATTCACGTCTTAAAGGTAGTCTTTACTGAAACAACTATGGCCCAAAAGGCAAAAGAACATGACCTACTAATGTTTAATGCAAAAGTTAATGGGGACCAGATAGAGAAAGGAGAATTCCCCCTAGTCCAGTTATGTCTTAGGTGTTCTAGAATGGAGGAACACGCGACTAAAGACTGCAAGGAGCCACTGGAAGCATGCTCCAAATGCAGCGAAAAGGAACACAATTGGAAGCAGTGCACTAATAATTTCGACAAGTGCGTTAACTGTGGGCAAGGAAACAGACCAATGGCCATAGCCTGCCCTGTAAAAAAAAAAGATCATTAAAAGGAAGCATAAATCGAAAAAGAATGAGGAAACGCGTAGAGCAAATACATCCTACGCTCAAGCACCAAAGGTGGACCTCTCAGAAGTGGACACCAAGAAAACATATCTTAAGCTTCAGAACGAGAATTCGACGAAGATTATGATGTGCATCCTTCACGCGCACGTCATAAATCTCACGCGCCCTAGCACGTTCGCTAAAGAGCTGAACCAAATGCTAGCAAAAACCAGTATGGACCAAATGTGATTCCCGGAAAACCCCTCCTCTGGGGTCTTCTTAAAGTTTACGCATGAGACCAGATTCTATTTCCCGAAGAAATGGAACCCAGGGAAATATTCCATGGGATCAAAGCAAAAGTGTTCAAATGGGAATACGACTATGAAGTCGTCGCTGAAAAGATGAAAGAAGCTCTGCTCTGCCAGAATGTGACCCTACATCACAATACCTGCGAGCAGATTTCAAATGCAGAGTTCAGAAAGAAAAAAAACGGGAGGAAGAAGAACATCACCAAACAACACTAAAGAGACAACATGGAAAGGGTAATCAATAGAATGAGGATTCTGAGACTCAACGTAAATGGATGGGAGGGGAAAGCTACGGCATATCGAAACATATTCAGAGTGCTTGACCCCGACATCATTCTTATAAAGAAGCACGGTATTGACACTACATCTGGTCAAGTTAAAATACTGGATTGCAGAGTGGTTATGAAGAATCATTCTCAGGAAAGGTATGATGGTGCTGCAATAGCTAGCATAGGAAAAATCTCGTTCAAACATCTACCAAAACTTGATGAATCCTTTATGGCGGTTCAACTCCACACATTGGGTCGAAGACCTCGTGATAGCTGCAGCCTATCAACCCCCTCATCAAGCCTATCTCCCGTTAAATAACTTCTACACACTGTTTGGGCTGCAGAATAGCAATCTTAACGGCGATCTCAATGCAAGATGCTGTGCGGCGGGTTATGGTAGTACCAACAAAAGAGGCCGAAACTTGGAACTGATTATGGGAAGAAAAACATGCAGAGAATAGTGCCGGATTTTCCGACCTATATCACTTCCATTTTAGAAACCAAACCTGACATAATCTTAACAGGTGAAAAATTTCCATTCAACTACCATAGTGAGCCAAGCCCAACAGTCTCAAGTGATCACATAGCTATCCTCAACACAGTATCTCTCGCTCCGTTCCAGCTTCCAATCTCTCTCCGAAAAAACTATGCCTTGGCCAACTGAGAACGTTACAAGAGACGACTCAGTCAATACGCCCCAGCTGACCTCAGCGACGCGGCCTTGGAGGAGATAGATGGGGAACTTGAGAGGATAATTACAGCCATAATAGACGCGGACCATGAGTACATACCCAAGACTAGGTATAAAACTCCTCCTCAGCCCAGATGGACAAAGTAGATAATAGGGATCGCTCGTGTTCACAGGGAAGTGTACGAAGAGATAAGACAAGAAGGTCCTAATCTGAAAGGAATCTCGCTTATTCGGTGCCTGAGCAAAGAGTTAAAAGAGGCTATCAACATCCAACAGAAGGGAATATGGAACAGGCTGATAGCCAAAGTTGATAGCAAGCTCAACCAGGCTAAATTCTGGCGTCAAGTCAAGAACCTAAAGGGACTAACCGCAAGAACTAAGGATCGAATACAAGAGAACGGAGACTATATAGATGAATCGGCGGTTCTAGAAGACAAATTCAGGAATTTCTGGAAAAACATCATCAGGATCACCCCGGAAGTCAACGAAGAGTTCGACCAGGAATTCGAAGGCCAACTGATCGAAGAACTGAATCAGGTTATGCACCGCACGCACCCACAACATCAAGTAGACGAAGGCAGGGAGATGGCGGACCATGGCCGTCCCATAACACCAGAGGAGGTCATGGCCCCTGTAAGAACATTTGAAAAAAAGACACCAGGCTGGACCGGTATCACCAGAAACAATTTGGTAAATGCCCCACAGCAGATCATTCAGGGAATTACAAACGTTTACAACGCTTCCATGAATACCGGTTACTTCCCTGAGGGTTTTAAGATTTCTAAACTAATCTTCATACCCAAGGGAGGTAAACCCCCTGATCAACTGGTCAATTACAGGCCAATCGCCCTGCTGGAATTCGTTGCGAAAGTCTACGAGAAGCTCCTAGCTGACAGGCCTTAAGAACATCAAGCCGAGCTAGGGGCTCACAATCCTCAGCAGCACGGGTTCCGCAGGGGACAAGGAACGGAAACCGCTTTCGCCCTCCTAACGAAAAAACTTGCATGCAGCAAAGCTGAAAGAAAGTACGTAGACGTGGTGCTGAGGAATGTAAAGAAGGCCTTCGATAAGGTATGGCTGAGAGGGCTAAAATTCAAGATCCTCAACTTCCAGCTAAACCCAATCCTAGAATGGGTCCTTTGAAACTATATCAAGGATAAGAGAGCCCAAATCGCGATCGAGGGCTGTCTGAGTCCTTTGTTGTACCTCGTGTACACAATTGATCTTCCTTCTCCAGTGAGGTACGATTCTGTGTATCTGCAATACACAGATGACATCACTCAAATCGTCCCAATTCCATTCAGGAACGCTGGAAGTCAAGCAAGGGCGACAGCTGCCGAGATTGATAACATCAATCGCTATGAAAAAAAGTGGAAGATAAAGACCAACCGCCAGAAGTTCACTATAATTCCAATGAACCGCCGGAAAGTAGACGACGTCCTCTTCAGAGACAAAATTTATCCGTACTCTAACGAGGGAAAGATCCTTGGCTTACGACTCAATAAAACAGAATACAAGGCCCACATGAAAAAAGAGTCTCCCTAGCCAAAAGAGAACTGAAGAAACTGAACCGTTTCCGAAGCTTCAACATGCCAAATAAGAAAAAACTATACATGGCCCTGTTACGCTCCGTCCTGGTGTATCCGGCTGTGATCAGGCAGATAGCAAGCTGTACCTCTCTCAGGACTATGCAGAGGGTACAGAACAAAGCCACACTGCTTATAAATGGCACGAAAAGGATCGACCATATTCGACAATCGGTTCTACATGAAAGAATTGGACTAAAACCGATCAATATGGAGATCCAAAGGCGAGGGAGAAAGACTTGGGAAAAAGTCGACCACGAAATTCTCCCAACTATTAACAACAATTTAGACATAAGTGAACACAGAATACGTGCAGTAGAAAGAACATCTCTATTCCCCAACGGAAGAACGTGTGCGAGAGAGAATATAATACCTATATACACCTAGCAATATACAAAAGGAAATTAACTTTAATAAAAAGTGGCGAAGTGCCCAAATTCAAATCAAAATTCAAATTAAATTCAAATCAAGTTCAAATCAAAGACAATTAACCTTAACAAAAAGAGGCGAAGTTCCCAAATTGAAATCAAAATGTAACTAACACAAAAGAAGAAAAGGAGTATAAAAGACGATAAACTTTAACAAAAAAAGGTGAAGTGCCCAAATTAAATTTAACAAACAAATAGAAGTAAAGAAGAATAAATCAACAAAATTAACCAAATAAATAATAAGGAAAGGAAGATAGATTAATATAAACGAAAGGAGGCGAGGGCTTTAACTAAGATTTAAACTCAAAATAATAAATGAATAACTAAATACAATAAAACAAGAGATAATTAGCAGAATAAAAACCAATTGAAAGGCTTGAAAGCCACGGCGGAGGAACATATTAATCAAATCAAATATATATGTATATATATATATATATGTATATATATATATATATATATATATATATATATATATATATATATATATATATACACGAGTATATACAACAATGGAAGAACCTGACTGTCATTGACGGTCAGCAACATTATTAACGGAAGAATAATTTTGGGGAAACGAACAAGAAGAAAGCATGCTAGTGATGACCTAACACCAGGACAACCTAGTAAACATTTTCACACTTTTAAAAACCTACCACACATTTCATCACTTTCATATAACTAATTAATTAATTTTCCAGCTCGGATTTACTGAGTTTGTACGCTTGCTCTCTCGCTGCGAACTGGTTAAGGTTATCTCAGGTAAAGGAGGAAAAGTTTTACGAGGACATTAAAAAACACTTCAAGAAAACTTCTAAGAAGAAATGTATGTGCTTCTGGGTTTGATTGAAGATTCCTCCTGTTCCTCTTGAGTAAATTTCTTCCCCCATCCTCCTTCACCGAAGGGGTTGCTCTTCCTTATTCTAAACTCTTGGCTCTTTATTCATACTTTTTACCTCAAACTTACTTCTCACTAGCACTACAAAACTTGGTCACCGGCAAGTTCCGAGTTGAAGTTGGTAGTAAGGTATAGTAAACCCCTGCAGGAGGCCCTATTATGGGGTCAGAAAAGGGGGACCGATTCTCAGTCACGAGCCAGAACACAACTGTGGACCGCTGTTAGGGCTAGGCCCAGATAGGTAGGGTTGACCAAGGAGAATGCGAAAGTTGGAAGGTAGGCGAAATAGAACTAGGACAGATAGAGGGGCTCCTCCCACTAGTGGAGAGTGGATAGACTCTCCACAGCTTAAGATCGACAGAAGAAGCCCTCTCTTCGGAGAGGGAACGACTCCCAGGGAAGATGGACCCACCGGACTTTAAAAGGCTTCCCCTTAAACTCATACCCAACGGAAAGAAAAGCTCACCACAAGAAGTAGTGCAATGCATATTTACTGATCTGGAAATACCACTTATCAAATATATTGGCACACCATCTGGATTCACAGTTATTTGCCTAGAAAATAAAGACGTTGAGCAGTTACTATCATCTTCTGGTATCATTACGCTAAGGAAGTTGGATTTGGAAGCAAGAGTACCCCCACAAATCAGGGCTAACAGAAGTGTCATCTGCCGAAAGATCGAGTCCTGGGTAGGAGAGCACTCATGCCAAGAAATAAAAGAAGAACTACAGGAGAGGCAGAAATGGCTCAAGATAGCAGAGGTGGTCATATTTAGAGATCACACTCATGTTTTCAAGGTCATTTTCGAATCTACCGAAATGGCTTCAAGGATCATTGAAGAGGGACTTCTCGCTTTCAACATGAGAATCTTATCCGCGCACATACAAAGAGACGTCTTCACAAGCAAACAGATATGCTTCAGATGTTATGCTTAGGAGGAACATACGACTCAAAATTGCCCCCCAAAAGATCTAATCATCTGTTCTGAATGTCGAATTGAAGGTCCTTCTAGGCGTTACTGGAACAACACAGATAAAATATGCATTAACTGCCCAGGAGGACACAGAACTATGGCTATGATCTGTTCCAGAAGAAGAGAAATTATAAAGAGAAAAGAAACAGAGTCAAACAGAAAAAATGCTAACGTAAATAAAAACTCATACGCATCAATGGCAAAAAGTGACCAACAAAGACCCGCAACACAGATATATTTGGATGGTACTCTCAACGTTAAAATACTTACTTGTATATTAAATGCCCACGTGATGAACAACAGCATGTTACAGGAAAACGGGCTCGAACCGATGAAATTCCTCAGAAGTCGACTCATCGTCCATTTTCAAAATCAAAGTCACAGAAAAGACAAAACATGAGTTACTCGAAGAGGCGAAAGGAAATTAACAGGCAGCAGAAACAAAAGAGGACTCAAACAGTGATGACTCAGACACCAAAAATACCTCCGACGACACAGAACAAGAGTGCACACGGGTTACTCGCAGGAAAGCCCAAAGATTTAACAGATCTAAATCCGCAAGTAAAAGGGGTCCATCATCCAGAGATGAATTACCAGAAGGAACCTCGAACACAGTCAGCAGAGGAGGAACCCAGGAGAAATGAAAGAAAAATTAGAAAAAGAAGAAGAAACGACGATAACTTAACAGATAGGACGCACAAAACGGAAAACGAATAAACGAACGGTAAGGGACAATGGGATTATGGATATTAAAAAAATAAAAATACTACAAATTAACACATGCGGGACGAAAGACAAGGAAATTATGTACGGAAACTTATTCAGAAAGATTGATCCAGTTGTTATGTTAATATCAGAACATGGAAGAAACACAGAAAACGAGAAATTAAAGATCTGGAACTACAATGTTATTAACACAAATCCTTCAGGAGAAACACACGACGGAGCGACAATAGCAGTCAGGCAAGGATTGTAGTACAAAACAATACAAGGATTAGAGGATGTATATTTAGCTATAGAAATTAAAATGGAATTAAGCAACAGCATTGTTTCAACTGGATATTAGCCACTCAGGCGCCCCCAAATTACCTAATCTGGTTATAAAAAGTACGTAACTGAGAGAGTAAATCGAGGGAAGAACGGCCTGGCATTACTGTACAAGTTAGTTAACCTAAGCATGAAAAACAAGAGAAAAATTTATCAAGCCATTGTACAGTCCGCGATTATTTATCCAGCATGCGATATACACGATCTCGAGCAGTAACCTATTAAGACCAAAAAGTCCCCAAAAAGCTATATACTTAATAACAAACACTACAAAAGGAAAAAGAAAAAGACTACGAGACCTGCACAGGGAGGAAATATAAAGCCACTGAACAGAATATTTGCAAAAAAAGAGCAAGGAGAGTCATAGAAAAGACACAGAATGAAGTAGGAGTTGAATTAACCAACCAAATTGCCCAAAGAGAAGGATGGAGACCACACAGATTATTCACAAGTTTCCCAAGGATAGTAGAAGAAGGAGAAGAGGACAAAGAATTAATCTACACCTAGAGAAAAAGAATAATACTCGACTACGACTAAGAGTAATTAAATAACCGAGGCATCACCAGAGAATAGCATATAGTCAATTATAACTAGGATAGGAATACGAACGAATAGATAGAGAAATAGAAACATACACCAGTTTTTAGTAAGAATAATTATTAATAACTGTTTGAACGCTTCATAAATACAAACACTACTTAGACATATTAAAAAATAGATACATATACAAAAGAAAAATAATAATAATAAAAAATAACAGCAATGCGGGACACACGCAAATACAAATTTTCTAACTTTATCACGCTAGCTATAACTACCTATAATGGACAGAGATAAGCCTCACCTTCAGGCAACTGGCATCACTTTGCAAACGTCTTTTTTCCTTCAGCCTTCAACATCTATTCTTTTTTACTATCACATTCGCACATGGGAGTCAAAGTAGATACGTGGGAGACAAGCGACACATCGTGGTTCGGATTCCAGGTTAAGCTGTAGGTCCCATGACTAACTAAGTCCACTTTTGTCCCCTACTATTTTCTTCGCTCCGTGGGGGCCAAAGATGACAGGAGAGGGGCAGAAGAGCTGTTCTTTGTCTCTCACTTCTCTATTCATTTAATTTCCAGCTCGAAGATCAAAGTACCCGAGGGCGCTACGCTAGTTTGTTGTATTGTTTTCAGGTCAAGTTTGAAGCATGAGCTCTTCTGCTTGCACCCATTATATGTACAATAAGAATCATCAATGCCGCTTTTTCATTTGCTCAAGTCATTAAAAATGTTTTTTTATAGAAAATGTTGTCTTGGCTTGGGGGTGAGGAGAAGCTTCCCTAAGAAAATAAATAATACCATCAACGGTGACAGCAAGAATACATGCCTCTGTTTCCTAGGAAGTTTCCTTATATTTGGATACAGAGAGGGTTCCATTAATACTTTACTGAATTTGTTTATGCTATTCAGGCACCTTTCTAAACTTAAAAGTCTACGAATCTCTTAATAACTTTAAATTTGTTTGAGTGGCACCGTAAGAAGTACAAAGTGCCCTACTGAAATTAATATTCCCTTAGTTCATAACTAAATTATCCCGATTTTGCTTAGCTATGGGACGAGAGCATTTATATCGTCCGCATCAATTGTTTATAGTGACTAACCCAGTAAAGAAGCGCGTTCTCTTTCGTTTTATCATGCACACAAGTTGAGATGCCAAGAGAGGAGCGAATTTGACGAAAATAAAGTAGGGGTGGAGGGTGGAGTGATTCTCACGCTAAACAATTATAACAAGTTCAATTCCAGTACTCTCTCATAGAAAAGGCAATAAGAAGGAAGTAAGCTCCGTTGTCGGGGGAGAGGTCCGACTCCCGACGGCTCAGAAAAGTGCAGCCTAGTAAAATAACCAAAATTAAGAAAAAAAACCAATTATTTAAATAAATGGGAGAAGGCGGCATTCCTCCAATGTGTACGAACTCGTCTAGAAAAAAATGGACAGGCGATAGCGACCCCGCCTATCCGGGTACCGGGACCGGTATCGTGAGCGGAGATCGCACAGACTGCGACATTCAACAAGAATGTGCCGAACAGTTTGGAAGAAAACGCAGTCTCCATAGTAGGGAGATGGCGTGCGCTCCATCAAATGGCGGTGTGTCCCGCGAGTGTCGCCAATTCGAGGACGCCAAAAAGCAACATGAAACCGTTGCGGCATTGGGGGATAGGTCGAAGGAAACAGTCACGGCGCAATGGCACGCAACCTTAAGTTCCTTTCGACCGTCAACCATCTTCTTTGGCAGGTAGCCCGGAGAGCTGCCTGTATACCTGCCATGTGGTCGAGGTGAGGAAGAGCGAAACGCTGGTCTGAACGCAGAGCTCTCTGGACTCTTTGGCGCCTTCATCAGCGCGCTCATTCCCAGCAATTCCTACTTGTCCAGAAACCCAGCAGAAGATAATCTCGACATCAGCCCAACTTGCCAAAACCGTGGCATCACGGAGTCTACGAATCAGGAAATGCGAAGATTCCAATGCCACGAGAGCAATCAGAGCGCTCTGTGAGTCGCTATAGATCGGGCACGTCGCGTAATCTCCCGTAGCGAGTAGTGTGTTGTCGTGAGCTCGGCCGTGAAAACAGAGGCAGCGCCTGGCAGGGCACCGCTGACTTTAAACAGAGGGGATATGGCGTGGAAGCCAATCCCCCTCTTGTGACTTGGAGGCATCCATAAACACTGGCCCCGTTCCAGCGAGACATGACGTGTGCTCCAAAAAGGTCGAACGCAATACTCAGGGTGCGGTATAAGCTTTGGGAGCAGATTTTATTTATTAAAGGGGCTATCTGGCGACTGCCGACTTAGGCATAAGTCGCCTTAAACAAACATCCTAGTTCTAGGCTACTTTAAAAAATTGAACAGGAAACAACAATAAAAAGAAATAACAATAACAATAACAAAAACAACAATTAAACCTGGTTAAATGAAAGGGAGAAGGCCGGCCTCCCCCCAAAAGTCAACAAGTACTACAAGTCAATGTGCACGAATCTGTCCCGAGTACAAGGGACAGGAGGCAGCGACCCCGCCCATCCTGGTACCGGGACAGGTATCGTGCGCGAAGATCACCCAGACTAGGACATTCGACAAGAATGTGCCGAACAGTCTGGGAGACGACGCAGTCGTTGCAAAAGGGCGCAGGCGAGCGCTCCATCAAATAGCAATGCGTCACACGAGTTTGTCCGATTCGGAGACGACAGAAAGCAGACTGAAGCCAGCGCAGCATTGGGGGATAGGTCCATGGGAACAGTCGCGGTGCAATGGCGCGCAACTTTAAGTTCTTTTCAACCGTCTCCCATCTTCTTTGCCAAGCAGTCCGAAGAGCTGCCCGTATTCCTGCCATGTAGTCGGTGTGAGGAAGAGCAAAACGCTGGTCCGGTCGCAGAGTCCTCGCGGACTCTTTGGCCCCCTCATCGGCGCGCTCATTCCCCGCAATTCCTACATGTCCAGGAACTCAGCAGAAGATAATCTTGACATCCGCCCGGCTCGCCAAAACCGTGGCGTCACGGATATCGCGAACCAGGGGATGCGGAGATTCCAATGCCCCGAGAGCACTCAGGGCGCTTTTGTAAGTCGCTATCGATCACAATTCGGTCTCCGAACCGGGCACGTCGCGTAATCTCCCGTACCGAGTGGTGTATTGCCACCAGCTCGGCCGTGAAGACAGACGCAGCGCCTGGTAGAGCCCCGCTGACTTCAAACAGAGGGGATACGGCGTGGAAGCCGACCCCCTTTTGGGACTTGGAGCCATCCGTATACACTGACACGGTTCCAGCGTGACACGATGTGTGCTCCAAAAAGGTCGAACGCAATACTCGCGGCGCAGTATAAGCTTTGGGAGCAGAGGCAAGGCGACAAATAGCCAAATGTGGTACCCTCCAGGGTGGCGTCCTGGGCAGAATTAGGGGCGCCACCGGCCCGAGAGCTATAAAAACCCTACTTACCTGACACCACTTTTATTTAGCGTCGTAGAATGCCCCCCCTTTTTTTGTTCTATTCTAAGAGTGCTAAGAGTGTCTAATATATATTGATATTATAAGAATATCTTAAAGAACAGAGCCGTTACCAAACAAGTAAGGATATAAAAGAAACGCCCACTAATTCACAAAATAAACTTATATTTTATCTTTAACCATTGAATACACAACCTTTATACATTAACTACAGCAATACTCTAAATATTATTATATACAAGAATTAATTAAATTAGTTTACCCTCCAAAATTTGGTTAACGTTTTCTCTACACAAAACAATAATATAAGAATTAGGCTTACAGACTCATGTGGAGTTTAAAGGCCTCAGAAATGTTATTGACTCACGACGCGTGCCGGATGTCCAGTTGTAGATGGGCGAAATTCCACGGTCGTTTTGGCGAGGGTAGCAGCTGAAGGGTCCACACGTTCTTCCGGGGGGAAGGGTTCTTAAGGACTGGCGGCTTTTTGCGGCATAGGCACCATCGAGACTTTGGGAGCAGAGGCGTGGCGACAAATAGCCAAAGGTGGTATCCGCTAGGGTGGCGTCCTGAGGAGAACCATTGGCGCCAACGGCCCGAGAGCTATAACTAGCTCTCGAATCAGATTCCTAGCCCTAAACCCAGAGAGTTTAAGGTATTACTGGCGTCTTTCGGCGGCATAGGCACCGTCGAAATCAGCTGCGGATGCAGTGAGAGCTGTTGGCGACTGAGGGAGGCGCCGGGCTCGCGCGTGCAGGCGAATAATGCACTGTGCATGGCGTAGAGCAAGTGGCATATCCCCAGCATCGAGTAGTAGGTTCTTAATGGGGGAAGAGCGGAAGGCACCGGTCGCCAAACGAACGCCGGTGTGGAGGATCGAATCCACCTTCCGCAATACACGCTCAGCTGCGGATGCTTAAAACTGGCATCTGTAGTCAACCTTCGATGAACAAAGGATCAATAAAAAAGTAAGGAAGTAGCCCTATCAGCGCCTTAAGCCCTGAACGTCATGGAACGGAGAATACCCATGGGGCGGTTACAAGAGATCATAAGGCTGCGAATGAGCCTTCCAGGTTAGGTGTCGGTTAAATACAAGAGCAAGGTACGGTGCGATACTACCACATCCAGGCGTACCACATTTAGAAACAAGTATAATTCAGGGTGAAGACGAAGATGGCGGCAGAAATTCACCACCTTAGTTTTGGCTAAGGAAAACAGAAACCTGTGCGCTTCGGCATAGCGAGAGACGTGGATAAATGCCTGTTGAAGTCGACACTCAAGAGTTGGTATCTGGGCCGCGCCAAAAGAGATCAAAAGGTTGCCCACGCAAAGCGTAGTGAGAACATCTTCCGGCAGCACCGAGGTGATGCCGTTAATGCTCACGGCAAAGAGTGTGACACTGAGGACACTTCTCTGCGGGACACCCTCTTACTGCTCTATTGGGACGGAGAGCGCTTCCCCCACCCGTACGTGGAATAGACGATCGCGCAAAAATTGAGATATAAAGATTGGGAGGCGTCCCCTCGTCCCCATTGTGTGGTTAGTCTCCGTGATAACGTATCGATATGCGGTACCATAGGCCTTTTCCAAATCAAAAAACACCGTGGCGTATTGCTGTATACGAAGGAAGGCCGCGCAGACGGCATTTTCCAGTCGCAGCAAAGCATCTAACGTGGAGTGTAATTTGGGGAAGCTGCACTGTAGAGAAGACATATGGCTTCCGCTGTTCAGAAAAAAGGATAATCTAACATTTACCAATTCTACATCAACTTGAACACCTAAAAGGTTAGAGAGTTTGGGCGGAAACAGGCCGTAGTAGAGTGATCTCTTCCCGGTCTGCGAAAGGCCAGCACTGTAGCAATTCGCCAGGAATCCAGGAGACCCTCCAGAAGTATCCTGTTGAACTAATCTAAGAGAAAGGCCATGCCTCGACCACTCAGGTGCGAAGCATGGTGTACAGGACATCGTCCGTGCCAGAACTGAATGCAACTGACTTAGAGTAAACCTGTCGTTGAGGGTTTCTCCGAATCTGTAGAAAAAGTCCAGCCGGCGGCCTTCCGAACATCACGTCTTGCAATGAATGCTTGCGGCTCAGCATCCCGGGGAGAGAATGCTGTCTCGAAGGATTCTGCCACGAAAATGGGGTGCGGGATTGCGGTCCCATTCTCCTGGAGAACGGAAGTGGGGTCCTGCAAGAACTTGCCCCAAATCCTTTTGAATTGCTTCCACACCTCTTCTAGAAGGGTCTTCCCGTTAAGTGAAGACACGTATGCCAGCCAAAAAGAGCGTCGATAAAATTCACCGACAGTGAAACCATTCGGGTGGCGCTTATAGCGCATATAGGTATAGCGCTTCTGCTTGAAGGCCGTCTCACACTCAGCTGACCACCACGGGAGTGGTCAGCGTTCAAAACGGCCAGACTTTCTAGGAATAGTAGCTAGGCCCGTGGCGATGAGATAGCCGCAGAAGAACTAAACGGCTTAAATCTACTGACCTAAACTCCTCGACTGAGATAGAGTTCAGACATTTCCTCGAATGCAGACCAGCGCGTCAGCGCCAAACACCACAGGGGTGGGCTTTCAAGCGGCAGCGGCCCAGAAAATGATAATTGAAGGGAAAGTGATCACTACCATGGAGGTCATCGACCACCCCTCAATCAAAATTGTGCCTCCTGAGAGCACAAAGATAGATCGAGGCAGGAAAATAAGGCGGGTCTCGGGCAATGATGCGTAAACTCATCCACATTTAGGACACCAATCTCAAGCTCGTCAATCAGGTTGGTAAGGACTTGACCACAGAGATTAATAGAGTAGTCTCCCCAGAGGAGGTATCTACTGTTTAGATCTCCGAGCAAGAAAAAGCGCTTCGGCAACTGTGCCTTGAGGCGGCGGAAGCCCCCTCACCTCGAAGTCGGCTGACGGTAGAATCTACGCGGAAATAACAATATACCTCCTATCAAGGTGCAGCTGCATAACTAGTGCCTGAAAGGAGGTATCTAAAGCGAAGAGAAGAACGGAGACATCATGCCAGGTGTAAATCACACATCCTCCAGCCCGGCACCCTTCTCTTGGTGGTGGGGTCGCAAAACCCTTATACCCAAGGAGGGTGGGCAGGAGCCATGTGCCCAGGAAGATGGCCTGGCGAACAACTTCAGGAGTGTTGCCTCCTGTGAGTCTAACGAATCGGTGAAGGCGCTTGGCTGTTTTGCCTTACGGGAAACAGTCACTCTGGTGGAAGTGGGGGAACCGTGGTTTTAGCTGAGGCCGGTTATTGACCCTTTGTGCTGCCAGCTTTACTAAGGGAGCGCCCGAGGCGGGTAGAACCCACAGAAGGGTTCCGAATAGGCGCGGAAACTACCGTAGTCGTAGGCTTGGAGGGGCCAGGAGCAGAGTGTGTCTTTTTCAAAATTGAGCCATATGACGTCCCAGGTACCAATGGACGCGCCAGGACCAATTCCTTATCCTAGCGAAATGAGGGGCGATCCTGAGCCTGAACGGCCAGGATTTCCTTCTCAAAGTGAAACGCACCACATTGCTTCTAAAAAGCTGGGTGCGGCTATTCTGTAATAGACACACTTGGCCACACACGATTTGTATTTATCGTGTGGGGCCTTGGAGCAACTTACACAGGTTTCGGGTAACCTCTACTTTGCACTTTGACAGTAGCGATTAGTATGGCCAAAGTGGTGGCAGTAATAGCCTTCACGAGGTAGCGATACCAACTGGCACGCACCGACTCAGGAAACTTAGCACAGTCGAACTTGACAAAGAGTTGAGGGGTGGGTCTCGAGGCCCCTTTCCTTTTTTCTCATCATACTTTCGACCTTGACGCATTCGCCAAAAGGCTCCCGTCCGAGAAACGGGCACCTTCTGCTCTCTACCAATTACACAAGCTAAAGCTCTCCTCTGATGGATCATGTTGCCCTTAGCCATCATGCTGCCATCAGTGAGGCGAATAACCAGGAAGCGTTTGAAGCCAGCAGGCTCGAAAACGCCGGGTAGTCTCTGAATGAGGGGCCTCGATGTAATCGAGGCTTCGCTCCGCGCACTAGCACTTTTGGTCTTAGTCAGGTGCTCCAGAACTGGGTGGCAGAGGGGCCGGATGTGCCGAACTTGGTTTGGTCGCTTACCATAGTGGCAGCAGACCCCGTGCCTTTTTACTCTTTCTTGTTTTTTTTCTTTTTAGGAGAGAAGGGTGTGGAATGAACCCGCTTCTCCCCTGCGCCGGCAGGAGCCCCCAGGCCGAAAAGAGCGTCCTCAGCAGGGTCCTTCTCAGAGATTCAGAATGCCCTGGCCGTCGCAGGTGCATCAGCAGGCGGAGGAGATGCCTTCCCTCCTTGTACTGTCTTGGAGATCCGAGCCGTTTGAGGAGGACCTTCCATAGGGGCGGACTCGAGTTCGGTGCTTGGCGCCGAGCACAGATTCGCCCCCATGGAAGGCCCACCCTGCGGTCTGAGGCTGGGTTGCCTATAGGACCATGTCTATCTCATGGGGGGGGGCTTAGTTTAGCTATCCCCCCAGGACATCACAGGTCCCATTGGCAGTGGTATCACGAGTCGAGTCTGGGGAGGCAGAGGCCTTGCCCCCTGCTAGGTTTAATATTCTCGTCTAGCAAGTCTGTTGAGGGAAACTAACGATGGGGCCTCTCTTCCCTCTCCCCCCTAAGGGGACTTGCCCTACCGAGCCGCTTCAATGGGGAGTGGCCGGCTATGGGCTACCTGCTGGCTTTCTTGGTAGTCCCCTTGGAAAGTAAAGGAGGCACTGCCACTGGAAAAAGGAGTGCACCCGAAGGCACCCCCAGACAAGTGGGTGATGGGGAGTCCCCTACATCCGTAGGC
This sequence comes from Ceratothoa steindachneri, assembly GCA_963969495.1. NCBI lineage: Eukaryota > Metazoa > Arthropoda > Malacostraca > Isopoda > Cymothoidae > Ceratothoa > Ceratothoa steindachneri. Next base: position 81,873,058 of record OZ018318.1, read on the forward strand.
GAAGGAGAAGTGAAAGCTTACTCTCCGGTTAAAGAGATTAGGAGGGTCTTCTGCGAGAGCACCGGGATGGGGGCCTCCATTTTCCTATGGAGCTGCCCGAGGGCAAATCTGACGGTGGATGAGGGGAAATTGCGGGGAGATTTTTGTTTTTCTCCTCATTGTGCATGGTAACCCTATATTTTGTACGGGAAGCAATCGCTCATCACCCCTCGCAGTAGCCCGCTCTTCAAGAGGTGCGTACAGGGCTGGCAGAGCCAGGTGCCGTCATTTAAGGCCACCTCTCCCGCCTGGTAACCTGACTGCCCTTCAGCATGGCGGCTCCACCTTGGGCACGGCGTAAACTTATAGTGTGAAGTGAAAAGGAAAGGGCATGTGAGAAAAATACTGGCGTCGATGAAGCAGGTTGTTAAAAAAAAACCACCATCCCAAACCGGAGCTCAGCCCTGATCCGGGATAGCTGGCTGAGAAGAAGGTCAGCATCTACTCTGTGAAAATAAAGGCCGACAAGAGAAAGTTGTGGGAGAGGTTGTAGGGGAAGTGAAGAAATAGTGGAGAAATACAGGCTGTCTGAAAGTAGGAGTCCTGTCAGCATGGCGGCAAGGAAGGCAAATTGTCGCGCCCCTTACGGGGAGTAGGAGGTACCATATTTCATTTTACTTTTCGTATACCTAGTTAGGGCCCGTAGATAAGCCCTTCACTAGTAGCTAGTATTATTTCATCTATATATGTGTAACGTACGTGATTATTTTAGTATAGGGGTTCTGACTTTTTAATACGGTAGTATAAGATGATCTATATTAACCTATTAAGATTTATGTATCGGCAACAGTCTACCATAAATAACTATAGTCTGGAACGCTTGAAAAGTTCTATAGGTTTGTTTACTACTTAGTTACTAAGTAAGACTAGTTTCAAGTGGTTAGCGATCGTCGAGTATATAAATTAAAGATACAAATCATGAAGTATAAATCTAAAAACTAATATCTAATATATGTGTGCATTCCTTTAACGGAAAGTTGATGAATTGAAATTATATTTATTTTAGTGATCTTAAAATCCCTATTTCGTGGGCTTTATTGGAGGATTTATCGAGTTTGCACACGTGAAAGTTTGAAGCATTCAAAGAAAGCTGGTATGCATCGTATTTCTTTGAGGCGACACAGTACAGACCTCTTCCATTGTTTTGGAAGAACTGGGATAAAGTAACTAATGTAGTTCTCATCCAAAGTGCAACAAGAGCAAGGCTCTTTTTGGAAGATACTCGAACATGTACTCGAACTTGTTCCTGGCAAAGATCATAGTGTCAGAGTTGTTACTCTCCTTAGACGTGACGGAAAAATCGTCTAATTACCCATCAAAATTATGTACCCTTTCGAGCTCTCCATAAATCATTCTGATTTTAAGGTTTATAGTCTCAATACTCGTGGACAAGAACAACATGAGCAACACGAGTACACCACAGGCAGGGATGATGATATGGTTGATTCGATCTCTTCTTCAGAGCCAGACGTCTCCACGTCTCGACCCAAAAGAAAGGCTGCTTTTTAAATGGAAAAGAAACTCCCGTAAATTTAAATCAATAATTTTAAGAAAAAAGGTTAGTCTTAAAAAATAACATTAAAAAAATAAATTTAGTTATGTAACCTTATGAATCTTTGATTGGTTTCAAAACTCCTCCAGAGCTATTAAAATTATCTTTATTATTATTATCACACATTGTTCATTTTTTACGGTTGTAAGAACATGTACACTTCGTTTAACCCATCATTTTATACATAGAATCTAAGTGTAGTGTGCAAGGGTGAATTCACCCTTCAGTTTTTTGTTTTTTTTGCATTTAGGCATATTTTTTCTATTTTGGCGAACTATTCCACAAGCTCCTTTCTGTTTCTTGAATAACTTACCAAGGATAGCATATCTACTTACCAGTTGTTAGTATAGAGAACATAACTCATTAAAATAACTTGGAATAAGTATCCTCACAATTAATCCACTAATGACTAACTTGTGCTCAATAACAATTTCAGTCCCCTTTCCGGTGCAAATAATTATATCAAGTACACATAACCTGTCTTGCAATCACGACACAAATACTTTTATTCCAAATTTATGTCTTTTATATTGGATGTATTGGCGAAAATGCACTATTTCTCGTCATAGAAAAAGAATTATCTAAACAAAGATCTTAAAAAGGGTATATTTTTTTCTTGAAATTATTTTCCAGGAGATCAATTGAAGGTTTAATGTTATTTTCATTTTGCTATTTTTCTCTAAATGTCAAATGCACTAATCTCAATATTTGAAGGAAGCGATCCCTCCCCATCAATTTTCCGAAAAATATTTGTTCAAGATCTCATCAGAAGAATGCTGCAAAGAAATACCTGAATTTCATCTGCTTTGTGTCCTTGAAGTTAATTTGACCGGCAATGAGATATATTAGAGGTTTGATCAATATATGTATTGTTCGAAGTAATCATTTTCTTTTGCATTTTCTCCAATGTTAGAATACCGTGGTCAAACCTGAATGCGTGTAACTGAACGATGAGAGGGAGAGAGGAAAATTGGCCTTGAAAGCCATTCTCATGCTACCATGTGGACATTGCTGCCAGTCTCTGGACATATTCGTTTCCGTCGCCTTTCTTCTGACTTTTCTGTCTTACTTGAATTTGACCATTTTTTTCATCGAAATTATTAATATAACTTTCGAATTGTCCAATGATGCACTGGAAGACCATTCATCGTCAATTCATAGGCTACTTAAATCGTCAGAATCTACTATCTCAAGAATTTCTTCTCGCCTGAATCGGACTCGCAAAATTGTTGTTCCTCTTGTCTCGACCGTTTTGGGGTAGCTAACTGAACAAACCTAAAATATTACAATGTACTACATACTAACCTGTAGCTAGTTGTTATAGAGAAGCATTGGAGAATATTATGAACTTTAAATAGTAGAGAGAGAGAGAGAGAGAGAAAGAAGAAACCATATGTGGAACTGCAGCATTTGAACGCTGGTTTTAAGTAAGACCATAAAAGGACAAGCCGCAGCCAAAAAGTTAAGTTTCCCTTTTTTGTGAAAGAGATTCAAGCCAAGGCACAGTAATGTATTACTAAGACCTCGAGCAAGGTATGTTAAGTTGTTATAATTTCAAACATTTTTACGAGAATACACTGTGTATCTCCGATTCAAACGTCAAAAAATAATTCAAACTTATTCCACAAACAAACAACATTAGCTCACTCTCCTCAAACATCTCTTTTTCTCTCTTCAATTAAACAACCAAACTTAGCTGACGAGTTGACGTCCAGAGTTAAAAATAGTTTTTCACACCAAAATTTAATAAACCAATTATACACTGGCCTGCGTTTCCAAACTTTATTTTCAAAGGTCATATGTTTTCCAACTGATTTAGAATAATTTCTGCACGTTGAATTTAGAATAATGTTTGCATGTTGAATTTAATATAACTAATATTCTTTGGTCAGGTCTGGTTTCTCAGATATGCTCTATTTTTATTAGAACGCATATTCCAAATGAGCACTATCATCCAATTGTTTATTACTTCTGGTTTCTCAAATCCAATGATGAGTAACTATACATAACCTATTTTTTCATCCATTGAGGTCTAGATTTGCATTATAATGGATCTTACGTGTAAGAATCATCCAAATAAGTTTTGTTACATCTGCGGAAATGTTCTTCCAGACAGTCAAGCAAAAAACGAATTTTGTGAAAAAGCATATCATGCTTACTTTGAAGTCAAACTAGGCAACCATGATGAGCCATTTGTTCCCATATTTGCCGTAAAACATGTGCGAAAAATTGATGGGATCGGAATAATAAGAAAAGGAAGAGTATGCCATTTGTTATCCCAATGATGTGGAGGGAAGACAAAGATCACGTCACCGACTGCTACTTCTGCATGACACATTTGAAAGGCATCAATCGCAATAGCAAACACCATGTTCAATACCTCAGTGAACCTTCTACTATAAAACCAGTCCCACATGGCCTCGATCTTTATTTTCTTGAGCCGGATTTTACCATGAGTTCTAGCTCTAATTCCGAGGTTATTGTCACTTCATTTTAACTAGGTTCTATGCATACAAACCAGAAGAGGGCGACCAACTGGTGTCATTTACGTAAGCCGAACTCAACGACCAGACACAAGACCTTAACCTTTCCAAAGAATCTACTCAGCCATTGGGCTCACGTTTTCAAGAGAAATGTATGGTGGCACTAGGGACAACATTATATTGGTATCGGGACTACCAGAAAGATTTTATTAAATTTTTCACGTTTGATGAAACCTCTTTACTGGTGTACTGTAAGAGCATTGCGGACCAGCTCCACTCAATGGGCCTGTTCAAGGTGAGTACACAAAATATCCACGCTTGATGTATTTGAGTGAAAGTCGGGCTGACGACCAGCATTATCTTAGACAAGACTGGCCGTCAAGACCAGGATTAGAACCCGGTTCACACAACGTTTTGTCCCAACCTCTAGTTTAACCGAGCAAGATATTGATTCAGCCCCTGCACATCAAATCGGTTTGATAAATTTTTGTCAAAGCAATGGACAGGAAAGGTAGAGGATTTGCTTTCTTCCGTCATAAGTTTCCACAAGTCAGCATGGAAAACTAAAGGCAGGTGTATTTTATGGTCCTCAAATAAGGGAGCTCTTCAAGCACACCAGTTTTCATGACGCACGGAGTTCTATTAAACTCTCTTCCTGGTTTTCCCTTAAGTCAGTGATTATAAACTTTCTTGGCAACTACAGAAGTCCTCAGTATGAAAAGTCGGTTGATGAGTTAATGGAGAATTTCCGCAAACTTGGTGTGCGCATATCAGTGAAAATGCACTTCCCTTGTTCCCACCTGGACTATTTTCCGGAAAAATGTGGAGACTTCCGTGAAGAATAGGGTGAGCGCTTTCACCAAGATATCCGTGTGATAGAGAAACAGTACTAAGAGCATTGAGATGTCACCTTTCTGAAGGACTACTTCTGGTGCCTGAAAAAGGATTTGGTGTCTGCCAGATACAATCAAAAGTCTCTGAAAAGACCATTCATCCATGAGTAGTTTTTTTGTATGTTGTACTCTTCTTGCTATCAATTAGAACATTCTGTAAGCCTTCTGTCTATAAAGCAATTCAAAATTTACTATTGTGTGTACACTCGCCTAAAAATAGATCGGAATATAGGAATTTCTAGCATGTGTTTATATCTCAAAAACTTGATCTGATTAGATAAAATGAGCAGTGATTTTCGGATTCAGCGCGAAAAAATGGTCCAAAATCAGATATTATATGTTAGACCTTGAAACAGGGCAGACCAGTGTTATCTTACCCGTTTTTCTGTTCAATTCTTTCATATTTTACTTTTTAATCAGCCAGTCCTTTGTTTGGTCCTTCTAATCAAAGGTTTAAGAACTAACAAATGGCTTAGAAAGGAACTAGATGGTTTAGACAGTAAAGTGTCTCCCCATAAATGTGTAGCTAATCAATTACATTGTAAGTTAGAAGCAAAAAAAATACTCAGGACCAATATACTCATAAAATTATAGTGTTTATCTCTTTTATAGTGTCCTGTTCATAGTTTATATTCACCTCTACAAATAAATAGAGGGTAAAGTTTGGTTCTTGAAAGACTATTTAAAACTTGATAAACATAATTATTTAAAAGCCAAGAAACTTTTATAAAAAGATATTATCTTTTACAGAGCTTCATAAATTAACGTCATTAAGCAGTCAAAAAGCTTTTAATTTCATAAGACTGATAAGCTTTCAAATATATATACATCATAAAGAAAATAATGCATTGGATTAATCAACTTGAAATAAATGCTAATGATTTTATTCAATATTTTCTATTCAGTGGCTTTAATGAGTTACTTGAAAACTTAATTATTCTGCCTACTCTTAAAAATAAACATCTTAATGATATTCTCGATAAATCTTTTAAACTATTGTATGGTATTAATCTCTCAAAAAGAGTAAAATAAAAAAGAAATAAATTGAAGAGATGAAGAAAATCTAAAAAGTTCTACCTCCTCAGAAAAGATTAATATTAAAGGGCAGTAACCCTTTTTAACCATGCCCTTTATGAGAATAGAAAACAATTCACATTATATTCAGAAGTATTTTGAAATTCTTCCCTGAATTAAACATTTGACAGGTTAAATCTATTAAGAGTCTAACAAAATGCAATATTGCGGGACAGTGCTGATTCTTGCAAATTGCAATTCAGAAAACGCCTTCACTGATCTTCCTAGTATTTTAGTTTTTATGCGTTTATTATACCTCAAATGATAAGCCACTAACAAATCCTGATATAAAGCCTGAAAAATAAAAACAAATCTGAAACTGCCTTGAGCACTACAAAAGGTGGCATATCGTATTATATTATTGTGCAGTAAATACGATTCTTTCCACATTCGTATCTGTAGCACAAATAGTGTAGGTTTTTTCGGCAGCGTAAGGATAGCAAACTAATTTTGTATATAAAAATGATTACAAGCTTCTAAAATTCTACTCTGTTAGAAAATGATAAAACTTATTGTAAGCAACATTATAGAAAAAGAGAATAAAAATAAAATGATTGATTTGAAATATAATTTGGAAAGTATAAATTTATGGCGCGTGCCTTTTTTTATGCTATACGCACGTAAATTTAAATTTAGTGGATTAAGAAAAGTCATCAGGGGATTTTCTATCAAGGGCTAGAGGTTCGTAGTTAGTCATCTCTTTAAAAGTAATGACATCATAAATGCTATTGAGTACATTTTGAAGCAGAAGCTTCATATTGCTTTAAAGATACTAAGTTTTTCGATGGCGAAAACCTATCAGTTTATAAAGAAACTATTTAATATTTGTTATTAGAAAGATCGAACATTTAGTTAATGATATATAAATATATGTATAGATACATATATTATTGGTGACCACCTGCCGACTGCCTACCCGGGCATAAGTCGCTGAACAGCTTGTGTGGCATCGCAGTTGTAGCATTAAGGTGGACGGGAACGCTCCAACAAAGGGTCCGTGTCATCTGTGTGCTCGATATTCGAAGACGACAGAAAGCGACTTGAAGCCGTCTCGGCATTGTGTTGTACGTCCATGGCAACAGTTGCGGCGCAATGGCACGCAAGCTTAAGTTATCCGCGGCTGGCTCCCATCTTTTTTTCAAGACAGCTCAGATTGTTGACCTGATTCCGGCCATGTAGTCATTGTGAGAAACAGCGAAACGCTGCTCTGGTCACCCAATTCTAGCGTAATCTTATCACCCTCATCGGCTCCCGCATTCCCAAAATGTCCAGAAACCAAACAGAAAATAATCTTTACAGCTGTCTGGTTTGCGGCACCTGTGGCATCACAGATACCACAAAACAAGGTGTGTGAAGATTCCGATGCCACCTGATCATTTGGAGTGCTTTGTGAGTCGCTGAAAATGACAATCTGATAAGAAAATATTGGGCAGGAGGAACATAGCGTTGAGGCCAACCCCTTAAATGGGCCTGGAGCTATCCGTGTATACTGGAACGGAACCAGATTTATACGAAGTGTGCTCCCCAAAAGTTGAATGCAAAGTTCCAGGTCTGTGTAATAATAATATCCAGGTGGCATCCTGAACATAAATAGAGGGGCCGCGGATGCAGTGGGAGCCGTTGGGACTGAAGGAGACACCTGGCCCACGTGTACAATGGCATAATGCATTGTGTACAACGCAGAACGAGTCTCATCTCCACGAAATCGAGAAGTAGGCTCTCAATGGGGGACGTGCGGACGGCACCGGTTGCCAAACGGAGTCCGGTGTGCTGGATCGAGTCTACCTTGTGCAGTACACTCTCGGCCGCTGATGATTAAAACTCCTATCTGTAGTTAAGCTTTGAACGAACAAAGGATCGGCAGAAAAGTAAAGCAGTGGCCCTATCAAAATCCTAAGTTCTGAACGTCACAGATCGAAGAATGTCCATGGCGCAGGTACGAGATAACCTAAGAGTGCGAATATGGGCCTCCCAGGTGAGGCCTCGATCGAATCTACTACTTTCAGATGAACCCCGTTTAGTAACAAGTCCAGGTCGGAGTGAAGCCCTAGATGGCGGTAGAATTGCTGTACAATAGTATTGGCCAAAGAAAACAGAAACCTGTGCGCTTGGGCATAGTGAGAGATACGGTTAAATGCCTGTGAGTCGAAGCTCCAGTGTGTAGCGAGAACATCCTTTGGCAGCATCGAGGTGATACCGTTAATGCTCAAGGCAAAAACAGTGACACTAGTGACACTTCCTTGTGGGGCGCCCTCTTCCTGCTGAATCGACGATCTCTCAGACGGTAAGTAAAGATTGGCATGCGTACCCACCTCGCCCCCATCGTGTGGAAAGTCTCAATGATACTGTTTTTCCATGCGGTATCATAGGTCTTCTCCAGGCCGACAAACACAAAATGGACTGTATCAAATGGGCATTATAACGTTCGATTTTTCCGTTGTAGCACACTGGATTGTTTTCGACCCCATAGGTGGCACGCTATATCTTACAATAGTGTTGTGAACTGCAAAACCGGGTTTTAATATCATTCGAGAAATTACGTATGTGATAGAAAAGGTGCGTTAGAACAAATTAAATTTATACTTTACCGGCACTTGTCATTAAAAAGTCTTTTTCTAGTGTGTGGAGATGTGTCGAGATTGAAGGAAAAAGAATCAAGATCTTTGCTCTCCTGCGCGCGACAGCAACAACTCAAACACAGCCAAGGCGGCTCAGCCTGAGCCGAAGACCGTTTAAAGAGTCGCAGAGAAGCTTAATAAGCAGGAAGACTTCAAAGGCGCTTCTTTCCGGAAGACCTGGAGTTGTCAACCGTTTGGTTGCGAGAAAGACGTTTGAGAGCGTTGTCACGAGTTTAACAGGACTTTTGCAATGCCCGCTATACGCAGTGATGGTATGTGGTTAGTAGAGCTATGAGTAGCCACCATCACAATACATCGGGCACGCCTGGAGGACGCTCTTCATCCACGCCAAGCAAGTGATTGTGTTCACTACACCAATTTTACGCCCCTTCAATTAAAGTTATAAATTACCTTTTTTACCAAAAGCCCAACGGTGCACATATAAACGAAGAAGCTGAACTAAATTTAATGCGCTCGTATGTAGCGCAGGTGGATTAAGGTATATATATATATATATATATATATATATATATATATATATATATATATATATATATATATATATATATATATATATATATATATATATATATACATATATATACATATATATACATATATATACATATATATACATATATATACATATATATACATATATATACATATATATACATATATATACATATACATACATATATACATATACATACATATACATTAACATTATATATACATACATATACATATACATTATATATATATATATATATATATATATATATATATATATATATATATATATATATATATATATATATATATATATATATATCAATATAAAAGAGAAAGAGAGATTGGACGCGAATAGGCAATGAGTCCAGAAACAGGAGTTGTTGTTTTTTTTTTAATTAAGGGGCTATCTGGCGACTGCCGACTTAGGCATTAGTCGCCGTAAACAAACAGCCTAGTTCTAGGCTACTTTAAAAATTATACAGGAAACAATAAAACGAAATAACATTAAAAAAGCAATAACAAAAACAAAAACAACAACAACAATTAAACTGTGTTAAATGAAATGGAGAAGGCCAGCCTCCCCCCAAAAGTCAATAAGTCCACTAGTCATGGTGCACGCACTCGTCCCGAGTACAAGGGACAGGCGGTAGCGACCCCGCCCATCCCGGTACCGGGACAGGTATCGTGCGCGAAAATCACCCAGACTGGGACATTCGACAAGAATGTGCTGAACAGTCTGGGGGACGACGCAGTCGTTGCAATAGGGCGCAGGCGAGCGCTCCATCAAGTAGCGATGCGTCACACGAGTGTGTCCGATTCGAAGACGACAGAAAGCAACCTGAAGCCGCCGCGGCATTGGGGGATAGGTCCATGGGAACAGTCGCGGCGCAATGGCACGCAACTTTAAGTTCCCCTCGACCGTCTCCCATCTTCTTTGCCAAGCAGTCCGAAGAGCTGCCCGTATTCCTGCCATGTAGTCAGTGTGAGGAAGAGCGAAACGCTGGTCCTGTCGCAGAGTCCTCGCGGACTCTTTGGCGCCCTCATCGGCGCGCTCATTCCCCGCAATTCCTACATGTCCAGGAACCCAGCAGAAGATAATCTCGACATCTGCCCTGCTCGCCAAAACCGTGGCGTCACGGATTTCGCGAACCAGGGGATGCGGAGATTCCAATGCCCCGAGAGCACTCAGGGCGCTTTGTGAGTCGCTATAGATCACAATCCGGTCTCCGAACCGGGCACGTCGCGTAATCTCCCGTACCGAGTGGTGTATTGCCACCAGCTCGGCCGTGAAGACAGACGCAGCGCCTGGTAGAGCCCCGCTGACTTCAAACAGAGGGGATACGGCGTGGAAGCCGACCCCCTCTTGGGACTTGGAGCCATCCGTATACACTGGCACGGTACCAGCGTGACACGATGTGTGCTCCAAAAAGGTCGAACGCAATACTCCCGGTGCAGTACAAGCTTTGGGAGCAGAGGCGTGGCGACAAATAGCCAAATGTGGTACCCTCCAGGGTGGCGTCCTGGGCAAAACCAGGGGCGCCACCGGCCCGAGAGCTATATCTACCTCTCGAAGGAGTTTCCTGGCCCTAAACCAAAAGGGCTTAGGGTATGACTGGCGTCTCTCGGCGGCATAGGCACCATCGAGATCAGCTGCGGATGAAGTGAGAGCTGTTGGCGACTGAGGGAGGCGCCGGGCTCGCGCGTACAGGCGAGTGATGCACTGCACGCGGCGCAGAGCGAGTGGCATCTCCCCAGCATCGACCAACAGGCTCTCAATGGGGGAAGTGCGGAAGGCACCGGTCGCAAGGCGAAGGCCGGTGTGGTGGATCGAATCCACCTTCCGCAATAAACGCTCGGCTGCGGATGCATAAAACTCGCATCCGTAGTCGAGCTTCGAGCGAACAAAGGATCGATAAAAAAGTAAGGCAGTAGCCCTATCAGCGCCCCAAGCGCTGAACGTCACGGAACGGAGAATGTCCATGGCGCGGGTACAAGAGACCCTAAGGCTGCGAATATGAGCCTCCCAGGTGAGGCGTCGGTCGAATACAAGACCAAGGAAACGGTGCGACCCAACCACATCCAGGCGCACCCCATTAAGAAACAAATCTGGGTCGGGGTGAAGCCGTGGATGGCGGCACAAGTGCACCACCTTAGTCTTGGCCAAAGAAAACCGAAACCTGTGCGCTTCGGCATAGCGAGAGACGCGGTTCAATGCCTGTTGGAGTCGACGCTCCAGAGTTGGCATCTGGGCCGCGCCAAAAGAGATCGAAAGGTCAACCACGTAGAGCGTAGCGAGAACATCTTCCGGCAGCACCGAGGTGATGCCGTTGATGCTCAGGGCAAAGAGTGTGACACTGAGGACACTTCCCTGCGGGACACCCTCTTCCTGCTCCTTTGGGCCGGAGAGGGCTCACCCCACCCGTACGCGGAATCGACGATATCGCAAAAATTCAGATATAAACATTGGGAGGCGTCCCCTCCCCCCCATCGTGTGGAGAGTCTCCATGATACCGTATCGCCATGCGGTATCATAGGCCTTCTCCAGATCAAAAAACACCGTGGAGTAGTGCTGTCTACGAAGGAAAGACTCGCAGACGGCACTTTCCAGTCGGAACAGAGCATCCGACGTGGAGTGGAACTTACGGAAGCCGCACTGTGCAGAAGAGAGATGGCCTCCGCTGTCCAGGAAATAGGCTAATCTAACATTTACCAATTTCTCCATCAACTTGCACACGCAAGAGGTTAGGGAGATTGGGCGGAAACCGGTCGGAGTAGAGTGATCTCTCCCCGGCTTGCGAAAGGCGAGCACAGTAGCGATTCGCCAGGAGTCTGGGGGAAGACCTTCCACCCAGATCCTGTTGAACAAATCTAACAGAAAGGCCATACCTCGCTCACCCAGGTGTCGAAGCATGGCGTACGGGACATCGTCCGGACCATGGGCGGTGTCCGCCTCTGGAGGTAAAGTCCAGCCGGTGGCCTTCCGCGACATCACGACGTGCATTGAATGCTGGCGGAGCAGCATCACGGCTAGAGAATGCGGAAAAAGCGGTCGCTAAGGATTCCGCCACGGATGCGGGGTCCGAGATTGCGGTCCCATTCTCCTGGAGAACGGGAGGGGGGCCTGCGAGAACTTGCCCCGAATCCTTTTGACTCGCTTCCACACCTCAGCTAAAGGGGTCTTCCCGTTAAGTGAAGACACGTATGCCCGCCAAGAAGAGCGGCGAGCGTGCTTCGAAATATACCGGAACCTAGCCCTAGCCCGACGAAATTCAGCGACAGTGAAATGGTTCGGGCGGCGCTTATAGCGCATGTAGGCATAACGCTTCTGTTTGAGGGCCGTCTCACACTCGGCCGACCACCATGGGAGTGGTCGGCGTGCAAAACGGCCAGACGTCCTAGGAATAGTAGTCAGGCCCACGGCGATGAGGTTGCCGGAGAAGAACTCAACGGCCTCATCTACCGACCTAAACTCCTCGACCGAGATAGAGAATTCAGTCATTTCCTGAAATGCAGGCCACCGCGCCCGCGCCAAGCACCACCGAGGTGGTCTCTCAGGCGGCAGTTGCCCTGAAAAGGATATTTGAATTGGAAAGTGATCACTACAATGGAGGTCATCGACCACCCCCCAATCAAAATCAGGCTGTGCATCCGAAGAGCACAAAGATAGGTCAAGGCAAGAAAATGAAGCGGTTCTCGGACACCCATCTCAAGCTCTTCGATCAGAAACGCAAGGACTTGTCCCCTGGGATTTATGGAGTAATCTCCCCAGAGAGGATGCCTGCCGTTCAGATCTCCAAGCAAGAGATAGGGCCTCAAGAACCGTGCCAGGACGCGGCGGAAGTTCCCCGCGTCGAAGTCAGCTGACGGTGGAATGTACGCAGAAATGATAGTATACCTCCTATCCAGGTGCAGCTGCACAGCCACTGCCTGAAAGGAGGTATCTAAAGAGAAAGGAAGAACGGAGACATCATGCCGGGTGTAAACCGCGCATCCCCCAGCCCGGCCATCCCGCGGTGGTGGGGTCGCAAGACCCTTATACCCCGGCAGGGAAGGAAGCGGGCACGCGCCTAGCATGGTCTCCTGCAAAAAAATAGCTAACGGGGAACAGGACGAGACGAGCCTCCGCAGCTCCTCCCAGTTGGCCCGGAGTCCACGGCAATTCCATTGAAGGAATATGCCTTCCAGGCCTAGCTCGGAGGAGACGCGGGGGCCCTCCTCGAATTGAAGACCCTCACGGGAATGGCCGTACGCTTCCCGGGGGCAGAACCCCGGGCGCTGTTGGCCGGACAAAGCGCTGAAGGCGCTGTCGCCTTCGAGGACTTATTGGGGGAGGTTGGGCTCGCCATGCGAGTCTTTTCCTCCCTCCGCCTCGAAACCTTAGGCGGGCGTTGCGGCTTGGGAGGCGGGGGGCCCTCTTTTCGAGGAACCACCGTCTCCGAGCCACTCGCTCCACCTCGGGGCGTGGGCGAAGGGGCCGAAGCTCCTTTGTTGCTGTCCTCCTTTCGGGGAACAGCTTTAGGAACCCCGGAAGATGGCCTAGCGACCATCTTCAGGGGTGTTGCCTCCTGTGAGTCTAACGACTCTGTGGAGGCGCGTGACCGTTTCGCCTTACACGAAACGGTCACGCTGGGGAAAGAGGGGGGAGCCCTGGTTTTAGCCGGGGCTGGGTGTGAACCCTTTTTGCCACCAGCTCTACCAGGGGAGCGCCCGGGTGTAGTACAGCCCGCAGAAGGGCTCCGAATGGGCGCGGAAACAACCGTGCTCGTTTGCCTGGATGGGCCACGAGCAGAGGGTGCTTTTCTAACTATTGAGGCATATGACGTCCCAGGCAGAGCCGGGCGCGCTAGGACCAAGTCCTTAGCCTCGCGGAATGAGAGTCGATCCTGGGCCTGAACGGCCAGGATTTCTTTCTCAAGGAGATATGCACCACATTGCTTCGAAGAAGCAGGGTGCGGTTCTCCGCAATTGACACACTTGGCCACACACGATTTGGACTTATCGTGTGCGACCTTGGAGCAATTTACACAGACTTCGGGTGACCCCTGATTTTGCACGTCTACATGATCGATTCGTGTGGCCGAAGCGGTGACAGTAATAGCACCGCCGCGGCAGTGGCACGAATGCCTTCACGCGGTAGCGGTACCAACCGGCACGCACCGACTCAGGGAGCTTGTCACAGTCGAACGTGACGAAGAGTGTAGGGGTGGGTCTCGAGGCCCCTCCCTGTTTTCTCATCACACGCTCGACCTTGACCGCCTCATGGTCGGCCAGCTCTAGGGTGATGTCTTCTATGGAGTATTCAACGAGTTCCCTCGCATAAACTACTCCTTTTACAAAGTTCATGGTAGAGTGCGGCGTCACACTCACCGGGGTGCCATGAAGTGTCCGAAGAGCACTTATCTTGGCCGCCTCAGCGGGATTCGCCGCATTCGCCAGAAGGCTCCCGTCCGAGAAACGGGTTACCTTCGGCTCTCTACCAATTGCACTAGCTAATCCTCTCCTCTGGTGGATCATGTTGCCCTTGGACAACATGCTGCCATCAGTGGAGCGAATAACGAGGAAGCGTTTGAAGCCAGCGGGCTCGAAAACGCCAGGTAACCTCTGAATGAGGGGCCCCGATGTCATCAAGGCTCCGCCCTGTGCACTTTTGGTCTTTGTCATCGTCAGGAGCTTCGTACCTGGGAAAGCAGAGGGCCCGGATGTGCCGATCTTGGCTTGGTCGCTTGCCAAAGTGGCAGCAGACCCATCCGTCCCCGTAGCCCCCGCGGATTGAGAGGAGCCCCGAGTCTTCTTCGTCTTTTTGGTCCTTTTCTTTTTGGAGAGGAGGGCGGGGAATGAACCCGCTTCTTACCCCCGCCGGTAGAAGCCCCCAGGCCAGATAAACCGGCCTCAGCCAGGTCCTTCTCCAAAATGGAGAAGGTCCTGGTGGTCGCAGGGGCATCATCTGGAGGAGATCCCTCCCCTCCTTGTACTGCCTGAGAATCTACAGCCGTTTGATGAGGACCTTGCATAGGGGCGGATTCGGGTTCGGTGCTTGGCGCCGAGCCCGGATTCCCCCCCATGGAAGGCCCTACCTTCTGAGGCTGGTTTTCCTCAAGGACCATGTCTATCACGGGAGGGGCCTCCAGTTGGCCATCGCCTCCCAGGACATCGCAGTTCCCCTTGGCAGCGTCATAAGTCTTTAGTGGGGAGGCACAGGCCTTGACCCCGGCAAGGTTTAATATTTTTGCCAGCAGGTCTTTTGAGGGAAGCGACCGAAGGGGCCTGGCTTCCCTCTCCCCCCTAAGGGGGTTTGCCCTACCGAGCCGCTTTGATGCGGAGCGGCTGGCTAAGGGCTGCCTGCTGGCTTTCTTGGCAGTCCCCTTGGAAAGAAAAGAGGGGACTGCCGCTATGAAAAGGGAGGTGCCCGAAAGCACCTCCAGAGAAGGGGGTGAGGGGGAGTCCCCTGCACCCGTAGGCGAAGGAGAGGAGTAAGCCTCCTCTCCGGTTAGAGAAATATGGAGGGTCCCCTGTGCAAGCACAGGAGGGGGACCTCTATTTTTTTGCTGGAGCTGCCCGAGGGCGGCTCCGTCGACGAGCAAGGGGGAATTAAGGACAGATGGTTTTTTTTTTCATCATTGGGCATGGTGACCCTCTTTGTTTTACGGGACGCAATCGCTCACCACCTCTTGCAGTAGCCCGCACTGCAAGAGGTGCTTACAGGCCCGGCAGAGCCAGGCGCCGCCATTTGGGACCACCCCTCCAGCCTGGTGGCCTGGCAGTCCTTCGGCATGGCGGCTCCACCTTAGACACGGCGTAAAGCAGATAGAATGTGAAGAGGAGAGGAAAAGGGATGTGAGGAAGGTATGGGTGGGGATGAAGCAGGTTGTTAAAAAAAACCCATCCCGAACCGGAGCTGAGGGGTTAGGGAACAATGTCCCCTCCCCCCTCAGCCCCCATCCCGGGTGGTTGGCTTGAGAAGAAGGTCAGCATTCTACCCTGTGAAATTAGAGGCTGACCAGAGAAAGTTGTGGGAGAGGTTGTATGAAAAGCGACGAGGTAGGGGAGAAATCGGGCTATCTGAAGGAAGGAAGAGAGGCTAAGCTGGGGCCGGACGGAGCGCTGGATCCCGTCAGCACGGCGGCCAGGATGGCAAATTGCCGCGCCCCTTACGGGGAAGAACACTAGAAGCAAAGAGAGCAGAGGGCCCCACAATGAAGTAAATCCTTTACCGAGAAGACAGAAATAACGACAGGGGAAAAAGTTTAAGATTCCTGTCAATCAAATCTAGACATAGACATAAATAAAGTTAAAAGCACATATACAATAGGGATTCGGACTCGACAAACATGACGCACACATTTATTTTGATAAATTTAAAGACCTTAACTTTATTATTAACACGATCTGTTGCCTATTTGGGGGGGCATTAATCTATAGAATTACCAAAACTAAAGATGTTTGGATAACCAAGTACCCCTAACCTTCCCCATCGTTGTGTAGCAGCTGTCATCTTGGCCAGCTCCAACAAAAGTTGCTAAGTTGCCTTTGGCTTTTCCCCCTTTAAGATCTTACTCATATCTTGTAGGACACTCATGTGCTCTACTACATTCTCATTCTGTTTACCGCATACAATTTGTACGGTTTGCTTCAACTAATCGCCCCGTAAGGGGCACGGCTATTCGCTCTCCTGGCCGCCGTGCTGACGGGACTCAGCGCCCCGTCCGGCCCCAGCCTGGCATTCTTTTTCTCTTTCTGCTAACTCCTGCTTCTTCTTCTGTACCAATTCTCTTTCACCCTGCATCGTCCTTCTATCTACGTTTATTTGTTGATCTCGGTGTATCAGAGCTATTCGTCAGGAGACGCGACCCCATGGCTGGGTCCTGCCTGTTTTGGTTGGTAGGTGCCTGAGCCGGAGTGACGCTCTTGGGGGTCTTTGCTTTTCTAACCGGTAAATTTCCGAGGCTGACCGGCCATTTTTAAAACGATGGTTGGGTTAGGAGTCAAGGGGCTTACCCTCCTGGTTGGGCCTGCTCTCCGAGTAGGTCTCTCGACGGTAGACAATGGCTATTCTGCGCGAGTTCGCACCCCCTTTTATACTCTACTTTATATGGGTAATAATAAAAAATTTCTCTTGCGACTTCTGGTTCTCGTACTACGCCTGTCAATAAGTCCTCTTTTACGCGCTTGTTAGATCCCTTCGCAGGAGATATAGATCCTGAATTGGATTATCCTCTTTTTCTGGTGCCGAATTCCAGTTCCGGGTCTCCGCTTTTTAAATTAGACGTGTTTGATTTGAGTGAGGAGTTTGTGGTGCAGTGCAGTGTGGTGCCGTGCGAGATTTGTTCTCCATTTAGGAGGTCCCGGCTTCGATTGCACCCCACCCTCGCCTTAATTTTGTTAAAGGAGTGATTCGCTCCAACGAATTATTGCAATATGATGTTTCGAGACGACTAAAAGATAAACTTTCGTCCCAGATGGTTACGGAAGTTTATAGGTTTTCTAAGTCTGTTGGTTTCGCTAAGGTTCCTACGAGCACGCTCATCGTTAACTATAAGCTTCAGGATCTGCCTCAATTTGTTCGTGCTGGTTATCTCCGTATCCCTGGGTCTTGTTATGTCAAGCACCCTAGACGTTGTTTAATTTCCAACGTATGAGCAGCAATTTTTAGGCAAGCTTGTCGCTGTGCGGCCTGTGCGTTGGCGTATCATGGCTCCTTTTGTGGGAGTCATGAATGTTGCGCCAATTGTGGAGGTTCCCATAGCGCAGCTTTGCGTTCTTGTCCCGTGTTCCTTTTTGAGGAGGAGGTCCTGGCTTTTCGGGACTCCGTCAGGTTGAACTTCCGTGAGGCCAAACGTAGGATGTGGTGGCAGCTCGTCCCCTCTGGCCGTCTCCTCTCTGAGGTTCTCCGGTAGGTGGGATCCCGCCATCCTCCTCCCGGTCGTTCCACTCTTCCTTTGTCTTCTCGCGGTCCCTCTGTTGCTTCTTCTCCCCTGCCTTTAGTACCTCCTCGCGGTTCTTCCGTTGCACCCTCTCCTTTGCCAATGGTATCTTCTCATGTTCCCCCCTCTGTTGCGGACTGTGAGACCGACCGAGCTAGCTGAGACGCTGGAGGATATCTGGCAGTTCCTCCAGGCGTCGGCTCCCGCTGTTCCTTCCGTTCCTTTGCCTCAGCGCAAACGGAAGGGTTCCTCCTCACCCCGTTCGTAGTCCAAGCGCGCTACCTCTGATGAGGCTGGTTTGGCCTCAGAGTCGGTTGTTGGGGCGTCACTGTTTTTATGTCTTCTCCCCGGTCTTCGCTGGCCTCCCCCGTTGGCATCAGCGATGTCATTGTCTGGGCGAAAGTTCACCCGGTTCTGTCTTCCTTGCCTCCTATTCAGGTCCCTTCTTCCTTGCCCTTTACCTCCGTGCAATCTTCTATGTCTTTTACCCCAGTTTCGTCTCCTTTGCCTCCTATCCCTGTTCCTTCATCTCATTCTGACCCTGTTCCCTCCTCACTCTCTAACCCTGTTCCTTCCTCTCCATCTGATCCAATTTCCTCCTTACCCTCTAATCCTGTTCTATTATCTCCTTCTTTTTCATTTCTTCGCATCTTAGTTCTCGTCAGTCTTTGCTCGATCTCCCTTTCCCTCAGAGCCATGAGCCCTCCACGTTGGAGGTTGGGACTGGCTCTCAGCTGTCGCCTCCCACCGTTCACGCTGCCATGTCCATGCCAAGTGCGTCTCCGGCTCATCGCAATTTGTCACTTACCCCTTCTCGGCATTCTAGTAGTCGGAAACCTTCGACTGTTTTCTTCACTAGAATCCCTACGTTGGTGTCGAGACGACACTAATGTCTGTTATCCTACAGTGGAATTGTCAAGGGGCTCTCCCGGTATTTCCGCACTTCCGGGTGTTTAATTTCATCCTCCTGGCCAGGGGCGTGTTCCATGGTGGTGGTTCTCTTTTAATTTCCTCTTCGCTATTCTCTGCGCCACTTTCCCTCCGTACTACCTTGCAGTTTGCTGCTGCGTGGGTTTTTATTTTCAAGCTTTTAACTGATTGTTCTGTGTACATCTCCCCGGATTTTAATTTGAGTCGGTCTGACCTTTTAGAGCTCCCGAGTCAGTTACCTAGCCCGTTTTTATTACTTGGTGATTTTAATGCTCGCCATCCATCTTGGGTTGATACTGCCCGTAATCTCCAGGGCAAGGTGGTTGAGTCCTTCTTAATATCCGATTACCTTTGTCTTTTGAATTCCAGCGATTTTACTTCTTACTATGTTCAAACAGATTCTTTTAGTGCTGTAGACTTGTCTTTATGTCGCCCTACTGTTTCCTCGACTTTCGGGGGTCAATTCTGGACGACCTTTCCGGGAGTGATCACTTCCCGATGTTGCTGTTGGCTGCCCATTCTGGCCCATGCCTTTCCATCCCTCCTTGTTGGGATCTGCAGCGAGCAAATTGGGTTGGGTTCCGAAAGAGTTCTTTTATTGATGCCTAGAGGGTTTCTTTCGATACCGTAGATTCATTTTTTTTATTTTAAGAGATTATCTGGGTACAAGTCGCAGCATTCACAATAACCTAGCACTAGGCTACTTTAAAATAGGAATATGCAAAAACACAACAACAACAATGAAACAGGGAAAATGGCAACAAGGAGGAAGCAAGCTCCGGCGTGGGGGTCAGCCTCTACCCCGGCGCAAAGAGGCGATAAACAAATAAAACATAAAAAGGTAGTTAAATAAAGGGGACAAGGTTGGCCTCCACCCAAAAGTCTATAAGTCCACCAGTCAATGTGCACGAACTCGTCCCAAGTACAAGGGACAGGCGGTAGCGAGCCCACCCCGGGAACCAGGTCAGGTAACGTATGCGGTAATCGTCCAGATTGGGACATTCAACAAGAATGTGCCGAACAGTCTGGGGATAACGCCGTCTTCACAGTAGGGCGCTGGTGAGCGCTCAATCAAATAGCGGGGCGTCCCGCGAGTGTCAAATGTGGAGACGAGAGAAAGCAACCTAAAGACTTCGCGGCATTGGAGGGTAGGTCTATAGGAACAGTCGCGGCGCAATGGCACGCAACTTTAAGTTCCCTTCGACCGTCTCTCATTTTCTTTGCCAAGCAGCCCGAAGAGCTGCCTGTATTCCTGCCATTTAGTCAGTGTGAGGAAGAACAAAACGCTGGTCCGGTTGCCGCGTCCTCGTGTACTTTTTGGCGCCCTCATCGGCGCGCTCATTCCCTACAATTCTCACATGTCCAGGAACCCAGCAGAAGATAATCTCGACATCAGCTCAACTTGCCAAAACCGTGGCGTCACGGATATCGCAAACCATGGGATGAGGAGATTCCAATGCCCCAAGAGCACTCAGGGTGCTTTGTGAGTCCCTATAGATCACAATCCGGTCTCCAAACCGGGGACGTCACGTAATATTCCGTACCGAGTGGTGGATTGCCCCGCTGACTTCAAACAGAGGGGATAAGGCGTGGAAGCTGACCCCCTCTTGGGACTTGGAGCCATACGTATACACTGGCACGGTTCCAGCATGACACTAGGTGTGCTCCATAAAGGTCGAACGCAATACTCCCGGCGCTGTACAAGCTTTGGGAGCAGAGGCGTGGTGACAAATAGCCAAATTTGGTTCCCTCCAGGGTGGCGTCCTGGTCAGAACCAGGGGCGCCACTGGCCCGAGAGCTATACCTAGCTCTCGAAGGTTTTGCCTGACCCTAAAAACAAAGGGCTTACAGTATGACTGGTGTCTTTTGTCGGTATAGGAACCGTAGAAATTAGCTGCGGATGCAGCGAGGGCTGAAGGCGACTGAGCAAGGCGCTAGGATCTCACGTACAGGTGATTAATGCACTGTGCACGGCGTAGAGCGAGTGGCATCTCCCCAGCATCGACCAGTAGGCTCTCAATGGGGGAAGTGCGGAAGGCAGCGGTTGCCAGGCGAACGTATGTGTGGTTGATAGAGTCCACCTTCCGTAATACGCGCTCAGCTGCGGATGCATAAAACTCGCTTCGAACGTACAAAGGATCGATCGATAAAAAGTAAGGCATTAGCCCTATCAGAGCCCCAAGCGTTAAACGTCACGGAACGGAGAATATCAATGGCAAGTGTACAATAAACCCTAAGGCTTTGAATATGAGCCTCCCAGGTGAGGCGTTGGTCAAATACAAAACCAAGGAACGGTGCGATTCAACCACTTCCAGGCGTACCCCATTAAGAAACAAGTCGGGTCAGGGTGGACCCATGGAGGGTGGCAGAAGTGCACCACCTTAGTCTTGGCCAGGGAAAACTGAAGCCTGTGCGCTTCGGCATAGCGAGACGCAGTTCAATGCCTGTTAGAGTCGACGCTCCAGAGCTGGAATCTGGGCCGCGCCAAAAGAGATCAAAAGGTCGTCCACGTAGAGCGTATTGAGTATATCTTCCAGCAGCACCGAGGTGATGCCGTTGATGTTCAGGGCAAAGAGTGTGACACTGAGGACACTTCCTTGCCTGACACCTTCTTCCTGCTCCATTGGGGTGGAGACGCCCGCCACCCCACCCGTACCCTGGAATCGACGATCTCACAAAAGTTCAGATATATAGATTTCCCTTTCTTGGTCACCAAAACGAAGGCCATGCATTTTTATCGGGGTCGTGGTGTACTTAGTCACCGCCCCCTCTTCTTGGAAAAGAAGCAATTGAACATGTGCGTTTTCAAGTTCTTGGGTTTAACGCTTGATAGCAAGCTCACTTGGGTGCCCCATTTGCGTCGCTTTATGGTGTCTTGTTCGAAGGCTATGGATTTGCTTAGGGTTTTATGCCACACCACTTGGGGTGGTGATAGGCGCACCTTGTGGTCGCTTTATTCGGCACTGGTCAAATCCCGGCTGGACTACGGTTGCCATGTGTACTCTTCTGTTCGTTCGCCTGGGGCCCGTCTTAGTAGTGGAGCCTTTCGCACCTCGCCCATCCCTAGCCTCTTTGCTGAGGGTGGCGTGCTTCCCTTGCGATACCACCGGTTGCAAGTGTGCCTATGATCCCTGTTTCGTGTTCAGCAATACCCTTCTCCCCAGTCCATGAGTGCCTTTTTTCCCCTCCTCTTCGGCATCTTTTGATCGGCGGCCATCTCTATCCCAACCTCTGGGGCTCTGGGTTGGGGACCCTCTTGCCTTCCTGGGTGTTCCTGGGGTGTTAGGCCTCCTATTTCTCCCGGACCCGTGTTGGAGCGTTCGCCCTCCTGATATCTGTACTGCTTTTTGGCATTTCGAGAAATGGTCTACTGACCCTCATCTATTAAAATGCCTGTTTCTTGAACATGCGTGTTCACATGCTCACCAGCGTACCATCTATACTGACGGCTCGAAGTTGGACCTCGGTGCTGGAGCGGCCGCAGTATCCTCTACGGAGTTTCTTCGGTCCTCCCACCCTCCTGTATCATCCGTTTTAACCGCGGAGTTGGTGGCCATTCTTTTTGCTTTTAATTTAATTTTATTGATTAATTCTTCAGATTTTATTGTTTTTAGCGCTTCCCGGCCTGCTCTGGAGGCGGTTCGTTCTTTTACGTCCACCCACCCTTTGGTTTTACGGATTCACTCCTAGCTGTTTAGAAATGCCTCCCGTTACAGGGTGGCGTTCTGTTGGGCTCAGGCTCATGTTGGGCTCCGGGCAACGAGGCGGCTGATCGGATGGCCCGCTCGGCCGCCCTCGAGGTGACGGAGGCAGCCCCTCTGCTCTTGAGGGATTCCTACCCCGTAATCAGGGCGTATGACTTTTGTTTGGGGCAGAGAGAGTGGGATTCGTTTCCGTCTTCTAAGCTGTCCCTTATTGAACCCTCTGTCCGTTCCTAGTCCTCTAGCTCTCAGCTACTCTGCTCTTAGGAGGTTGCTCTTTGTAGGTTTCGAATTGGGCACACACGACTCAGCCATGGCTATTTAGTTTCGGGTGGAGGCCGAGTTGCCCTTGGTTGTCCCTTTTGCTGTGGTCAGCTGTCTGTGGCTCACATTTTAGTTATTTGTTCCCGCCTTGCTTCTCTTCGAAATACTTGCTTATCTACCCTTTCTGGCGTCGCCTTTTCACTCGACTTCGCTATATTTTAACAGAGGACTCCCTTCGGTCGTCCTCCCTCCTTGAATTTCTATCACGAACTGGCGTTTTATCCCTTTTACAAATTCGTGCCATTTTTGTGTTTAGGTTTATTGTTTTATCCTTTATCCTGTGCCCTTCCCTGCGGCTGGAGGCATATCATTTGTTTATTGCCCCAGCCGCCCTTGTTTTTAGAATGTGTGCTGTATACCCGTAATTTAAGTGTGTGTCTCTGTGTGTTGTACTGTTTTCTTCTAATCCTTCGCTTTTTCCCATTAGGAGTGGGCGGCTGCCACCTTGTTTTCCCTTAAACTAAACTAAAACTTTAACCAATCACAACCCTTGTCTGATGCATTTTAAATTAACCAATCACCGTTGAGATGAGATCCCTTTGGTATTTGTATCGCTTCATCCCTAAAGCCACTACTAGGCCTCCGGTTTAATACCAACTCTAGGTGATAATTTTTTTTTTTTTTTTTTTTTTATGAGCTCATCTGGCGACTGCCTACTTGGGCATTAGTCGCCGTATTAAAACTGGCCTAGTTCTAGGCTACTTTAAAATAAATTAAAGAGAAAAAAAAAACAAACAAAAAAAACAAAACAAACAATACCCCAAAAGGGGGAAAGGAAGCAAGCTGGTGCGTCGGGGAGAGGTCCCCCCGGCGCAGGAGCGTGCAACTAAAGGAAAAAAAACAAACAAAAAACAAAAAAAAACAACAACAAACAAACCTTGCTTAAATAATAGGGAGAAGGCCGGCCTCTCCCAAGAAGTCAATAAGTCCACAAGTCAATGTGCACGAATCTGTCCCGAGCACAAGGGACAGGCGGTAGCGACCCCGCCCATCCCGGTACTGGGACAGGTATCGTGCGCGAAGATCACCCAGACTGGGACATTCGACAAGAATGTGCCGAACAGTCTGGGGGACGACGCAGTCGTTGCAATAGGGCGCAGGCGAGCGCTCCATCAGATAGCGATGCGTCACACGAGTGTGTCCGATTCGGAGACGACAGAAAGCAACCTGAAGCCGCCGCGGCATTGGGGGATAGGTCCATGGGAACAGTCGCGGCGCAATGGCACGCAACTTTAGGTTCCCTTCGACCGTCTCCCATCTTCTTTGCCAAGCAGTCCGAAGAGCTGCCCGTATTCCTGCCATGTAGTCGGTGTGAGGAAGAGCGAAACGCTGGTCCGGTCGCAGAGTCCTCGCGGACTCTTTGGCGCCCTCATCGGCGCGCTCATTCCCCGCAATTCCTACATGTCCAGGAACCCAGCAGAAGACAATCTCGACATCTGCCCGGCTCGCCAAAACCGTGGCGTCACGGATATCGCGAACCAGGGGATGCGGAGATTCCAATGCCCCGAGAGCACTCAGGGCGCTTTGTGAGTCGCTATAGATCACAATCCGGTCTCCGAACCGGGCACGTCGCGTAATCTCCCGTACCGAGTGGTGTATTGCCACCAGCTTGGCCGTGAAGACAAACGCAGCGCCTGGTAGAGCCCCGCTGACTTCAAACAGAGGGGATACGGCGTGGAAGCCGACCCCCTCTTGGGACTTGGAGCCATCCGTATACACTGGCACGGTACCAGCGTGACACGATGTGTGCTCCAAAAAGGTCGAACGCAATACTCCCGGCGCAGTACAAGCTTTGGGAGCAGAGGCGTGGCGACAAATAGCCAAATGTGGTACCCTCCAGGGTGGCGTCCTGGGCAGAACCAGGGGCGCCACCGGCCCGAGAGCTATATCTACCTCTCGAAGGAGTTTCCTGGCCCTAAACCCAAAGGGCTTAGGGTATGACTGGCGTCTCTCGGCGGCATAGGCACCATCGAGATCAGCTGCGGATGCAGTGAGAGCTGTTGGCGACTGAGGGAGGCGCCGGGCTCGCGCGTACAGGCGAGTGATGCACTGCACGCGGCGCAGAGCGAGTGGCATCTCCCCAGCATCGACCAACAGGCTCTCAATGGTAAAAGTGCGGAAGGCACCGGTCGCAAGGCGAAGGCCGGTGTGGTGGATCGAATCCACCTTCCGCAATAAACGCTCGGCTGCGGATGCATAAAACTCGCATCCGTAGTCGAGCTTGGAAAGAACAAAGGATCGATAAAAAAGTTTGGCGGTAGCCCTATCAGCGCCCCAAGCGCTGAACGTCACGGAACGGAGAATGTCCATGGCGCGGGTACAAGAGACCCTAAGGCTGCGAATATGAGCCTCCCAGGTGAGGCGTCGGTCGAATACAAGACCAAGGAAACGGTGCGACTCAACCACATCCAGGCGCACCCCATTAAGAAACAAATCTAGGTCAGGGTGAAGCCGTGGATGGCGGCACAAGTGCACCACCTTAGTCTTGCCAAAGAAAACCGAAACCTGTGCGCTTCAGCATAGCGAGAGACGCGGTTCAATGCCTGTTGGAGTCGACGCTCCAGAGTTGGCATCTGGGCCGCGCCAAAAGAGATCGAAAGGTCGTCCACGTAGAGCGTAGCGAGAACATCTTCCGGCAGCACCGAGGTGATGCCGTTGATGCTCAGGGCAAAGAGTGTGACACTGAGGACACTTCCCTGCGGGA
The DNA here is from genome assembly GCA_963969495.1 of Ceratothoa steindachneri. NCBI lineage: Eukaryota > Metazoa > Arthropoda > Malacostraca > Isopoda > Cymothoidae > Ceratothoa > Ceratothoa steindachneri. The sequence continues at coordinate 81,898,813 of OZ018318.1, forward strand.
CACCCTCTTCCTGCTCCTTTGGGCCGGAGAGAGCTCCCCCCACCCGTACGCGGAATCGACGATCTCGCAAAAATTCAGATATAAACATTGGGAGGCGTCCCCTCGCCCCCATCGTGTGGAGAGTCTCCATGATACCGTATCGCCATGCGGTATCATAGGCCTTCTCCAAATCGAAAAAGACCGTGGCGTAGTGCTGTCTACGAAGGAAAGCCTCGCAGACTGCATTTTCCAGTCGGAGCAGAGCATCCGACGTGGAGTGGAACTTGCGGAAGCCGCACTGTGCGGAAGACAGATGGCCTCCGCTGTCCAGGAAATAGGCTAATCTAACATTTACCAATTTCTCCATCAACTTGCACACGCAAGAGGTTAGAGAGATTGGGCGGAAACCGGTCGGAGTAGAGTGATCTCTCCCCGGTTTGCGAAAGGCGAGCACAGTAGCGATTCGCCAGGAGTCTGGGAGAAGACCTTCCACCCAGATCCTGTTGAACAAATCTAACAGAAAGGCCATGCCTCGCTCACCCAGGTGTCGAAGCATGGCGTACGGGACATCGTCCGGACCATGGGCGGTGTCCGCGCACGAAGCGAGAGCGGAACGCAACTCACTCACAGTAAACTTGTCGTTGAAGGGTTCTCCGCCTCTGGAGGTAAAGTCCAGCCGGTGGCCTTCCGCGACATCACGACGTGCATTGAATGCTGGCGGAGCAGCATCACGGCTAGAAAAGGCGGAAAAAGCGGTCGCTAAGGATTCCGCCACGGACGCGTGGTCCGAGATTGCGGTCCCATTCTCCTGGAGAACGGGAGGGGGGTCCTGCGAGAACTTGCCCCGAATCCTTTTGACTCGCTTCCACACCTCAGCTAAAGGGGTCTTCCCGTTAAGTGAAGACACGTATGCCCGCCAAGAAGAGCGGCGGGCGTGCTTCGAAATATACCGGAACCTAGCCCTAGCCCGATGAAATTCAGCGACAGTGAAATGGTTCGGGCGGCGCTTATAGCGCATGTAGGCATAACGCTTCTTTTTGAGGGCCGTCTCACACTCGGCCGACCACCATGGGAGTGGTCGGCGTGCAAAACGGCCAGACGTCCTAGGAATAGTAGTCAGGCCCAAGGCGATGAGGTTGCCGGAGAAGAACTCAACGGCCTCATCTACCGACCTAAACTCCTCGACTGAGATAGAGAATTCAGTCATTTCCTGAAATGCAGGCCACCGCGCCCGCGCCAAGCACCATCGAGGTGGTCTCTCAGGCGGCAGTTGCCCTGAAAATGATATTTGAATGGGAAAGTGATCACTACCATGGAGGTCATCGACCACCCCCCAATCAAAATCAGGCTGTGCATCCGAAGAGCACAAAGATAGGTCAAGGCAAGAAAATGAAGCGGTTCTCGGACAGTGATGCGTAAACTCATCCACGTTTAGGACACCCATCTCAAGCTCTTCGATCAGATCGGCAAGGACTTGTCCCCAGGGATTTATGGAGTAATCTCCCCAGAGAGGATGCCTGCCGTTCAGATCTCCAAGCAAGAGAAAGGGCCTCGGCAACCGTGCAACGACGCGGCGGAAGTCCCCCGCGTCGAAGTCAGCTGACGGTGGAATGTACGCAGAAATGATAGTATACCTCCTATCCAGGTGCAGCTGCACAGCCACTGCCTGAAAGGAGGTATCTAAAGAGAAAGGAAGAACGGAGACATCATGCCGGGTGTAAACTGCGCATCCCCCAGCCCGGCCATCCCGCGGTGGTGGGGTCGCAAGACCCTTATACCCCGGGAGGGCAGGGAGGGGACACGCACCTAGCATGGTCTCCTGCAAAAAAATAGCTAACGGGGAACGGGACGAGACGAGCCTCCGCAGCTCCTCCCAGTTGGCCCGGAGTCCACGGCAATTCCATTGAAGGAATATGCCCTCCAGGCCTAGCTCGGAGGAGACGCGGGGGCCCTCCTCGAATTGAAGACCCTCACGGGAATGGCTGTACGCTTCCCGGGGGCAGAACCCCGGGCGCTGTTGGCCGGACAAAGCGCTGAAGGCGCTGTCGCCTTCGAGGACTTATTGGGGGAGGTTGGGCTCGCCATGCGAGTCTTTTCCTCCCTCCGCCTCGAAACCTTAGGCGGGCGTTGCGGCTTCGGAGGCGGGGGGCCCTCTTTTCGAGGAACCACCGTCTCCAAGCCACTCGCTCCACCTCGGGGCGTGGGCGAAGGAGCCGAAGCTCCTTTGTTGCTGTCCTCCTTTCGGGGGACAGCTTTAGGAACCCCGAAAGATGGCCTAGCGACCATCTTCAGGGGTGTTGCCTCCTGTGAGTCTAACGACTCGGTGGAGGCATGTGGCCGTTTCGCCTTACGGCAAACGGTCACGCTGGGGGAAGAGGGGGGAGCCCTGGTTTTAGCCGGGGCAGGGTATGAACCCTTTTTGCCGCCAGCTTTACCAGGGGAGCGCCCGGGTTGGGTAGAGCCCGCAGAAGGGCTCCGAATGGGCGCGGAAACAACCGTGCTCGTTGGCCTGGATGGGCCAGGAGCAGAGGGTGCTTTTCTAACTATTGAGGCATATGACGTCCCAGGCAGAGCCGGGCGCGCCAGGACCAAGTCCTTAGCCTCGCGGAATGAGAGTCGATCCTGGGCCTGAACGGCCAGGATTTCTTTCTCAAGGAGATATGCACCACATTGCTTCGAAGAAGCAGGGTGCGGCTCTCCGCAATTGACACACTTGGCCACACACGATTTGGACTTATCGTGTGCGACCTTGGAGCAATTTACACAGACTTCGGGTGACCCCGATTTTGCACGTCTTCATGATCGATTCGTATGGCCGAAGCGGTGACAGTAATAGCACCGCCGCGGCAGTGGCACGAATGCCTTCACGCGGTAGCGGTACCAACCGGCACGCACCGACTCAGGGAGCTTGTCACAGTCGAACGTGACGAAGAGTGTAGGGGTGGGTCTCGAGGCCCCTCCCTGTTTTCTCATCACACGCTCGACCTTGACCGCCCCATGGTCGGCCAGCTCTAAGGTGATGTCTTCTATGGAGTAGTCAACGAGTTCCCTCGCATAAACTACTCCTTTTACAAAGTTCATGGTAGAGTGCGGCGTCACACTCACCGGGGTGCCATGAAGTGTCCGAAGAGCACTTATCTTGGCCGCCTCGGCGGGATTCGCCGCATTCGCCAGAAGGCTCCCGTCCGAGAAACGGGTTACCTTCAGCTCTCTACCAATTGCACTAGCTAATCCTCTCCTCTGATGGATCATGTTGCCCTTGGACAACATGGTGCCATCAGTGGAGCGAATACCGAGGAAGCGTTTGAAGCCAGCGGGCTCGAAAACGCCAGGTAACCTCTGAATCAGGGGCCCCGATGTCATCGAGGCTCCGCCCTTTGCACCTTTGGTCTTTGTCATCGTCAGGAGCTCCGTACCCGGTGAAGCAGAGGGCCTTGATGTGCTGATCTTGGCTTGGTCGCTTGCCAAAGTGGCAGCAGACCCATCCATCCCCGTAGCCCCCGCGGATTGAGAGGAGCCCCGAGTCTTCTTCGTCTTTTTGGTCCTTTTCTTTTTTGGAGAGGAGGGCGGGGAATGAACCCGCTTTTCACCCCCGCCGGTAGAAGCCCCCAGGCCAGATGGACCGGCCTCAGCCAGGTCCTTCTCCGAAATGGAGAAGGTCCTGGTGGTCGCAGGGGCATCATGCGGAGGAGATCCCTCCCCTCCTTGTACTGCCTGAGAATCTACAGCCGTTTGATGAGGACCTTGCATAGGGGCGGATTCGGGTTCGGTGCTTGGCGCCAAGCCCGGATTCTCCCCCATGGAAGGCCCTACCTTCTGAGGCTGGTTTTCCTCAAGGACCATGTCTATCACAAGAGGGGCCTCCAGTTGGCCATCCCCTCCCAGGACATCGCAGGTCCCCTTGGCAGCGTCATAAGTCTTTAGTGGGGAGGCACAGGCCTTGACCCCGGCAAGGTTTAATATTTTTGCCAGCAGGTCTTTTGAGGGAAGCGACCGAAGGAGCCTGGCTTCCCTCTCCCCCCTAAGGGGGTTTGCCCTACCGAGCCGCTTGTACGAGGGGCGGTCGGCAATGGGCTGCCTGCTGGCTTTCTTGGCAGTCCCCTTAGAAAGCAAAGGAGGGACTGCCGCTGGAGATAGGGAGGTGCCCGAAAGCACCTCCAGAGAAGGGGGTGAGGGGGAGTCTCCTACACCCGTAGGCGAAGGAGAGGAGTAAGCCTCCTCTCCGGTTAAAGAGGTATGGAGATCCCCTGCGCAAGCACAGGGGGGGGTGGACCTCCATCTTTTCTGTGGAGCTGCACGAGGGCGGCTCCGTTGTTTTCGGGGGAATTAAGGGGAGATGTTTTTTTTTTTCATCATTGGGCATGGTGACCCTCTTTGTTTTACGGGACGCAATCGCTCACCACCTCTTGCAGTAGCCCGCACTGCAAGAGGTGCTTACAGGCCCGGCAGAGCCAGGCGCCGCCATTTGGGACCACCCCTCCCGCCTGGTGGCCTGGCAGTCCTTCGGCATGGCGGCTCCACCTTAGACACGGCGTAAAACAGATAGAATGTGAAGAGGAGAGGAAAAGGGATGTGAGGAAGGTATGGGTGGGGATGAAGCAGGTTGTTAAAAAAAACCCATCCCGTACCGGAGCTGAGGGGTTAGGGAACAATGTCCCCTCCCCCCTCAGCCCCCATCCCGGGTGGTTGGCTTGAGAAGAAGGTCAGCATTCTACCCTGTGAAATTAGAGGCTGACCAGAGAAAGTTGTGGGAGAGGTTGTATGAAAAGCGACGAGGTAGGGGAGAAATCGGGCTATCTGAAGGAAGGAAGAGAGGCTAAGCTGGGGCCGGACGTCTAGGTGATAAGAGTACCGGACTTCGCAGAGCTTCCATGAGGAGATTGGTCTAGAACCATTGAATACCTTTCTCTATAAAAAAAATACGGGACATCTGGGCAAGACTAGAGGATATTCTTTCCATGGAGAGACTAACAGCTCTTGACCCAGAAGGAGGGAGAGGAGGATAATTAAATGAACCACTTAATTAAAAAATAACAAATTATATAAAAAATGTCCCGTAATAGGACACACTAGAAAGATGAATAATAATAGAATACAATATCCCTTAGGTGGGGCAGCATAAATAAAAACAACAAAATATAAATATCCCGTAGTGGGACAACTAAATAAAAGAAAATAAAAGAACTAAAATAATGGAGATTGCTCGTTAACTGGGCACCACTTATCTGACTCCCACTTCCTTCCTTTTCTCATTAATACCCTCCCTTCTCTCTTCCAAACTCCCTCCCCTCTTATTCTAGAATTTCTCGCAACAAACAAACAAACAAATCCAAAGTCACTTCCGTTTTCTTCACCCACCAGACAATACAGTTACCAATAACTTTCCTATTCATATCCAACGTATTCATACGGGCGTGTCAATATTCAATCGATATAAATTACTACACTCAACTCATCTAAATATCTTTCATTTGTATTAAATTTTAATTTCTATTCTCAACCTGTTCATTTCCAATCGCCTCAGTTGCTCTCAATTATATGTTAATCCCTTGCTGCGCAACCAATCGCAACCATGTAAAATATATTTTTATAGAAATTATTCAAAGGTTTCAATGATACAGTCTAAAAATTTCTAAGTTTATTTCATTCCCAGAGAAATTCTGGACGCCCGATCGTTGTCCGTTTTGGGTTTTAGAATTCTCTCTCTTGTAATATACTTTGTTTGCGTTGAACTAAATCCCTTCAAATCCATTGAATCGTGTAAATTTATAGCGGGTTAAAGATTGAGTTATCTAGGCAGACTCATTAACCATCAATTATTTTATTGGTCAAATCATTAAGCAAACACGGTTTTAGTTTCTTTAAAACTAATATTGCCCCATTTATTATATATATTAAAATTATATTTGGGGTCTTGTTCTTTATATATCCTTTGAACTGCTACTTGGCAAGCCATTAGATAAATTCTGGTCAACCGTAAATCGCACTCTGTATAAAAATCAAGGAACCGGTCCCCCCACTCCTTTAATTGCCCCGAAGCATATCGCAGGCGGTCTAGGGTCGGCTATATGCCCGTGCTTGTTTTAGTAGGATCCAGACTAAGGGTTGTCAAACTTCTCTACCACTCCTCTGGTGCATCTCCTTGCATCCCTTTACTAACCTCTTCGATTCTGAGTCTCCAATCTCCTCCTTAGTTTTCTTTCTGAGTGTGGATTTTTTTTTTTTTTTTTTTTAAGAGCTCATCTGGCGACTGCCTACTTGGGCATTAGTCGCCGTATTAAAACTGGCCTAGTTCTAGGCTACTTTAAAATGAAATTAAAGAGAGAAAAAAAAAAACAACACCCCAAAAGGGGGAAAGGAAGCAAGCTGGTGCGTCGGGGAGAGGTCCCCCCGGCGCAGGAGCGTGCAACTAAAGAAAAAAAAACAAACAAAAAACAAAAAATGCAAAAAAAACAACAAAAAACAACAACAAAAAACAAAACAAACAAACCTTGCTTAAATAATAGGGAGAAGGCCGGCCTCCCCCAAGAAGTCAACAAGTCCACAAGTCAGTGTGCACGAATCTGTCCCGAGCACAAGGGACAGGCGGTAGCGACCCCGCCCATCCCGGTACTGGGACAGGTATCGTGCGCGAAGATCACCCAGACTGGGACATTCGACAAGAATGTGCCGAACAGTCTGGGGGACGACGCAGTCGTTGCAATAGGGCGCAGGCAAGCGCTCCATCAGATAGCGATGCGTCACACGAGTGTGTCCGATTCGGAGACGACAGAAAGCAACCTGAAGCCGCCGCGGCATTGGGGGATAGGTCCATGGGAACAGTCGCGGCGCAATGGCACGCAACTTTAAGTTCCCTTCGACCGTCTCCCATCTTCTTTGCCAAGCAGTCCGAAGAGCTGCCCGTATTCCTGCCATGTAGTCGGTGTGAGGAAGAGCGAAACGCTGGTCCGGTTGCAGAGTCCTCGCGGACTCTTTGGCGCCCTCATCGGCGCGCTCATTCCCCGCAATTCCTACATGTCCAGGAACCCAGCAGAAGATAATCTCGACATCTGCCCGGCTCGCCAAAACCGTGGCGTCACGGATATCGCGAACCAGGGGATGCGGAGATTCCAATGCCCCGAGAGCACTCAGGGCGCTTTGTGAGTCGCTATAGATCACAATCCGGTCTCCGAACCGGGCACGTCGCGTAATCTCCCGTACCGAGTGGTGTATTGCCACCAGCTCGGCCGTTAAGACAGACGCAGCGCCTGGTAGATCCCCGCTGACTTCAAACAGAGGGGATACGGCGTGGAAGCTGACCCCCTCTTGGGACTTGGAGCCATCCGTATACACTGGCACGGTACCAGCGTGACACGATGTGTGCTCCAAAAAGGTCGAACACAATACTCCCGGCGCAGTACAAGCTTTGGGAGCAGAGGCGTGGCGACAAATAGCCAAATGTGGTACCCTCCAGGGTGGCGTCCTGGGCAAAACCAGGGGCGCCTTGCCCGAGAGCTATATCTACCTCTCGAAGGAGTTTCCTGGCCCGAAACCCAAAGGGCTTAGGGTATGACTGGCGTCTCTCGGCGGCATAGGCACCATCGAGATCAGCTGCGGATGCAGTGAGAGCTGTTGGCGACTGAGGGAGGCGCCGGGCTCGCGCGTACAGGCGAGTGATGCACTGCACGCGGCGCAGAGCGAGTGGCATCTCCCCAGCATCGACCAACAGGCTCTCAATGAGGGAAGTGCGGAAGGCACCAGGCGCAAGGCGAAGGCCGGTGTGGTGGATTTAATCCACCTTCCGCAATAAACGCTCGGCTGCGGATGCATAACACTCGCATCCGGCGGCCTTCCACGCGATCACGATGTGCATTGAATGCTGGCGGAGCAGCCTCTCGGTCAGAGAATGCGGACAAAGCGGTCGCGAAGTATTGGGCCACAGACGCGGGGTCCGAAATTGCGGTCCCATTCTCCTGGAGAACGGGAGGGGGGTCCTGTGAGAACTTGCCCCGGTTTCTTTTGACTCACCTCCACACCTCTGCCAGAGGGCTCTTGCCGTTAAGTAAATACACGTTTGACCGCCAAGAAGAGCGGCGGGCATGCTTCGAAATATACCGGAACCTAGCCCTAGCCCGACAAAATTTAGCGACAGTGAAATCGTTCGGGCGGCGCTTATAGCGCATGTAAGCATTGCATTTCTGTTTGAGGGCACTCTCAGACACCGACGACCACCATGGGAGTGGTCGGCGTGCAAAACAGCCAGACGTCCTAGGAATAGTAGTCAGGTTCACGGCGATGAGGTTGCCGGAGAAGAACTCAACGGCCTCATCTACCGACCTAAACTCCTCGACTGAGATAGAGAATTCAGTCATTTCCTGAAATGCAGGCCACCGCGCCCGCGCCAAGCACCACCGAGGTGGTCTCTCAGGCGGCAGTTGCCCTGAAAATGATATTTGAATGGGAAATTGATCACTACCATGGAGGTCATCGACCACCCCCCAATCAAAATCAGGCTGTGCATCCGAAGAGCACAAAGATAGGTCAAGGCAAGAAAATGAAGCGGTTCTCGGACAGTGATGCGTAAACTCATCTACGTTTAGGACGCCCATCTCAAGCTCTTCGATCAGATCGGCAAGGACTTGTCCCCAGGGATTTATGGAGTAATCTCCCCAGAGAGGATGCATGCCGTTCCGATCTCCAAGCAAGAGATAGGGCCTCAAGAACCGTGCCACGACGCGGCGAAAGTCCCCCGCGTCGAAGTCAGCTGACGGTGGAATGTACGCAGAAATGATAGTATACCTCCTATCCAGGTGCAGCTGCACAGCCACTGCCTGAAAGGGGGTATCTAAAGAGAAAGGAAGAACGGAGACATCATGCCGGGTGTAAACCGCGCATCCCCCAGCCCGGCCATCCCGTGGTGGTGGGGTCGCAAGACCCTTATACCCCGGGAGGGCAGGCAGCGGGAATGCGCCTAGCATGGTCTCCTGCAAAAAAATAGCTAACGGGGAACGGGACGAGACGAGCCTCCGCAGCTCCTCCCAGTTGGCCCGGAGTCCACGGCAATTCCATTGAAGGAATATGCCCTCCAGGCCTAGCTCGGAGGAGACGCGGGGGCCCTCCTCGAATTGAAGACCCTCACGGGAATGGCCGTACGCTTCCCGGGGGCAGAACCCCAGGCGCTGTTGGCCGAACAAAGCGCTGAAGGCGCTGTCGCCTTCGAGGACTTATTGGGGGAGGTTGGGCTCGCCATGCCAGTCTTTTCCTCCCTCCGCCTCGAAACCTTAGGCGGGCGCTGCGGCTTCGGAGGTGGACAGGCCTCTTTTCGAGGAACCACTGTCTCCGAGCCACCCGCTCCACCTCGGCACGTGGGCGAAGAAGCCGAAGCTCCTTTGTTGCTGTCCTCCTTTCGGGGGACAGCTTTAGGAACCCCTGAAGATGGCCTAGCGACCATCTTCAGGGGCGTTGCCTCCTGTGAGTCTAACGACTGGGGGAAGAGGGGGGAACCCTGGTTTTAGCCGGGGCTGGGTATGAACCCTTTTTGCCGCCAGCTTTACCAGGGGAGCCTTCGGGTTGGGTAGAGCCCACAGAAGGGCTCCGAATGAGCGCGGAAACAACCGTGCTCGTTGGCCTGGATGGGCCAGGAGCAGAGGGTGCCTTTCGAACTACTGAGGCATATGACGTCCCAGGCAGAGCCGGGCGCGCCAGGACCAAGTCCTTAGCCTCGCGGAATGAGAGTCTATCCTAGGCCTGAACGGCCACGATTTCTTTCTCAAGGAGATATGCACCACATTGCTTCGAAGAAGCAGGGTGCGGCTCTCCGCAATTGACACACTTGGCCACACACGATTTGGGCTTATCGTGTGCGACCTTGGAGCAATTTACACAGACTTCGGGTGACCCCGACTTTGCACGTCTACATGAGCGATTCGTATGGCCGAAGCGGTGACAGTAATAGCACCGCCGCGGCAGTGGCACGAATGCCTTCATGCGGTAGCGGTACCAACCAGCACGCACCGACTCAGGAAGCTTGTCACAGTCGAACGTGACGAAGAGTGTAGGGGTGGGTCTCGAAGCCCCTCCCTGTTTTCTCATCACACGTTCGACCTTGACCGCCCTATGGTCGGCCAGCTCTAGGGTGATGTCCTCAATGGAGTAGTCAACGAGTTCCCTCGCATAAACTACTCCTTTCACAAAGTTCATGTTAGAGTGTGGCGTCAGACTCACCGAGGTGCCATGAAGTGTCCGAAGAGCACTTATCTTGGCCGCCTCGGCGGGATTCGCCGCATTCGCCAGAAGGCTCCCGTCCGAGAAACGGGTCACCTTCGGCTCTCTACTAATTGCACTAGCTAATCCTCTCCTCTGATGGATCATCTTGCCCTTGGACAACATTGTGCCATCAGTGGAGCGAATAACGAGGAAGCGTTTGAAGCCAGCGGGCTCGAAAACGCCAGGTAACCTCTGAATGAGGTGCCCCGATGTCATCGAGGCTCCGCCCTGTGCACTCTCGGTCTTAGTCAGGGGCTCCGCACACGAGGGGGTAGAGGGGCCGGATGTGCCCATCTCGGCTTGGTCGCCTACCAAAGTGGCTGCAGACCCATCCGTCCCCGCAGCCCCCGCGGATGGAGAGGAGCCCCGAGTCTTTTTCGTCCTTTTAGTCTTTTTAGTCTTTTTCTTTTTTGGAGAGGAGGGCGGGGAATGAACCAGCTTTTCACCTCCGCCGGCAGAAGCCCCTAGGCCAGATGGCCCGGCCTCAGCCAGGTCCCTCTCCGAAATGGAGAAGGTCCTGGTTGTCGTAGGGGCACCTGTCGGAGGAGATCCCTCCCCTCCTTTTACTGCCTCGGAGCCCTCAGCCATTTGAGGAGGACCTTGCATAGGGGCGGATTCGGGTTCGGTGCTTGGCGCCGAGCCCAAATTCCCCCCCATGGAAGGCCCTACCGTCTGAGGCTGGGTCTCCTCAAGGACCATGTCTATCACAGGAGGGGCCTCCAGTGTGCCATCCCCTCCCAGGACATGGCAGGTCCCCTTGGCGGTGTCGCCAGTCTTGTGTGGGGAGGCACAGGCCTTGACCCCAGCAAGGTTTAAAATTCTTGCCAGCAGGTCTTTTGAGGGAAGCGACCGAAGGGGCCTGGCTTCCCTCTCCCCCCTAAGGGGGTTTGCCCTACCGAGCCGCTTTGATGGGGAGCGGCTGGCTAAGGGCTGCCTGCTGGCTTTCTTGGCAGTCCCCTTGGAAAGAAAAGAGGGGACTGCCGCTGGGAAAAGGGAGGTGCCCGAAAGCACCTCCAGAGAAGGGGGTGAGGGGGAGTCCCCTGCACCCGTAGGCGAAGGAGAGGAGTAAGCCTCCTCTCCGGTTAGAGAAATATGAAGGGTCCCCTGTGCAAGCACAGGGGAGGGACCTCCATTTTTTTGGTGGAGTTGCCCGAGGGCGGCTCCGTCGATGAGCAAGGGGGAGTTAAAGGGGTTTGAGGTTTTATTAATTCATCCATGGGCATGGTGACCCTATTTTTGCCACGGGACGCAATAGCTCATCACCTCTTGCAGTTGCCCGCACTGCAAGAGGTGCTTACAGGCCTGGCAGAGCCAGGCGCCGCCATTCCGGACCACCCCTCCCGCCTGGTGGCCTGGCAGTCCATCGGCATGGCGGCTCCACCTTAGACACGCCGTAAAATTATAGGTTGTGAAGAGGAGAGGAAAAGGGATGTGTGGAAGGTATGGGTGGGGATGAAGCAGGTTGTTAAAAACCAGCCACCCCAGACCGGAGCTCAGGGGTTAGGAAACATTGTCCCCCACCCCCTCAGCCCCGATGCGGGGCAGGTGGCTGAAAGGAAGGTCAGCATCTACCCTGTGAAATTAGAGGCTGACCAGAGAAAGTTGTGAGAGAGGTTGTGTGAAAAGAGAGGAAACAAGTGTTTTGAAGGAAGGAAGAGAGGCTAAGCTGGGGCCGGACGGAGTGCTGAATCCCGTCAGCACGGCGGCCAGGATGGCAAATCACCGCGCCCCTAACGGGGTTGTGAAGAGGAGAGGAAAAGGGATGTGAGGAAGGTATGGGTGGGGATGAAGCAGGTTGTTAAAAACCAGCCACCCCAGACCGGAGCTCAGGGGTTAGGGAACATTGTCCCCCACCCCCTCAGCCCCGATGCGGGACGGTTGGCTGAAAGGAAGGTCAACATCTACCCTTTGAAATTAGAGGCTGACCAGAGAAAGTTGTGGGAGAGGTTGTGTGAAAAGAGAGGAAACAAGTGTTTTGAAGGAAAGAAGAGAGGCTAAGCTGGGGCCGGACGGAGCGTTGAGGAGGGCAAAGAATGAACCCACTTCTCCCCTCCGCCGGCAGAAGCCCCTAGGCTAGATGGACGGGCCCTTAGCCAGGTCTTTTGAGATGGAGAAGGTCCTGATGGTCGCAGGGGTACCGGTTGGAGGAGATTCCTCCTCTCCTTGTGCTGCCTCGGAGAACCCAGCCGTTTCAGGAGGACGTTGCATAGGGGTGGATTCCTGTTCGTCGCCAAGCACCATTCCTGAATTTTCTTCCATGGAAGGCTCGCCATTCGGTCAGAGGCTATGTTGCCTCAAGGACCATGTCTATCACAGGAGGGGCCGCCAGTTGGCCATCCCCTCCCAGGACATCGCAGGTCTCGTTGGCAGCGTCATCAGTCATGTGTGGGGAGGCACAGGCCTTGACCCCAGCAAGGTTTAGTATTTTGGCCTGCAGGTCTTTAGAGGGAAGCGACCGAAGGGGCCTGGCTTTCCTGTTCTCCCTAAGGGGGTTTGCCCTACCAATCCGCTTCACTACGGAGCGGTCGGCTATGAGCTGCCTGCTGGCTTTCTTGGCAGTCCCCTTGGAAAGAAAAGAGGGGACTGCTGCTGGAAAAAGGGAGGTGCCCGAAAGCACCTTTAGAGAAGGGGGTGAGGGGGAGTCCCTTACACCCGTAGGCGAAGTTAAGGAGTAAGACTCCTCCCCTGTCAGAGAAATATAGAGGGTTCCCTGCGCAAGCACAGGTGGGGGGACCTCCATTTTTTCGGTGGAGCTTCCTGAGGGCGGCTCCGTCGATGGAACAGGGGAAGTTGAGGGTGTTTTTTTTTATTTGTTCATCATTGGGCATGTTGACCCTGTATTTTCTACGGGAAGCAATAGCTTATCACCCCTCGCAGTAGCCCGCACTGCAAGGGGTGCGTACAGGCCTGGCAGAGACAGGTGCCGCCATTCAGGACCATCCCTCCCGCCTGGTGGCCTGGCAGTCCATCGGCATGGCGGTTCCACCTTAGACATGGCGTAAAATTAATAGTGCGGGAAGAGGAAAGGAAAAAGGCTTTGAGGAAGTTATGGGTGGGAATAAAGCAGGTTTTTAAATAAAAACCCATCCCAGGCCGGAGCTCAGGGGTTAGGAAACATTTTCCTCTACATCCTCAGCCCCGATCATGGACGTTTGGCTGAGAAGAAGGTCAGCATCTACCCTGTGAAATTAGAGGCCGACCAGAGAAAGTTGTGGGAGAGGTTGTATGAAAAGCGACGAAGTAGAGGAGAAATACAGGCTGTCTGAAGGAAGGAGAAGAGGCTAAGCTGGGGTCGGACGGGGTGCTGAGTCCCGTAAGCACGGCGGTTAGGATGGCAAATCGCCTCGCCCCTTACGGGGGAGGGAATGGGGTGAAGGAGAGTCCCCTGCACCCGTAGGCGAAGGAGAGGAGTAAGCCTTCTCTCCGGTTAGAGAAATTTGGAGGGTCCCCTTCGCAAGCACAGGGAAGGTGGACCTCCATTTTTTTATGTGGAGCTGCCTGACGGCGTCTCTGACGATGAACAAGGGAAAAATTGAGGAAAGATTTTTTATTTTCTCATCAGTAGGCATGGTGACCTAATTTTTTATGGGTAGCGAACGCTCATCACCCCTCGCAGTAGCCTGCCCTGCACGGGGTTTGTTCAGGGCTGGCAGAACCAGGTGCCGACATTTTAGGCCACCCCTCCCGCCTGGTTACCTGGTAGCCTTTCAGCATGGCGCCTCTGACTTGGGCACGGCATAAGATTGATAGAATGTGAAGAGATAAGGAAAGAGGATGTGAATAAGGTATGGGTGGGGATGAAACAGGTTGTTAAATAACCACCATTCCAAACCCTAGCTCAGGGGTGAGGGAACATTGTCCCCTCCCCCCTCAGCCCCGATCCTGGACGGTTGGCTGAGAAGAATGTCAGCATCTACCCTGTGAAATTAGAGTCTGACTAGAGAAAGTTGTTCAAGAGTTTGTATGAAAAGCGAGGAAACAACGTAGAAACACAAGTGTCGGAAGGAAGGAGAAGAGTCTAAGCTGGGGTCGGACGGGGTGCTGAGTTCCGTCACCATGGCGGCCTGGATGGCAAATCGCTGCGCCGTTACAGGGTTTACTCAACACAAAAGGGTTGGATCTCCAACGTTAAAACAACAACTTTTACACACGATTACCATAATGAAAATGGTATTTTGTTGTAGTGAGAAAGTGAAAAAAGGAAAAAAATCGCCTAAAGAAATCGTGTTACAAATTAGGGAAGAGGGAGACCCTCAAAATAAAGAAAAACAGTTACTGTTTCTCACATATGCCATTTTGAATTCGGGCTAGGATGATAAATCAGTTTAAGGATATTTATATAAAAAATTAACTAATATTAACTTGAAAACAAACGTTCTAGGTTTACTCTCTTCAAACACGGGCGTAACAGTCAGAATCATGGTAGGTATTTAAAGATGGTGTCGTGAAAGAATTCTTGCTTTTCGGAATCCTGTTGAAATATCGACATTTCCTACCTTTATAGGAGTTGATTGACCATCTCCACCATCAAAATATTATTCCAAGGACATTATTAAAACGATACCAAAGAGTATTAAATGATTTAGTAGCCTAAAAGGCGTGCGCGCATCTTATTCCAAATTACCAAATATTTATCAGAGAATTGTAATTATAATTTCTCGCCATTATGAGTATCTTTTAAGTTCAAAGGAGAGGCTCAAAATCTCGAGCAAATTTTTTATCTATATAACTTGAGTGATTTCGCACCAAATTTTGCTCATGTAACTACTAACTACAGGCAAGCTATGTGGGTAGGTCCTTGTTTCAATCAAAAGTGTTCAACTGCATCTCTTTTATTAAGGTTTGATTCTAATCTATTATATTTTGATATAACAGATCTTTTTGCAAATTAGTTTAAACAAGAACAAATTATATTTGATTCTGGAGTTTTAAAGATGTTAAATATAAGGATTGTAAGTACATCGGTGACTTACAAAAATGTTCGATTGTTTTGAGTTCCATTGCAGTCGCAATGGACTAATGTTCGAACTACATTAAATCCGATCGAAAACTGTGAAGACAACCCAGAGCGATTAGAGTAATTAAGAAAATAATTTTAATCTTTAATTTATGCAGATAATCAAGCCTTTACGGCAGAAAATATCCTCGTGGTTAATATAGTTCTACAACCAATTGTTAAATATATTTTCTCCATGTAATTTCGAATTACATTAATTTTGGTTTAAATGACTCATCTTTAAAATGCAAATTAGACGAAATGAGACAAGCAAAAGCATCCAAAAATTTAAAATTATTTGCTTCAGTTTGAGACCGAAAAAATGTCATAATAAAAAAAAAGCACCTACCTGGCTCTGCTAATACACAAAGACCTATTTTGAGCACAATGGCCGAAAATTTCCATCCATTTCACTTTATCGCCCCGATTTCAAATAGAGATAGAATATTTCTGCACGAAATGCAACAAAATAATGCTATGAAGGGGGTTGATAAACTTTCTTCTGATAATATTAAAGAATGGCATAGTAAGCCAGTCAATGCTTCGCATTTACAATACTAACTAGATTTGCAGTTGAAAGGGATAGTTCATATAAGCTCATATCATTTTATGACAGCCTTAATTTTATTTACACTACATAAATTCAAATCACCCAAACGAATGATGAAATTTTTATAATGACAAAGAATGAATTTGGCTACAAATAATAATAATAATCGAAAGGCATTGCTTGGTTACAGTTTTGGGTGATATTTTTGAATGCTGATGTCTAAGAGGCATTTGTAATGAGTACACCAGTGCTTCAAACTTATAAATATTAAAGATACATGACCTTGTATTCAGGCAGATTGGTTTGTTTAAATTGGATAAATCCCCACATGAAAAAATGGTTGAGATAAACAAACAATTGGTTTTCATTAAGTATAGGTTATACTCGTATCACAAAAAAACCTTGCAAAATTAATTAAATTACCTTCATCTTTGTTGCTGGATCTACCAACGCTGTTGATTGTATAACTCATCCCCTTTCTTACAACTCATTCTAATTCTCACTTTTGAACAGGACTAGTAATTTAAAAAATAAAGAAGAAATAAGTAAGTCAGATATTTTAAGAAATAGACCCCAATCAACATCTAATTCAATTGAATATAATTTGGTAATTTGTTAAATAGGTGAACGCTTACAAAGTTGTTTTAAATTTGTTCACAAATAAATTTGATAGATAAATTTAACAAAGATCCCTCAATGATAGCAATTAATGAGTTTATCTGGAAGCAGAAAGGTTACTTTTAGGGAATTAAAAATTTCTGACACAATAAATAAATTGTTACTCCAAAAGATCCTTCTTGTTGCTCAGGTTTTGATGCCTTGACAAATGCGTTATTTTACAAGTGATACTTAAAACTTAGCATAAATCTCTGAAGTTAACTTCCCTATGTTGCTAAGTAAGGACAGCCCACTTAGACGTTTATTAATTTTAGACAAGCATTCTAAGTCCAGCTGAAGTCCTTAAAGATGCTAATCTTTGATACCCATCTTGATAAGTTCAGGGATAATATGAGAACATACTCAGAGGCGCAAGTGTAGCGCTTTCATGAAGATTTACTGAACTTTGAACGTAGATATAAAGCAGTATACAATGAAACACGGGGACTTGTACGGGAAAGCGACTTACAATATAAACATAAATCGAAGAAACTGTTTGTTTCCTTCCAACTTTTTTTACGTTTTTATGCATTTCTTGTGGAATTTCCATAAAATTGTATAAATTTAACTGGAATTTTGTTTTTAGCTCTACAATGGATGGAAAAAACAAACTTTGCATATTTTTAGTAGAAATTTCATCATACAAGCCGAAAAAGCAAATTTTAAAACAAATAATAGATATTTTCTATTGTTATACAATAAAGTTAGTTGTAAAATAACACTTATTGGCCATGAACAAAATATGTGTTGCATAGTGTAATTATTATTATTAGCATAGACTTGCTTGCCAAAAACTTATCTCATAGAAAAGAAAATGCACGACGAAGCGCATTGATAAGCAGGTGTAACTATTTAATTAAAAGTTCTTGATTGATCACCAAATTATTCGGCAAAATTTGAGCATCTCTGAATAATGGCTCGTTTTAGAAGTTGAAATTAAGTCAATTCTGAACATGTTTCTGTTTGTAGTCCTTTATCTTAATTCCTAGGCAAAGTAACAAGCCATGTGAGTTGGTTTCAATTAAGAATTACGAATTCTCTTTGAACTTTATGAAATTATTTTATTAGTTAATTGGATTGAAAAAAAAAAACTAACATAGTGTTCTGGGATTATATTATTTTTGGAAAAACATCTATTGAAACATCGGAATAGAAGAAAGCGGATAGTTTGGGCTAAAAAGTAATCACTGTGGTAATAATTGAGCGCAAAAATACTCTTTGGAATCCAAATTGGCTTAAGTTCCTTTACATATGTGTCTCCCTGTATCCAGACTGGCAGGGACTCTTTGGTCCACTCTTGGACGAACAAAGCATAAAAATAATTAAAATCAATTCTACTAACGTTTGTTAGCATAGTACTAGTTACAGTAATATTATTAATTACTATATTAGGATTTTTTTTTAAATAATTTAAGAGCTACTTGGGCATTAGTCGCCGTATTAAAAACCTGCTTAGTACTAGGGTATTTAAAATCAAATTAAAAAAAGCACAAAATATCCAAACCCAACGTCAAAAATTAAAAAAGGAGAAAAGGTAACGAGCAGGAAGCAAGCTCTTGTGTCGGGGGGGAGAAAAGTTCCCCCGGCGGAGGAACGTGTGACCTATAAGGGAAAAAAAACAAAAGAAAAAATGGTTAAATAAAATGGAGAACGCCGGCCTCCCCCCAAAAGTCTGCAAGTCACCAGTCAATATGCACGCACTCGTCCCGAGTACATGGGACAGGCGGTAGAGACCCCGCCCATCCTATACCGGGACAGGTAACGTAAGCGAAGATCGCCCAGACTGGGACATTAAACAAGAATGTGGCGAACAGTCTGGGGGACAATACAGTTTTCACAGTAGGGCGCTGGTGAGCGCTCCTTCAAATGGCGGTGCATCCCGCAAGTGTACCCAATTCGGAGACGACACTAAGCAACCTGAGGCCTTCGCCTGATTGGGGGAAGGTCCGTGGGAACAGTCGCGGCGCAATGGCACGCAACTATAAGTTCCCTTCGTCCGTCTCCTATCTTCTTTGCCGGTCAGGACGAAGAGCTTCCCGTATACCTGCAAAGTAGTCGGTGTAACGAAGAGCGAAACGCTGGTCCGGTCTCAGAGTCCTCACTGACTCTTTGGCGCCCTTATCGGCGAGCTCATTCCCCGCAATTCCTACATGTCCAGGAACCCAGCATAAGATAATCTCGAAATCCAACCGGCTCACCAAAACCGTGGCGTTACGGATATCTCTAACCAGGGGATGCGGATATTCCAATGCCCCGAGAGCACTCAGGGCGCTTTTGTAAGTCGCTATCGATCAGAATCGTGTCTCCGAACCGGGCATGTTGTATAATCTACAGTAACGACTGGTGTCTCACCACCAGTTCAGCCGTGAAGACAGACGCAGCGCCTGGCAGAGCCCCGCTGACTTCAAACAGAGGGGATACGGCGTGGAAGCCGACCACCTCGCCGGACTTGGAGCCATCTGTATACACTGGCACGGTTCCAGCGTGATAGGAGGTGTGCTCCAATAGGTCGAACGAAATACTCCCGGCGCTGAACATCCTTTGGAAGCAGAGGCGTGGCGACAAATAGCCAAATGTGGTACCCTCCAGGGTGGCGTTCTGGGCAGAACCAGGGGCGTCACC
Organism: Ceratothoa steindachneri; assembly: GCA_963969495.1. Classification (NCBI taxonomy): domain Eukaryota; kingdom Metazoa; phylum Arthropoda; class Malacostraca; order Isopoda; family Cymothoidae; genus Ceratothoa; species Ceratothoa steindachneri. The sequence goes on from OZ018318.1 coordinate 81,917,862, forward strand.
ATCCCCGAGACCTATGGCTAGCACTCGAAGGTGTCGAAGCATGGCATACCAGACATCGCCGGACCATGGGCGATGTCCGCGCACAAGCAAGAGCGGAGCGCAACTCACTCACAGTAAACCTGTCGTTCAAGGGTTCTCCACCTCTGGAGGTAAAGTCCAGTCTGCGGCCTTCGGCGACATCACGACGTGCATTGAATGCTGGCGGAGCATCATCCCGGCTAGAAAATGTGGAGAAAGCGGTTGCGAAGTATTGGGCCACGGACGCGGGGTCCTGCGAAAACTTGCCCCGAATCCTTTTGACTCACCTCCTCACCTCTGCTATAGGGGTCTTTCCCATTAAGTTAAGACACGCATGCCAGCCAAGAGGTGCGGCGAGCGTGCTTCGAAATATACCGGAACCTAGCCCTAGCCCGACCAAATTCTCCCAACAGTAATATCGTTTGGGCGGTGCTTATGGCGCATGTAGGCATAACGCTTCTGTTTGAGGGTCCTCTCAAACTCACCCAACCACTACGGGAGTGATCGCGGTAGCAAAACGGCCAGACGTTCTGAGTCTAGGTCATCTATCGATCTAAACTCCTCGACTGAGATAGAGAATTCAGTCATTTCTTGAAATGCAGGCCACCGCGCCTGCTTCCAGCCCCACCGAGGTGGGCTCTCAGGCGGTAATTGCCCTTAAAATGATATTTGAACGAAAAAGTGATCACTACCATAGGGTCATCGATCACCCCCTATTGAAAATCAGGCTGTGCATCCGAAGAGCACAAAGATAGATCAAGGCAAGAAAATGCTGCGGTTCTCGGGCAGTGATGCACAAACTCATCCACAATAAGGACACCGATCTCAAGCTCTTCGATCAGATCGGGAAGGACTTGTCCCCTGAGATTTATTAAGTAATCTCCCCAAAGAGGATGCCTGCCGTTCAGATTTCCAAGCAAGAGAAAGTGGCCCAGCAACCGTGCCACGACGCTGCGGAAGACCCAAGTGTCGAAGTCAGGCGACAGGTGAATGTTCCAAGAAATGATAGTATACCTCCTATCCAGGTGAACCTGCACGGCCAGTGCCTGAAAGGAGGTATCCAAAGTGAAAAGAAGAACGGAGATATCATGCTGGGTGTAAAGCGCGCATCCAACAGCCCGGCCACCATCTCGGGGTAGTGGGGTCGCAAAACCCTAATACCCCGGCACGGTGCGCAGGGGGCACGCGCCGAACATAGGCTCGTGCAGAAAAATAGCTAACGGGGAACGAGAGGAGACGAGCCTCCACAGCTCCTCCCAGTTGGCCCGGAGCCCCTGGCAATTCCATTGAAGGAATATGCCCTCCAGGCCTAGCTCGGAGGAGAAGCAAGGGCACTCTTCAAACAGAAGACCCTCACAGGAATGGCCGTACGCTTCCCGGAGGCAGAACCCCGGGCGCTGTCGCCTTTGAGGACTTATTGGGGGAGGTCAGGCTCACCTCCCTCCACCTCGAAAACTTAGGTGGAAATTGCGGCTTCGGAGGCGAGGGCTCTCTTTTCGAGGATCCACCATCTCCGAGTCACTCTGCCAACCAATTGGCGTGGGCAAAAGAGCCAAAGTTCCTTTCTTGCTGTCCTCCTTTCCGGAGACAGCTTCAGAAACCCCGGAAGATGGCCTGGCGACCAACTTCATGGGTGTTGCCTTTTTTTAGTTGAAAAACTCGGTGGAGGTGTGTGGCCATTTCGCCTTACGGAACACCGTCACCTTAGGAAAAAGAGGAAGAGCCTTTGGTTTCAGCCGAGGCTAGGTGTGAACCCTTTGTGCCGTCAGCTTTACCAGCAGAGCGCCTGGTTTGAGTAGAACCCGCGGAAGGGCTCCGAATTGGCCCAGAAACAACCGTGGTGGTTGGCCTCGATGGGCCAGGAGCAGAGGTTGTCTTTCTACCTATTTAGGCGTAAGACGTCCCAGGCAGAGCAGGGCGCGCCAGGCCCAATTTCTTAGCCTCACGGAATGAGAGTCGATCCTGGGCCTGAACGACCAGGATTTCTTTCTCAAGGAGATATGCACCACATTGCTTCGAAGAAGCCGGGTGTGGCTCTCCGTAATGGACACACTTGGCCACACACGATTTGGATTTATCGTGTGTGGCCTTGGAGAAATTTACAGATACTTCGAGTGACCCCGACTTTGCATGTCTACATGAACGATTCGTATGGCCAAAGCAGTGACAGTAATAGAACCGCCGCGGCAGTGTCACGAATGCCTTCACTTGGTAGCGGTACTACTCAGCACGCACCGACTCAGGGATCCTATCACAGTCGAACGTGACAAAGAGTGTAGGGGTGGATCTCGAGGCCCCTCCCTGTTTCCTCATCACACGTTCAACCTTGACCGCTCCGGCGATGTCGTCTGTGGACTAGTCAACTAGTTCCCTCGCATAAACTACTCCTTTCACAAAGTTCATGGTAGAGTGCGGCTTTACACTCACTGGGATGCCATGAAGTGTCCGAAGAGCACTTATCTTGGCTGCCTCAGCGGGATTCGCCGCATTCGCCAGAAGGCTCCCTTCCGAGAACGGGTCACCTTCGGCTCTCTACCAATTATACTAGCTACTGCTTTACTCTGATGGATCTTGTTGCCTTTGGCCAACATGCTCCCATAAGTGGAGCGATTGAGGAGGAAGCGTTTGAAGCCAGCGGGCTTGAAAACGCCAGGTAACCTCTGAATGAGGGGCCCCGATGTTATCGAGGCTCCGTCCAGCGCACTTTTTTTCTTAGTCAGGTGCTCCGCGCTCAAGGGTGCAGAGGGGCCGGATGAGTCGATCTTGGCTTGGTCGCTTACCGAAGTGGTAGCAGACCCATCTGTCCCCGCAGCACCCGTAGATGGAGAGGATCCCCGATTCTTCTTAGTCTTTTTCCTATTTTTTGTCTTTTTAGGAGAGGAGGGTGGGGAATGAATCAAATTCTCCCCTCCTCCGGTGCGAGCCCCCAGGCCAGATGTACCAGCCTCAGCCCGGTCCTTCTCCTAGAAGAAGAAGGTCTTGGCAGTCGCAGGGGCACCGGTCAAAGGAAATTCCGCCCCGTCCTTGTAATGCCTTGGAAACCCTAGCCGTTTGAGGAGGACCTTGCATAGGGGTGGACTCGAGTTCGGTGCTTGGTGCCGAGCCCGGATTCTCTCCCATGGAAGGCCCTACCGTCTGAGGTTGAGTTGCCTCAAGGACCATTTCTATCTCAGGGGTGGCCTCCATTTGGCCATTCACCCCCGCCCCCCCCCACCTGGACATCACAGGTCCCGTTGGCAGCGCTGTCACAAGTCACGTCTGGGGAGGCACAGGCCTTGACCCCGGCAAGGTTCAATAATCTTGCCAGCAGGTCTTTTGAGGGAAGCAACCGAAGGGGCCTGGCTTCCCTCTCCTTCCTAAGGGGGTTTGCCCTACCTAGCCGCTTCAATGGAAATTGGTCGGCTATGGGCTGCCTGCTGGCTTTCTTGGCAGTCCCCTTAGAAAGAAAAGGGGAGACTGCAACTGGTAAGAGCGAGGTGCCCGAAAGCACCTCCAGATAATGGGGTATGGGGGAGTCCCCTATACCCGTAGGCGAAGGAGAGGAGTAAGACTCTTCTCCGGTTACAGAAATTTGGAGGGTCCCCTGCGCAAGAACAGAGTGCGGGACCTCAATTTTTCTGTGGAGCTGCCCAAGGGCGGCTCCGTCGATGTACAAGGAGAAATTGAGGGAAGATTTTTTATTTTCTCTTCATTGGGCATCGTGACCCTAAATATTTCACGGGATGCATACATTAATCGCCCCTCGCAATAGCCAGCACTGCAAGGGGTCCGTACACGCCTGGCAGAGCCAAGTGCCTCCATTTAAGACCACCCCTCTCGCCTGGTCACCTGTCAGCCCTTCAGCATGGCGGCTCCACCTTGTGCACGGCGTGAAAAAAAATAGATGGTGAAGTATTTTTTTTTTTTTTTTTTATAGAGCCCATCTGGCAACTACCCACTTGGGCATAAGTCGCCGAAAAACACGACAGCCTAGAATTAGGCTACTTTAAAGTTAAAATATGAAAACTTAACAATCAATATAAATTTGAAAAACTTAACAATCGAAGCAATCTCCGGCAGCGGGGGGAGGTCCCCCTCACCCCGGTGCAGGAGAGTGCAATCTAAAACAAAACAATAACAAAAAAAGGAACCTTAAATAAAGGGGAGAAGGCCGGCCTCCCCCAAAAAGTCAATAAGTCCACCAGTCATGGTGCACGCACTCGTCCCGAGTACAAGGGACAGGCGGTAGCGACCCCGCCCATCCCGGTACCGAGACAGGTATCGTGCGCGAAGATCACCCAGACTGGGACATTCGACAAGAATATGCCGAACAGTCTGGGGGACGACGCAGTTGTTGCAATAGGGCACATGCGAGCGCTCCACCAAGTAACGATGCGTCACACGAGTGTGTCCGATTCGAAGACGACAGAAAGCAACCTGAAGCCGCCGCGGCATTGGGGGATAGGTCCATGGGAACAGTCGCGGCGCAATGGCACGCAACTTTAAGTTCCCCTCGACCGTCTCCCATCTTCTTTGCCAAGCAGTCCGAAGAGCTGCCCGTATTCCTGCCATGTAGTCGGTGTGAGGAAGAGCGAAACGCTGGTCCGGTCGCAGAGTCCTCGCGGACTCTTTGGCGCCCTCATCGGCGCGCTCATTCCCCGCAATTCCTACATGTCCAGGAACCTAGCAGAAGATAATCTCGACATCTGCCCGGCTCGCCAAAACCGTGGCGTCACGGATTTCGCGAACCAGGGGATGCGGAGATTCCAATGCCCCGAGAGCACTCAGGGCGCTTTGTGAGTCGCTATAAATCACAATCCGGTCTCCGAACCGGGCACGTCGCGTAATCTCCCGTACCGAGTGGTGTATTGCCACCAGCTCGGCCGTGAAGACAGACGCAGCGCCTGGTAGAGCCCCGCTGACTTCAAACAGAGGGGATACGGCGTGGAAGCCGACCCCCTCTTGGGACTTGGAGCCATCCGTATACACTGGCACGGTACCAGCGTGACACGATGTGTGCTCCAAAAAGATCGAACGCAATACTCCCGGCGCAGTACAAGCTTTGGGAGCAGAGGCGTGGCGACAAATAGCCAAATGTGGTACCCTCCAGGGTGGCGTCCTGGGCAGAACCAGGGGCGCCACCGGCCCGAGAGCTATATCTACCTCTCGAAGGAGTTTCCTGGCCCTAAACCCAAAGGGCTTAGGGTATGACTGGCGTCTCTCGGCGGCATAGGCACCATCGAGATCAGCTGCGGATGCAGTGAGAGCTGTTGGCGACTGGGGGAGGCGCCGGGCTCGCGCGTACAGGCGAGTGATGCACTGCACGCGGCGCAGAGCGAGTGGCATCTCCCCAGCATCGACCAACAGGCTCTCAATGGGGGAAGTGCGGAAGGCACCGGTCGCAAGGCGAAGGCCGGTGTGGTGGATCGAATCCACCTTCCGCAATAAACGCTCGGCTGCGGATGCATAAAACTCGCATCCGTAGTCGAGCTTCGAGCGAACAAAGGATCGATAAAAAAGTAAGGCGGTAGCCCTATCAGCGCCCCAAGCGCTGAACGTCACGGAACGGAGAATGTCCATGGCGCGGGTACAAGAGACCCTAAGGCTGCGAATGTGAGCCTCCCAGGTGAGGCGTCGGTCGAATACAAGACCAAGGAAACGGTGCGACTCAACCACATCCAGGCGCACCCCATTAAGAAACAAATCTGGGTCGGGGTGAAGCCGTGGATGGCGGCAGAAGTGCACCACCTTAGTCTTGGCCAAAGAAAACCGAAACCTGTGCGCTTTGGCATAGCAAGAGACGCGGTTCAATGCCTGTTGGAGTCGGCGCTCCAGAGTTGGCATCTGGGCCGCGCCAAAAGAGATCGAAAGGTCGTCCACGTAGAGCGTAGCGAGAACATCTTCCGGCAGCACCGAGGTGATGCCGTTGATGCTCAGGGCAAAGAGTGTGACACTGAGGACACTTCCCTGCGGGACACCCTCTTCCTGCTCCTTTGGGCCGGAGAGGGCTCCCCCCACCCGTACGCGGAATCGACGATCTCGCAAAAATTCAGATATAAACATTGGGAGGCGTCCCCTCGCCCCCATCGTGTGGAGAGTCTCCATGATACCGTATCGCCATGCGGTATCATAGGCTTTCTCCAGATCAAAAAACACCGTGGCGTAGTGCTGTCTACGAAGGAAAGCCTCGCAGACGGCATTTTCCAGTCGGAGCAGAGCATCCGACGTGGAGTGGAACTTACGGAAGCCGCACTGTGCAGAAGACAGATGGCCTCCGCTGTCCAGGAAATAGGCTAATCTAACATTTACCAATTTCTCCATCAACTTGCACACGCAAGAGGTTAGAGAGATTGGGCGGAAACCGGTCGGAGTAGAGTGATCTCTCCCCGGCTTGCGAAAGGCGAGCACAGTAGCGATTCGCCAGGAGTCTGGGAGGAGACCTTCCACCCAGATCCTGTTGAACAAATCTAATAGAAAGGCCATGCCTCGCTCACCCAGGTGTCGAAGCATGGCGTACGGGACATCGTCCGGACCATGGGCGGTGTCCGCGCACGAAGCGAGAGCGGAACGCAACTCACTCACAGTAAACTTGTCGTTGAAGGGTTCTCCGCCTCTGGAGGTAAAGTCCAGCCGGCGGCCTTCCGCGACATCACGACGTGCATTGAATGCTGGCGGAGCAGCATCACGGCTAGAGAATGCGGAAAAAGCGGTCGCTAAGGATTCCGCCACGGACGCGGGGTCCGAGATTGCGGTCCCATTCTCCTGGAGAACGGGAGGGGGGTCCTGCGAGAACTTGCCCCGAATCCTTTTGACTCGCTTCCACACCTCAGCTAAAGGGGTCTTCCCGTTAAGTGAAGACACGTATGCCCGCCAAGAAGAGCGGCGGGCGTGCTTCGAAATATACCGGAACCTAGCCCTAGCCCGACGAAATTCAGCGACGGTGAAATCGTTCGGGCGGCGCTTATAGCGCATGTAGGCATAACGCTTCTGTTTGAGGGCCGTCTCACACTCGGCCGACCACCATGGGAGTGGTCGGCGTGCAAAACGGCCAGACGTCCTAGGAATAGTAGTCAGGCCCACGGCGATGAGGTTGCCGGAGAAGAACTCGACGGCCTCATCTACCGACCTAAACTCCTTGACTGAGATAGAGAATTCAGTCATTTCCTGAAATGCAGGCCACCGCGCCCGCGCCAAGCACCACCGAGGTGGTCTCTCAGGCGGCAGTTGCCCTGAAAATGATATTTGAATGGGAAAGTGATCACTACCATGGAGGTCATCGACCACCCCCCAATCAAAATCAGGCTGTGCATCCGAAGAGCACAAAGATAGGTCAAGGCAAGAAAATGAAGCGGTTCTCGGACAGTGATGCGTAAACTCATCCACGTTTAGGACACCCATCTCAAGCTCTTCGATCAGATCGGCAAGGACTTGTCCCCTGGGATTTATGGTGTAATCTCCCCAGAGAGGATGCCTGCCGTTCAGATCTCCAAGCAAGAGATAGGGCCTCGGCAACCGTGCCACGACGCGGCGAAAGTCCCCCGCGTCGAAGTCAGCTGACGGTGGAATGTACGCAGAAATGATAGTATACCTCCTATCCAGGTGAAGCTGCACAGCCACTGCCTGAAAGGAGGTATCTAAAGAGAAAGGAAGAACGGAGACATCATGCCGGGTGTAAACCGCGCATCCCCCAGCCCGGCCGTCACGCGGTGGTTGGGTCGCAAGACCCTTATACCCCGGGAGGGCAGGCAGGGGGCACGCGCCTAGCATGGTCTCCTGCAAAAAAATAGCTAACGGGGAACGGGATGAGGCGAGCCTCCGCAGCTCCTCCCAGTTGGCCCGGAGTCCACGGCAATTCCATTGAAGGAATATGCCCTCCAGGCCTAGCTCGGAGGAGACGCGGGGGCCCTCCTCGAATTGAAGACCCTCACGGGAATGGCCGTACGCTTCCCGGGGGCAGAACCCCGGGCGCTGTTGGCCGGACAAAGCGCTGAAGGCGCTGTCGCCTTCGAGGACTTATTGGGGGAGGTTGGGCTCGCCATGCGAGTCTTTTCCTCCCTCCGCCTCGAAACTTTAGGCGGGCGTTGCGGCTTCGGAGGCGGGGGGCCCTCTTTTCGAGGAACCACCGTCTCCGAGCCACTCGCTCCACCTCGGGGCGTGGGCAAAGGGGCCGAAGCTCCTTTGTTGCTGTCCTCCTTTCGGGGAACAGCTTTAGGAACCCCGGAAGATGGCCTAGCGACCATCTTCAGGGGTGTTGCCTCCTGTGAGTCTAACGACTCGGTGGAGGCGCGTGGCCGTTTCGCTTTACGCGAAACGGTCACGCTGGGGGAAGAGGGGGGAGCCCTGGTTTTAGCCGGGGCAGGGTATGAACCCTTTTTGCCGCCAGCTTTACCAGGGGAGCGCCCAGGTTGGGTAAAGCCCACAGAAGGGCTCCGAATGGGCGCGGAAACAACCGTGCTCGTTGGCCTGGATGGGCCAGGAGCAGAGGGTGCCTTTCTAACTATTGAGGCATATGACGTCCCAGGCAGAGCCGGGCGCGCCAGGACCAAGTCCTTTGCCTCGCGGAATGAGAGTCGATCCTGGGCCTGAACGGCCAGGATTTCTTTCTCAAGGAGATATGCACCACATTGCTTCGAAGAAGCAGGGTGCGGCTCTCCGCAATTTACACACTTGGCCACACACGATTTGGACTTATCGTGTGCGACCTTGGAGCAATTTACACAGACTTCGGGTGACCCCGATTTTGCACGTCTACATGATCGATTCGTATGGCCGAAGCGGTGGCAGTAATAGCACCGCCGCGGCAGTGGCACGAATGCCTTCACGCGGTAGCGGTACCAACCGGCACGCACCGACTCAGGGAGCTTGTCACAGTCGAACGTGACGAAGAGTGTAGGGGTGGGTCTCGAGGCCCCTCCCTGTTTTCTCATCACACGCTCGACCTTGACCGCCCCATGGTCGGCCAGCTCTAGGGTGATGTCCTCAATGGAGTAGTCAACGAGTTCCCTCGCATAAACTACTCCTTTCACAAAGTTCATGGTAGAGTGCGGCGTCACACTCACCGGGGTGCCATGAAGTGTCCGAAGAGCACTTATCTTGGCCGCCTCGGCGGGATTCGCCGCATTCGCCAGAAGGCTCCCGTCCGAGAAACGGATTACCTTCGGCTCTCTACCAATTGCACTAGCTAATCCTCTCCTCTGATGGATCATGTTGCCCTTGGACAACATGGTGCCATCAGTGGAGCGAATAACGAGGAAGCGTTTGAAGCCAGCGGGCTCGAAAACGCCAGGTAACCTCTGAATCAGGGGCCCCGATGTCATCGAGGCTCCGCCCTGTGCATTCTTGGTCTTAGTCGTAGTCATGGGCTCCGCACACGAGGGGGTAGAGGGGCCGGATGTGCCGATCTTGGCTTGGTCGCCTACCAAAGTGGCAGCAGACCCATCCGTCCCCGCAGCCCCCGCGGATGGAGAGGAGCCCCGAGTCTTCTTCGTCTTTTGAGTCTTTTTAGTCTTTTTCTTTTTAGGAGAGGAGGGCGGGGAATGAACCCGCTTTTCACCTCCGCCGGCAGAAGTCCCCAGGCCAGATGGACCAGCCTCAGCCAGGTCCCTCTCCGAAATGGAGAAGGTCCTGGTTGTCGTAGGGGCACCTGTCGGAGGAGATCCCTCCCCTCCTTCTACTGCCTCGGAGCCCTCAGCCATTTGAGGAGGACCTTGCATAGGGGCGGATTCGGGTTCGGTGCTTGGCGCCGAGCCCGAATTCCCCCCCATGGAAGGCCCTACCGTCTGGGGCTGGGTCTCCTCAAGGACCATGTCTATCACAGGAGGGGCCTCCAGTTGGCCATCCCCTCCCAGGACATCGCAGGTCCCCTTGGCAGTATTGTCACTAGTCAGGTGGTGTGGGGAGGCACAGGCCTTGACCCCAGCAAGGTTCAAAATTCTTGCCAGCAGGTCTTTTGAGGGAAGCGACCGAAGGGGCCTGGCTTCCCTCTCCCCCCTAAGGGGGTTTGCCCTACCGAGCCGCTTGCACGAGGGGCGGTCAGCAATGGGCTGCCTGCTGGCTTTCTTGGCAGTCCCCTTAGAAAGCAAAGGAGGGACTGCCGCTGGAGATAGGGAGGTGCCCGAAAGCACCTCCAGAGAAGGGGGTGAGGGGGAGTCCCCTACACCCGTAGGCGTAGGAGAGGAGTAAGCCTCCTCTCCGGTTAAAGAATTATGGAGGGTCCCTTGCGCAAGCACAAGGGGGGGGACCTCCATTTTCTCGGTGGAGCTGCCCGAGGGCGGCTCCTTAGATGTTTTTGGGGAAGTTGGGGGTTGGGGTTTTTGTTTTTTTTCATACATGGGCATGGTGACCCTCTTTTGATTACGGGACGCAATAGCTCATCACCTCTCGCAGTTGCCCGCACTGCGAGAGGTGCTTACAAGCCCGGCAGTGCCAGGCGCCGCCATTCGGGACCACCCCTCCCGCCTGGTGGCCTGGCAGTCCTTCGGCATGGCGGCTCCACCTTGGACACGGCGTAAAAAATATAGGTTGTGAAGAGGAGAGGAAAAGGGATGTGAGGAAGATGTGGGTGGGGATGAAGCAGGTTGTTAAAAAAACCCCATCCCGAACCGGAGCTGAGGGGTTAGGGAACAATGTCCCCTCCCCCCCTCAGCCCCGATCCGGGGTGGTTGGCTTGAGAAGAAGGTCAGCATTCTACCCTGTGAAATTAGAGGCTGACCAGAGAAAGTTGTGGGAGAGGTTGTATGAAAAGCGACGAGGTAGGGGAGAAATCGGGCTATCTGAAGGAAGGAAGAGAGGCTAAGCTGGGGCCGGACGGAGCGCTGGATCCCGTCAGCACGGCGGCCAGGATGGCAAATCGCCGCGCCCCTTACGGGGTAGATGGTGAAGTAAGAAGGAAAGGGGACGTGAGAAAGGTATGGCTGGGGATGAAGCACCTTGTTAAAAACCCACTATCCCAAACGGAGCTCAGTGACTAGGCCACATTGTCCCCTCCCCTCTCAACCCCGATCAGGGATAGTTGACTAATAAGAAGGTCAGTATCTACCCTGTGAAATTAGAGGCCGACCAGAGAAAGTTGTTGGAGAGGAAAAAGAGGCTAAGCTGAGGCCGGACAGGGTGCTGAATCTCCTCAGCACGGCGGCCAGGATGGCAAATCGCCGCACCCCTTACCGGGTACTGTATTAGGAGTTGCAGTTCTAGAAGTATTTGTAGCTCCAAGGAATACAGGTTAGAACAAGGGTTATGTAACACATTTACAAAGTCTTACTTGTCTTAACCCACTAGAGTAAAAAGGACAAATTCCAATACAGGAAAGCTCCAAATACACATTAAAAATTATGAGGAATTAACCTTTACAGAGTACATCGAATATAAATTCATATATACGTTAGTCAAAATATTTAAAAGTATAAAGAATACAACTCGGGAGTTATAAAAATGCAGATTTTAATTTTGTAAGTATCGAGTTGAATGTAAAACGAACACACCTCTCGGCGCAAAGGTGCCTCCCCAAAATCCTATATACCAAAGGACCGAATATTATATTCATACTATGAATTAATTAAAAGGACCAAATATTATAGCCATGTTTAAGGTTAACTAAAAAGACCAAATATTGTATTCATATTGTATGTTAAATTTAAAATGAATAATATATTCATGCTGAACGTTAAAAAAAGGTACCGAACATTATATTAATGTTCTACGTTAACTAAAACAGAATATTATATTCATATTGTAGGTTATCTAAAAGGAAAGAATATTATACTCATATTATAGGTTACCTAAAGGGAACGAATATTATATTCATATTATAAGTTACCTAAAATTACGAACAATTATAATCATAAAGTAAGTTTACGAAAAGGAACGAATATTTTCCTCATCTTGAACGGCAACTAAAATGACTGAATACTATATTCGTATTGAACCTTAACTAAAAATACTGAAGATTATATTCATATTTCACAGGGTGTTTTTTTACATGTCCTACTTTTAAAGTTTAATAAATTCAAAAGTAATTTTGTAATCCCAATGAAACTTTCATATTTGTTTGTTATAGTTGTAAGCTCTTTGTCCTAAAATGGCTAATTGATTCATTGATTATTTTAGAAGTTATGTGACTTTTAGTAAATCGGTCATTTGGGGCTAGAAACGGAAAGCGTACAAAGTTTTGTTAAAAAAGTAATATTTGGAATGCTCGATTCTTAGCATTGAAAAGAAGATCAGAACAAGTGGAATTGTCAAAAAGTGCAACATACAATGTAATGAAGAAAAAACTTACTTAAGCCATACAAGATTCAGATTGTGCAAAAATTACAAGACAACGATTTCACCAAAAGTATTGTATGCAGAAGAATTTAGACTAAAATTTCGGGAAGTTGATGTACCGCCCATACCAATGTCTGACGTAGCGTACTTTCATCTCAGCGGATACAATAATAACCAGAACAACAGAATATGGTCTGATCATAACCCAGAAACTATACACCAGAAAGAGCTGCATCCTGCAAAAACCACTATGTGGTGTGCGATAACAACTCAGAATAGAATTGGGCCGTACTTTTATGAGAATGAAAATGGAAATTCAGTCACTATGAATGGCGAATGATACCTACACATGCTTGAAGAATATTTTGTACTGAACTTTCAAAGGCTTCAAAATAGACGACAATGGTTTTTACAGCAAGATGGTGTAACATCACATACATCGAGTGAAACAATGCAGTTGTTAAGACGAAACTTCAGAGAAAAAAATCTTTTCTCGAAACAGTAAATTTAAGTGGCCTCCAAGATCCCCCGATCTAACACCTTTGGATTTTTTTATCGGTATATTTAAAAGATCGTGTTTACCGTAATAAACCTAGAATTATTCAACAACTAAAAAATAATATCGCTAAAGAAATAAATAACATCGATGAAGTACTTTTGAAAAAAGTGATGAGAGCAACTTTGTAACGAGTAAATGAATGTTATGAGAAGAATGGTCAGCATTTGAAAAGAAGAATCGTCAAGTAAATTAAGTTATTATATTAATTATGCAAACTGATTATTAGTTTTAGCTTTTTGTTAATTTTAAGCAAATAAAATGAGTTAAAATAAAATTGGTTTGAATAGTCGATAAATATCAAAGTTCAGCGAAAGCTGTTAAAAATCAATACTTCACTAAAACTGACATAACTTCTAAAAAAGTAAATGAACCAATTAGTTATCTTAGCACCCAAAATGTATAACTATTACAAACAAACGCTGAAAGTTTTATTGTGATCAAAAAATTATTCTTGATTTTATTAAACTTCAAACGTAGGACATGTAAAAAAAACACCCTGTACTATTACTAAAATTTCAGAATATTATACTCATATTGTACATTAACTAAAATGGCCGAGTATTATATTCATATTGTTTGTTAACTAAAGACATCGAATATTATATTCATATTGTAGGAGAGCTCAAATGTCTGAATATTATATTCATGTAGGACGTTAGCTAAAAAGGACTGAATATTATATTCATGTTGTACGTTATCTAAAAAGATCGAATATTTTATTTATCTTGGACGTGAACTAAAAGAACCAAATATTATATTCTTATAAGGCGCTAACTATTAGGACCGAATATTCCATTCATAATTTACGTTGACTAAAATGACCTAATATTGTTGTCATGCTGTACGTTAAGTAAAAGGACTGAATATTCAATTCATGTTGTACATTAACTAAAAGACCTGAATATTATATTCATAATTGGACGTTAACTAAAAAAGAATTTATGTTCATGTTGGATGTAAACTTACAAGCCGAATATTAAATTCATGTTGTACATTAACGAAAAGACCCGAATATTGTATTCCTGTTGTGTTTTAAATAAAAGGACCGAATATTATATTCATATTGGACATTAATTAAACTTCAAATTAAAAAATTGAACTTCAAATTTAATAAAGTTGACTTTCATATTTAAAAAAGGAAGTTCAAATTAAAAACGTTGGCATTCAATTTTTAAAAGTTGACTTTCGAATTAAAATAATAGGGTTTTATATTAAATGGGTTACCCCCCAGGCAGAGAAAATTCACTTATTTTAATTTGAAAATCAACTTTGAAAATTTGAAAATCATTTTTTTATTTGCAATCCAGCTTTTTTAATATGAAACAACTTTTTAATTTGAAGTTCATTTTTCAATATCAAAGTCAACTTTTTAATTTGAAGTTCATTTTTTCAATAGCAAAGTCAACTTTTTAAAATTTGAAGTTCATTTTTTTTTAATTTGAGGGTGAAAAGGTGTAGAAAATGCCTCGACTGCGCTCTAAATAAGGAATGTGATTTGTTCTTGTGCTCCATTTACTTTATGGAAAGAGCAAATAAAACTGAAATTCTGAAATCTGAAAATTGTTCTGGACCAATTCGAAATGTGTGTGTTTTTAACTTCAAAGTCATTGGTTTCGTTAGTACGAACTCTACATATTGTCATAGGTGAGGTTGCAACTTTTTCTATGAGGTTGTTCCAAACTTGATCTAAATTTGTTTAGAAATCTCTTATAATGGTGCCGCGAAGGCGAAACATAAAATTCATTGACACTGTTCAAAATTGTACATACTAAGAAGAAAATTTGGTTCTTAGTTCCGAATTATGCTCGGAAGTTGTCCCGACCTTGTTCTTCAGTTTTTCTTTATATAAGTAGGCAAACCCGGTTAGGGCAAAATTTAAATGTGTTAGAGTTCTGATTTTCTGAGTTAGTTAGGATCTAATTAAAGTAGGCTGTTCCAGACTAATTCTGAACTTATACAGGGTCATCCCACCAAAACGGGCCTGCAAACGCTTTTTGTGATATATCCTGCATTCATTCATTAACTAATCAGCCTTACTTTGCAGGACGTGACACAAGCAACGCCTGTAAACATATGAACCCTATTAGATCTCAATGGGAGCTCCAGCAAAGAATACACTGTCTCAAACATTAATACAAGACAAGCTCGTTCAAGAAAGTACAGGACACTTTCGTGCATTATTTCGAATGTGAAAATGCCCCCACCAAGAGCAAAGTTCAGGACTAGGTGGACTACTTCGAGAACTATGGGACAGTATAGAACCTCAATGCAGCCAGTGACAATCGTCCAAGCCATTCAGAACGCCCCAGGAAGAGTACAGCTGAACTGATCGAGAGCGTGAGAGAGTCACTTCAGCAGAGTCCAAAATGCTCTGTACGCAAGCGAAGTCAGTCCCTCAGTTTATCCCGTGAGACTTGCAGGAGAGTCCGAGGAATTGATGTAAAGGCCTACCCATACAGAATACAAACGAAGCAGACTCTCACAGCCTCAGACAAGGAACAGAGAAAGGCGATGGCAGTCAAGATCTGTAATGGAGAAGATTCAGGACACTCCCCAACTTTCCTTAACCTCCTTTGGACCTTAGATGAAGCTCACTTCTATCCTGAAGGAAAGGTAAGCTCGAAGACAAATGCTTCTGGGGGACCTCCAGACCAAATCAGGTAGCCACCAAACCCCTACACTCCCCTAAGTGCACGGTATGGACTGCAATCTCAGCAACAGTCACCAAGGAGCGGTATATTGAGGTCCTCAAAACCTTCAAGAGGGAGCTGCAAAGCCTGTTCCCGTCGCTTATGGGGAAGTTCTGGTTCCAGCAAGGGAAGCAAGCTCTCACACCTCAAACCAAGATTGGCTGAAATAGAACTTTGGTGGCCGTGTGACCAGTCTCAAGACTCATTTTGAGTGGGCACCTCACATCACAGACCTTAGCCCCATCTAGTTATTTTTCTGGAGCCACCTTAATGACAGGAAGACTCAGGATCATCACGGAACTGAAGGAAGCCATCAGGGAAAAGATCAGAGCCAATAGTCGGTCGGTATGTAGGACATCATGGACAACTTTGTGCTGCGCCTCAAGAAATGCACAGAGCTAAATGGAGGTCATCTCGAACACGTGCTCTAGAATAAAGAAGAAAAGTTCAAAGACTCATGTTTTGATATAATGTTTTTAAACACAATAAACAAGTTATCACCAAAGTTTCATTCAATCCTTGTAGAAAATTAAGAAATGAGACCTATGGAAAGTTGGGGCCCGTTTTGGGGGGGCTGACCTTGTACATATTCAGAAGCAACAAACAAAATTTAGCAATTCCGAGTCTCGTTAGTACAAACTTGAACTATTTTTTCTGGGAGTTGGGAAGTTGTTCGGAATTTTTTCTGTGTTGAGCCTACACAAGCCAAAATGCGTCTATTACTTGTCAAATTCGTTCGAACTTGGAATATTATTCTTAACTATTAAAAGAATTGGTCTCAAAACTGTTGCCCGATTGTTTCAAAGTTAGTTTAGTTTAGAACTTGTTCTACGTAAGTCACACTTGAAAAGCGAAACATTCTATACTTGCCTCGATGGTCTCATTTGTATGAACTAGAGATTGTTCTAACTAAGTTGACGAAATAAAAGGATAAAAAGAAATAGAAAAGAGCCCTCAAATGGAATATCAATGGCTAGCATACGAGCGATTCCAAACCTCCGTAGTAGAATTAAGTTCATAGAACTGAGCATCGGCATTCCAGATACAATCTCTAGGTTATTTCCTTATCCTTCATGGGAAAACGTACCTATACTACAAAATAAAGGGATGAGCAAATTATACAATGTTCGTAAGACTGAGTACCTGGATCGCAGATAGGAACTCTTGCTTGTTTATGTCCCTTAGGGTAAAGTTACCATTATCCAAAGATGTAAGAATGGACTTAATTGATTGGTTCATGTGACTAAGTAAGTATTTTTTAGGTTAGAAATAGGGTAATACTACAGATTCGGGGTGCCGGTAGGTGGTGCTGTTAGTAGGCTTCAATTTTGGGCTACAATATATCTCTTATGACGTCAGACAGTAGCTTCAGATGTGATCAATCACAGCGTTATATTTTTTTGTTGTTTTGGGGATTTGTAACTTTTAGTCTGTATTATTTACTAAATATCTGCGCCTCTGCTCGTTTATAGCTTTTTTATAAGTTAGGTAAGTTTTTTTTATGTCTTTTATTGTTTGGGTTTTTTTTTTCGTATTTTTTGTTTGCTGCGAACGATAATAGCTTCTTACTGGCAACGTCGTAGCTTATAAATAGGACCCGTTTTGCAAATGTTTTTGTTTCGTTATTGCGTTTTCGTGCTCTCCATGTGCTTCTTCGTTATTCGAATTCGGCTTTATTTTGTATAATCGCGAAAAACTTTTAGATTATTTAGAGGCGCATAAACTAATCAAGAAACCTATAAAAGTAAGTATTGTTTGTTATTAGGTTAGGTTTTTCTGCCAGTAAAAAGCTGTTGGGGAAAAAAACCCAGTAAATTCAAGGGAACTGCTCGTGGGGGAGATATCACTACGGAGGGACCACCCTGCGATCATCCAGAGTTTCAATCAATTGGGGGGGTATGGGGGCGCAGCCCCCTAGTATATACTCGTATACAAAAAAAATATAACGCCGTAATTGTTCACATCTGACGCTACCGTCTGACTTCATAAGGCATATATTGTAGCCCAAAATTGTAGCCTATAAACAGCGCCACCTACCGTGCACCCCGAAAGGGAAGTGTTGCCCGAAATAGAACTTAAATTTGAGTCCATTAATAGAAAAATGGACCTTTATCATACGAAGGAATGAAAGAACGAAAACTTTTCATCTTAGTGTATACCTAGAACACAGTTACGAACACCAGCTAAATTTCGAATCATTTACCAATAATTAATCAATAAAAATGGTCGTAGGACTGAATATTAGAATAACGTACAAAGTTCAGCCTCTTTTGTGCTACTTAAGAAAAAACATACCTTAATCCAAAAATGAAGAATTCAAAGAATCATCTTGTGGTGGTACTGGGTTCATAGATACAACCCATTTTGACTTCGAACCCCTTGGCCGAAAACCGCCCCTTTATCCAGAGACAAAGGTGTAAGATATTTGATTCTGACTCATGGAGAAAGGGTTATTTATTATAGCTCTCACTCAAATTGTGCGTCTGGGTGTCCGTGTGGCGATCGAGGAACTTGATATGAGCTAAATCCTGCCTCAATGACAGTCAAAAGCAGACTGAAGTTGCCACAGGAAATTCTTACGATTATATCCTCTCTCTATCCCTCGCCCACATGCATATACATTCATACATACACCCACTCTTTAATGACCCTCGCCCCACCCAGCATCCCCCCGAGACGAACCAAAATCTATCTTCCTGTATTAATTTTCCCATACGTCCATAAGGCAACAACACTTCTCATTGTCAACAATTTAAAGCTTATTACTCTTAAGACCTGCAATTCCACGCTTCAGGGTTCCTTAGGGGAAAGGGATCTCTTAGTATTCAATCATGCAGTCTAGAAACGTTTCTAGGATTGTTTGTTTGTGTGTAACTCGCTCTTAGAAGCGTGCCGACTTGGAGACAACTGTTTTTTTAAACGGACCCCAGATGTAACTCTAGTAGGAGGAAGTTCAACCTCGATTGCGATACTCGTAGGGCATAAACTCACTTCATTTTTACAAACTCTGAAAATTTTTAGAAGTGAGTTCGCAGCTCATTCACAAAGGTTGTCCTCAGCTTTGATTAGTTGACACGACGACAATACCAGTCTTAAGATATATATAAATAGTGAAAACCCGAAATGCGGAAAATTATTGCCCATTATTCTAAAGGTTGTGTTACCGGTACTAACAATTTACAGTGACGAATGGCGAGCATACCAAAATGTTAAAAAAAATTGGTTTTGCTCACGATCCCTTGAATTATTCAGTTAACTTTCGGTTTTGTACAGGTCAACAGGCATGCAGACTTAAGCCATTCAGAGTTATTGGAAGAATATAAGTATAATAAAGAATAAGCATAGACACAAGAAAGAATTTAAACATACATATCTCCAAAGATTTATGTGGCGCGAACGGCATGAGCTTAACACTTTTACCTCATTTTGTTCGAGCATTGAGGAGCAATATCCCTTTGAATAGTTAAACGTCTAATGCCTGATATGTTTTACTATTTTTTTTAATAAACTGACTCTTATTGCAATTTGCCAAATCAATTTAGGCAAAATTAATATTTTTCAATGAGGTAACTTATTATTTTACCTGTGAAGTTTGGGGACGGCTCATCCTTACCTGGAAATCTTTGAGATGGCTCAACTATACTTGAGAGGTTTGTTTTTTGTGTGTATTTTACATTTCTTCCTTTGCTTTATGTTCGTCTATTTATGTCCTCTATTTAACTAGTAGCCTTCCCCATCACGTGGTCTTAACATGACAGCCATCTTACCATGCCACGAGAATTGTTTATGAAAAGTTCTGAAATTTCTCTGGACATTGTTCAGAGTTTATAAGAAGATGAGTCTGTATTCACGTGTAAAATTTTGCCTTGCCATATGCGATTTATTAAGGAAAAAGTCCAAACATGCCAATGAAAGCTTAGAACAACTATAGCCAACAAATTCCGAAATCAACAAGGTCTGCTGACCAAAAGGTCGTGTGCTCTCACTTATTCTGGTTTATGACCTTTCAACCTTCAAAACTTTCAATGATTCCCTGACTAACCTTGGGAGTGACTTGGCAATTATATGACCAAAACAACATAAGTGTTTCAAATTTCGTTTCGTTCGTCAAAATAGTTATGATGTTATGGCCAAATCAAAATCCTTCCCGAGCTAACTTGGGGGGACTTTGCCAATTATATCATTCGAAAGAGAATCAAAACAACATAAGTGTTTTAAATTTCATTAGAATCAGCCGAATAGTTACAATGTTATTACAAAAACAAAATACGCAAAACGCGGACCGATTGACATAGTGAGATGTACAGTGGCTCACGACTAGACTTGCACGCGCCTAAAAACATGAGTTTTGGGAGGAATTGCCTTTTTCCAGCCCCATTTTCTTTTCTTGCTAAAGCTATCTAAGTCTGCATCGAAAACACAATTAAAATAGATTCAATCGTGTGCAATTAGAGCAATTCCTATATGAATAGGCTAAAATATGACGTCAAAGCATTGAAACATGAGAGGGGTATAATTTAATTGGTAAAACATATAAAGAAACAAGTATCAACTTCCTTAAAATAAAATATCGAATCCCGTATCGAAAACCCAATTAAAATGTCATTAGTCGTGTGGAATTGGAGAAATTCATATAGAAATAGGATCTGATGTGACGGCATGACCTTAAAAATTCAAAGAAATAGACCGAATTTGGCGAAATGAAGATGAACTTAACTGATTTGGGGGAAACCTAGAAAAAATCTACCTAATTTTGCTTAAATTATCGAAGCCTGCATCGAAAACATAATTAAAATAGCTTCAATCGTGTGAAATTAGAGCAATTTCTATAGGAATAGGCTAGGAAGTGGCGACATAGCGATCGAAACTCAAAGAACTAAGCCTGAAGTTGCCAAAAAATGAAGAACTAAACCGAAACTAGCTCTCACTATCGAAGCCCGCATCGAAAACCCAATTAATTGGGTGAAATTCGCGATATCCCTATAGAAATAGGCTAAAATGTGACGACATAACGTTAGAACATGAGAGAAATAAACCGCAATTAGGAAAAAGTACAATAACTTAACCTAAACTAGTTACAAATATCGAAGCCCACATCGAAAACACAAATAAAATAGCTTTAATCATGTGCACCTAGAGCAATTCTCAAACTTCCCAAGTAAGGTAATAAGAGTCAGTTTATTGAAAAAAATCATTAGCATAAATTTATTAGCAAATATCAATAAGAGTCAATTTATTAAAACAAGGTCTGCTGACCAAAAAGTCGCGTGTTCTCACTAATTCTGATTTATGACCTTACGACCTCCATCTACCAATAAAGGTTTAACAACACTTTCATACACAGGAAAATCTCATTTGGAAGACATTTTCGAGAAATCCTAAAATTTATAACCTATTAGCGGAATTTTGGCAAGGGTAAAGATAAGCCAACCAAAAGTTTACCAGGGAAAGTTGATCCACCCAAATGATTTCCAAGAAAAAAGAGCAACTCCAAAATTCACCAAGTAAAGTTAAGCAGCCCAATGCTCATTCGAGTGGTTCATCTTTACCTGATCCTAACTTCTTTTATGTGAAGGATTTTTCTAATAGTAACCAAAATTGTTCTGGACAAGTTCTGAATTGGTTCTCAAAAGTTTTTCCAAGCTTGTTTTTTAACTTTTCTGAGCTTGTTCGGAATAGGTGGTGAATACTCTAGCCTAAATTCTTATAAGTAACTCCCTAATCGTATTATTTGTATTACTTCTGAGGATTTTTTTAGGTCCGGAATTTGTAGCCTATACTCGTTCCAAGTTTGCATCGCACACGCTAGGGCTAAAATTTTATGTGAATCCAGACTCTTCTTCTTATGATCTCTTAACATTGTTTTGAGAAAGTTCAGAACTAGTTTCATACCATTTATGTTTCTAATTTGTTCTAAGTCATGGTAAGACCATGAGAGGGGGTAGATTACTGGTAATATTGGGACCAAAATTGACCAACAACAAAAAAAAGAAATATAAAAAACACAAACCAACCCAAATCAAACTTCAGTGGTCATAGAGGATAATCATAATCTGAAAATCATACTTCAGCGAAGGTCCCGCTGAGAATTGTTGTTGCATGAAATTATTAAGCCACAACTAACGAAGGAATCTACCATAAAATTTTGTTGGGGAGATGTTTGAAGGAAGTAGTAAAGTTAGAGATTGTGGAAATGTGTGGAACATATATAGGCGCTTATCCACCTGTTAGCGTAGTGGCAAGAAATGCACTTAATTATACAGCTTTCAGCGAAGTATGTATGTTTGTCCTTGCCAAAAATTACCTCTTGCGAAGGGCTCTCCTTCGAACATGGGAAGTAATATTGGTAAAGGAAAAAATGATTCCTCTACTCCTTAGAACACTTAAGGTTTCTAGATGCTGTATAAAGTACTTTTTTATTGCCTTTGAGCCCTTTGATAAGGCAAATTTTATTTTCATGGAACCTAGGTTGCTGAGTTTTACATTATTTATTTTATTCCATTTTTTAATTAATTTTTCTTCAATTTTTGTTAAATAAAATTAACCTAAAGGGTAAAATATATTAGAAAATACAAAATGTCCTTTTTTAAGGTCATGCGCTCTCGCAGGTTAAATTATTAAAGGCATTTGGTGCATTTATAGGATTATAATACCTAATGGTAGTTTCCAACCCATTTCAACACAATGGTTTTAATTTTAGTCCCACAAATAGAGTAGTAGTTGTGTAGGAGGAGGAATACTTGTAGTTGTAATAACTCCGGTGGTATTAGTCATCGTATGCAGAAGTACTCGCAGTAGTAGCACTCCTAGTGGCATTACTCACAGTAGTCTTACTCATATTTGTACTCGTAGTACTCTGTTCTTTGTTTTTTATGGTATCCACTAGATTCATTCCCATATCAGAAATTGCGGTTTAAACTGATCATCCGCCAAGTTGGGTTTTTTTTCTCTCTTCTCTTTGCTTTTTCCTCGTTTTTATTATATTCCTGACAAAGCGTTTTCTATTTTAAGATACCTATATTTCTTTCTCTTATCTATTCTTCTTCTACGAGGTAGAAACTGATTACATTTTAAGGCAGCAATAAGGATGAAGAAAGATTTCACTTGTGTTTTAGTCTACCTCTGTGTGTGTGTGTGTGTGTTTTTAAGTCAATACTAATCCTCTGGTAGATATTTTTTCTTTTCTCTTTGTCAATCATTTAACACGATAATTAGTTTTAATCATATCTTTAGATTATCTTCCACGATAAATACTAATACAATATCATTAGATATTAATAAAGAAAAATTTCCAATTCAGTCCTATTTAAATTTTCATAATAAAATATTGTACCTTGAATAAAATTTTTCCTGATCAATTTTAGAATGGACTCGTATCTTTCAATTTAAATTTGTTGTCCTATTCAATTTTTGAGTCCACTTTGTGAATTTTGTTTTTATTATTAGGGTTACCATATTTTCAGAAAGTGAAACCGGGACAAGATCTAAACTTATATACAGTGTTTTACGCATATCTTTAGATTATCTTCCACGATAAATATTAATACAATATTGTTAGATATTAATAAATAAAAATGTATTAAACTTACTGTAGAAAAATGCTAGTCACCTTTTTGAAAGCACTCGTATTTTTTGCTGCCGTGAATCTTTGTTAGCAATTTTTTTATTGTTTTTATTATTTCAAAATATTCGCCGGAAGTCAGTTTAATATTCAGTTCGCAACAGAGGCAATCCTTTACAGTCGATTCGGGCATTCTGCCTCTATCCAAAATATGCCTTAAGTTGGAGAGAGAAATACTCTGGTCCTTCAAATGATTAAACATTTGAAACCATTTTTTCCTGAAAGTGAAGTTTTCGGTTTTCAAAAATTCATACTTAGAAGAGGAAAGTGCCTTGAAAACCACCAGTTCATTAAAAAGTCGTTTAAACTTATTACATTACTTCCCTTTGTTTCATTAATTTGACCAGCATCTGTTTCGAGTTCAGGCAAAAGAATGCCTGTACTATTTATCCAAATAAACCATTCAATTCCGCTAAAGCTATTCTAACACAGTTCAAAGTAAGCTAGGGTGGGATCATAAAATTTTCTAAATTCTTGCATGACTGTAGCAACATTGATATTTTCATTCTCTTCAAGTGTTCTGTATAGATTTTGTGCTCCTTGGGGTATAAATTTATTATCTCCCCTTTCTTATAAATTTATTTCCAGTCATTTTAAATCTGCCAAAAAAAGTCACATGAACTTGCTTTTTTTTTCCCGTAGACAAGATTTTTTTTTATTAGACTGATTTAGCTGTCGATTAATGAACCGCAAATTTATTTCCTCACACTCTTCATCAAATAAGTTTTTATCATCACGAGACAGTTTTCTTGTGAGAAAAAGTAAGACTTCGCTTCTTCAAAAATTTGTAAGATTCTTTCAATAGCTTGAAGTAGTGAAATAATCCTGGTATTGCCATGTTGTAGAACCTTCCTATACTCAAGAAGCACTCGCAGAACCTTTTTACCTAGGCAATACGCACATCATAAATGTGTAAATATTTGAATTTTAACCACAAGATATTGGAGTTGAATAGGTAATACTTCAACAGCAGTTTGAAGACATTTTGAACAATATGAGCATAACAGCCAACACCTAAACTAATTCTTCCCATTTCTTTCTTTAGACGGTTGTAAATATCATTTAGCCCTTTTCCATTTTGCACCTTCCAAATTTGTTACAGATATCGCCACAAAATCGAACGACTTTTTTATAACTTATGGTCTTTAATAACTAACAAAAATAAGTCGATCAATATTTCAGATGTTTCACCAGGAACCGATCGAAAGTTAACCTAACGCCTTCCTGTTGTACAAAAAAGCAGACAAAGAAAATAATAATTGGAATATTTTTTCTATTAGAAGCATCAATTGTTATTGTCACAAAATTGGACTTATTCATATCTTCATTAGGTTTCTGAATTAACATTGGTGTATACATTTAAAATGGCAACTTCAGTCTTACTTCTAGAAAGACCAGACTTTGATTCAAAGAACTTAGAGATCAAATGAAATAAACAATTAGCCGTACGGACGGACGACCGCCATGAGCAACTAAAAATCCAGACGAACACTACACACATAACTCTTTCATCACGCCCACAAACTCTTTTCAGAAATTGGTATGCTTTCTAAAAGTCATCAATAAATTTGCATCTTCTTTTAGGCATTTGACCTGGCTAACAGCGAAAACACTATCTATTTCAAAGGCAAAAACTGATTAAGTTACCGTATGTAACTACCAAACCTCCCTCACTTTTACACTAGGCTATGCTAAAGTAATCTCCGACGAGTGAATTGACAAATGAGAGTTGTCATATGCCAATTGATTTTTTTACTATCAAATAAAATTTACAGAAGAATGAATTTTGAAACCTTAAACTCAACATTTTCAATCTGACATTATTATAAAATAAATTACTAGTTTGTTTAGATATAACTTTATAAGGTTATATTTATAAAGTTAATATTTTTCTGGGACAAAAAAATAAACCAGCCTGGACGCCAGGACCGTTATTTGAAACCGGGAATGTCCCGGTCAAATTGGGATGTATGGTAAGCCTATATATTAAGCTTAGTTGACCTTGAATAAATATATGAGGCGGTAGTTACCTTATCATTACAGATTGTTTTCAATGATTTGTTTGGGGAAAAAAGTTTCAATCTAGTATTATCATTTCCACCCTCAGTATTTTTTTAAATATGAATAATTTACATAATTAAGATCCATAACAAGAGTAGCCTTACCAGTTGCAACTTTGAGGCCTCCGCCTATTTTTCAGATATTAATTTTACGTCTGAACTTTGTGTGTCAGAGCCATGCCCTGGCCCACTTTCACTAGACTCAGACCCTGTGGGTTTTTTTTTACACCTTACAAAAAGTATATTGTGTAATTTTTACATTTAAAATGAATTGACTATTATTTAAAAGTTTTTCCTTGGCCATATTTGAACTTTTACTACCTCTATAGGATTTATAATGACGTTTTTTTTTCTCTACCTCCGTTTATCTTCTAGGTCCAATGCGTGTGTTTCAGACGTGGGTCCAGCTCTACCTTTAGAAATATTCCCTTCCTCTCTGATAGGTCTAGCAAATTTGGGGACAGCTTTAATATTATTTGGATCATTTCTTTCCCACCACCCCTAAAGCTTACATTCCTAGATTCCGACCCTCCCCCACCCCCCAATATATATATCCTACATCATAGCCCCCGAGAAACATGTTTTCTAATTCCCCACCACAAACCACCTTATTCCTAGATAACAAAATGTAAGAAAAAAGAATAATTAAAAAAGATAAAAATGTAGACAAATAAAAAAAAGGCTCAATTAATTAATAAGCAACAGGAAACAAGTATAAACATGAGACATTATTTTTTAGTCAAGATTTCATTGCTTTCGTATACATCAAAGTTTCGCGAGAAACAAAAGGTTTTGAATGATTTACAGTTTTTGAGTAAATGCATAAAAAAAATCAAATTTGTGCTGCCCTGTATACAACTTTAAGTTATTGTACTTCGGTTAACAATTTTTTATTGTAAAAAATTATTGTAAAAAGTTGTACAAATTTAAATTTTAAGTAAAAAAAACTTTTAGGCTGTAAAAAATTAAAATTTAAGTTAAACAAATATATGCTGTAAAAATTCAATAAAAATAAAAAAATAATTCTAGATCACGAATCCCCCCAAAAAAAATTTCCAAGATCATGACCCTCAGAATAATCTTTCCTAGACCACGACCGCAACACCACCTAAAGGTCTTGATCTAGAAAAGATCCCATTATTTTCTTGCAATTCACTCTTAGCACTTTTGCTCACTATATGCCTTATGTTAGGCCTATAGAACAAAAAATTATGCAAGTTAGGGCTAAAGACCGAACTTAAAATAGAAATAGCCCAACCTAGGCCTACATTTTAAATATATAAAGTATCCTATTTTAAATTGATAACAAATATGTATTCACTATACTGTGGTAAGTCGGTCAGGACTAATACCTAGGTTAAGAAATTTTTTGCTCTTCAAACTGAACAGCCGCAGGCGAAGTCGAACGAAGAATCCCACATGGAAAAAATACAAACATATGAACAATTATTATAACTTCTGGGTTTTTTTTGTCGGTGTTAAAACCATTTATAGTCATCTACACCCAATAATCCTGGTACTAAATTGTACTGATCATGTATATTTAGATAAGCTAAATGCTAGTAATTATATAGGAAGAGGTATGATTAAGTATTTGGTATATTTGTTATAAAGGAGCTTAACCCATTAAGTCCCATGACTGCATTTTTAATTTTGTTCAAAATTTCGAAATTATTATTGTGATGTAAATGGTAGGGAAATGTAATCATTATTTTTTTAGAATTATATTAATTATATTGGCGTAATCAAGCGAGTACACTGGGCTCATATACGAGTATGAGCTAAACATGGCCCAAAAAATCAAAAGTAGGGAAGAATACATTTTTTTATTATTTTTTATTTGTAATAGCTACATCTTTATAACACCTAAAATTAGTAAAAAAAAAAGCGCAATTCATTTCTTATGTAGTATGAAACATTACATAGCAATGTCGCTCTATACAAAGGATTTTGATGCACCTTTTACATTTCCAACGTATTCTGGTATGGCATACAGCGCAAAGCAATTGGTTGTATTTTGGGGAGTGTGGTGGGGTAGAAGGGTGAGGAGGGTAGGAGGAGAGGAAAAGAGGGGGGCAGGAAGGTATGGGGATAGGAGGGGAGTATAAATGACCATAAACATCATCAATTATACTTTGAGGAACATTGCTGGCTTTTGTGCGCGTTAATAAGATTTCCTCCTTTGCTTGCCAGGAATGAGAAGATAGTACCCGGCAACACTCCTAAACCCAGTAAATCCATTGGATATGATGTAACCATTCGATGTATTGGCCATGCATTTGCCAAACAAAGATTCAACATATGTGTGAAAGCACACACACCATCATTTCTTCTCTCTGAAAGAGAATATATAGTTATTTACAGCCATGTTATGTAAATCAACTCCTCCCATCCCGGAGTTACAATTTGGGTAGAGATGAGGTCTAGGAACAGGAATAAGCTTTTTTCTCACCTATCGGCCTTCTTTTATCATTATATAGTGGTTTTATCGTATCATAGTTTTTTTTTACTAACTTTCCTATTAAAATTGAGTTGTTCGTTTCAAATCTTTTTTTTATTTCATTACTTGAAGGAAAATGAGGTTTATTTATGCGATTTTCACTCAGTGTGCCTCTTGTGGCTCTAAATCAAAGGTGGGGAAACTGGCCAGTGGGCGAAGTTTCGGCCGCGAGCCCATTTTTCATCGCCCCCTGAGTGATATATTTGTATGCACAAATTTTTAGTAGTGATTTTTAAATAATATTTGTATATCCCCAACGAACGAAGAAATAAAAGTAAATGTTATTTTTTTCGACCAATTATTAAAATTAGAGAAGTCATATCAGAATATTGCGAGGGATGCCACATATCTGCTTCACCTAAAGGCGTATCTGGCAACTTTGCGAGTCATGTTTTAACTTGGATTGTTTTGTAAATTTGTACCTAGTTAGCTTCATTTCGTTTTCCTCAGTGGCAGTATTGGAAATTTCTGCAGTGTTTATTTAAATTGAACCAATTTACAAAAAGTGCTGTATTTTTGGTGAAAAAGAGACTGAGCTCTTTTTTTTATTGAATTTAATGTTAGGTGTATTTGTCTTATTTGCAATGAACATGTTTCCCTTTATAATAAATATAATCTTGAGCGGCATTTTATAAGTCAACAAGAAATATGCAGATTTGAAAGGATCAGAACATTTAAACAAGATAGCTTTCTTGTGAAAAAATATGGAGAAAATACAAACTCTTTTTAAAAAGCCTATTTATGAAAGTGAATGTGTAACTCGAGCTAGTAATGCGTTATGTGACAAATTTGCTAATAACCTAAACCACATAGTGAAGGTGAAATCCTGAAAAAGTGTTTTATTAATGCTATTAAGATTTTATGCCCAGAAAACCTTAAATTGTTTGAAAATATTAGCTTATCGACAAGAACTGTTTCTGATCGTATAAAAAATGGCGGATGATATTTAAACTTCCTTAAAATCAAAATCAACAGATTTTGTTTTCTTCGTTGGCTATTGATGAGACAGCAGATCTCTAAAACTGCACATATGGTGATCTCTATACGTGGAAAAACAGTAGATTCAAGGAAGAGTTTCTTGCTTTGAAACCAATACATGGAACAACTAGAGGTGAATATTTATTTCAAATGGTCAATTCAGCATTAAAGGATTTTGAATTAGCATATGAAAAACTGAGTGGTCTTGTAACAGATGGTGCTCTGTCTATGGTAGTCGTGAAAAAGGGCTACTAGCTCTGATTAAGAATGAATTTATAAGTATCTTTTTGACCCAATAATTTAAATTTGTGTCACTGCTTCATTCATATGGAAAATGTATGTGCACAATCACTCAAGATAGGAGATATGATGAAAGTTGTAACGAAGGCCGTTAATTTCAGAAAAGCAAAGGGTTGAACAGTAGGGAATTAAAAAAATTTCTGCAAGATCTTGACACCAAATATAGGGAATTATTATACCATTGTGAAGTACAATGGTTAAGTAAGGCCCAAATGCTCAAGAGATTTTATGAACTGAAAGAAGAAGTGAGATTTTTCATGGACATAGAGGTTTCGTATTGATCTTGCATTTTTAATAGATACAACTGGTAATTTGAACAGTTTAAAATTGAAATTACAAGAGCCCAATACACTAATAAATTATTGGCATTGGCTTTCTTAATTTAAAGGCTTTGAATCAATGCTTCACTTATTTATTAGACAATTAAAAAATAACTTTCACACATTTGCCCACATTCAGTGAACACATTTACAAATCAACCCCAAAAATACTCTGATGAATGTGAAAATCCTTGGAATAAATTTCAAAGAAGATTTGAAGAAAGCCAAAACAAGGAATCAAACTACCTATTTTTGAAGCATCTTTCGATGTGCGTACTGAAGAGGCAGCCGTTTTTTGCACTTGGAATCAATTGAATTGCAGTCTGATAATTTCCTAAAATCGAAATATAGTAATCTCCCTTTTGGAACTTCTACAAATCTCCTGATCCTGAGAAATTTCCTTCATTGTGTAAAAATGCTTTGAAATATGCTTCTTGATTTTCTACAACCAATATATGTGAAAAGATCTTTTCAAAAATTATATTATTCAAAAATTCGTCTACGTACAAGACTCACTGACGAAAACATGGCTAATAAACTACGAATAGTAGTTTCATCAAAGACAGCTAATATATTCAAACTTTGCCAAAAAAAGCAGTTCCATCCTTCTCACTAAAAGTTCTTATTGATAGGTGAGCTTCATTACCTTTGATTTTTTATAAATAATACTATCTCAATTTCCGTGGTGGTAGTCAATTAAAATTGTTGAGTATTATTTTTTTCAGATATTAATGCATGAGTCTATCGCACTATGGAATAAATTTAAACAACATTTACAGAGATACAAAAGTCAAATTTTATTTATCGTCTGACAACTCCTATCATTAGAAATTTTCGCCCACGGCTCAAAAAGGTTTCGCCACCCCAAATTCCCAACGTGGGTCCTGGGAACATTTTGGCGGGGAATGAGCGTGAGATCAAAGAATATCTTTTGGACACTAAGCATATATCTGGGGTGTTTTGGGATAATTTTGGTAAATCGCAACTTAGCCACCAACAAGTGTATCATGTGAAATCAAAATTAGTTCATTAGCTGATTTAGCTCAGTCGTTTCAACTTACTTGTCACTGGTATATGTGGTCAGTTGTGATTGACACCGTATTTTCTGTTTTATTTGGTATCTCATCGGTTGAATAGGCCAATAGGTACCATTGCGTGACTATGTAACGAGGTTGAAAGGATATATCTTGTCGCTGCTACATTAAAGTGGAAACTTTTGATTCGGTAACCCTCTCGTATTATCTGGTTGCATGTGGCTTCAGTGCTGTTGACGATTTGGCCCCGTAAGGGGCGCGGCGATTTGCCATCCTGGCCGCCGTGCTGACGGGATCCAGCGCTCCGTCCGGCCCCAGCTTAGCCTCTCTTCCTTCCTTCAGATAGCCCGATTTCTCCCCTACCTCGTCGCTTTTCATACAACCTCTCCCACAACTTTCTCTGGTCAGCCTCTAATTTCACAGGGTAGAATGCTGACCTTCTTCTCAAGCCAACCACCCGGGATGGGGGCTGAGGGGGGAGGGGACATTGTTCCCTAACCCCTCAGCTCCGGTTCGGGATGGGTTTTTTTTAACAACCTGCTTCATCCCCACCCATACCTTCCTCACATCCCTTTTCCTCTCCTCTTCACATTCTATCTGTTTTACGCCGTGTCTAAGGTGGAGCCGCCATGCCGAAGGACTGCCAGGCCACCAGGCGGGAGGGGTGGTCCCAAATGGCGGCGCCTGGCTCTGCCGGGCCTGTAAGCACCTCTTGCAGTGCGGGCTACTGCAAGAGGTGGTGAGCGATTGCGTCCGGTAAAACAAAGAGGGTCACCATGCCCAATGATGAAAAAAAAAAAACATCTCCCCTTAATTCCCCCGAAAACAACGGAGCCGCCCTCGTGCAGCTCCACAGAAAAGATGGAGGTCCCCCCCCCCTGTGCTTGCGCAGGGGATCTCCATACCTCTTTAACCGGAGAGGAGGCTTACTCCTCTCCTTCGCCTACGGGTGTAGGAGACTCCCCCTCACCCCCTTCTCTGGAGGTGCTTTCGGGCACCTCCCTATCTCCAGCGGCAGTCCCTCCTTTGCTTTCTAAGGGGACTGCCAAGAAAGCCAGCAGGCAGCCCATTGCCGACCGCCCCTCGTACAAGCGGCTCGGTAGGGCAAACCCCCTTAGGGGGGAGAGGGAAGCCAGGCTCCTTCGGTCGCTTCCCTCAAAAGACCTGCTGGCAAAAATATTAAACCTTGCCGGGGTCAAGGCCTGTGCCTCCCCACTAAAGACTTATGACGCTGCCAAGGGGACCTGCGATGTCCTGGGAGGGGATGGCCAACTGGAGGCCCCTCCTGTGATAGACATGGTCCTTGAGGAAAACCAGCCTCAGAAGGTAGGGCCTTCCATGGGGGAGAATCCGGGCTTGGCGCCAAGCACAGAACCCGAATCCGCCCCTATGCAAGGTCCTCATCAAACGGCTGTAGATTCTCAGGCAGTACAAGGAGGGGAGGGATCTCCTCCGGATGATGCCCCTGCGACCACCAGGACCTTCTCCATTTCGGAGAAGGACCTGGCTGAGGCCGGTCCATCTGGCCTGGGGGCTTCTACCGGCGGGGGTGAAAAGCGGGTTCATTCCCCGCCCTCCTCTCCAAAAAAGAAAAGGACCAAAAAGACGAAGAAGACTCGGGGCTCCTCTCAATCCGCGGGGGCTACGGGGATGGATGGGTCTGCTGCCACTTTGGCAAGCGACCAAGCCAAGATCAGCACATCAAGGCCCTCTGCTTCCCCGGGTACGGAGCTCCTGACGATGACAAAGACCAAAGGTGCAAAGGGCGGAGCCTCGATGACATCGGGGCCCCTGATTCAGAGGTTACCTGGCGTTTTCGAGCCCGCTGGCTTCAAACGCTTCCTCGGTATTCGCTCCACTGATGGCACCATGTTGTCCAAGGGCAACATGATCCATCAGAGGAGAGGATTAGCTAGTGCAATTGGTAGAGAGCCGAAGGTAACCCGTTTCTCGGACGGGAGCCTTCTGGCGAATGCGGCGAATCCCGCCGAGGCGGCCAAGATAAGTGCTCTTCGGACACTTCATGGCACCCCGGTGAGTGTGACGCCGCACTCTACCATGAACTTTGTAAAAGGAGTAGTTTATGCGAGGGAACTCGTTGACTACTCCATAGAAGACATCACCCTAGAGCTGGCCGACCATGGGGCGGTCAAGGTCGAACGTGTGATGAGAAAACAGGGAGGGGCCTCGAGACCCACCCCTACACTCTTCGTCACGTTCGACTGTGACAAGCTCCCTGAGTCGGTGCGTGCCGGTTGGTACCGCTACCGCGTGAAGGCATTCGTGCCACTTCCGCGGCGGTGCTATTACTGTCACCGCTTCGGCCACACGAATCGATCATGTAGACGTGCAAAATCGGGGTCACCCGAAGTCTGTGTAAATTGCTCCAAAGGTTGCACACGATAAGTCCAAATCGTGTGTGGCCAAGTGTGTCAATTGCGGAGAGCCGCACCCTGCTTCTTCGAAGCAATGTGGTGCATATCTCCTTGAGAAAGAAATCCTGGCCGTTCAGGCCCAGGATCGACTCTCATTCCGCGAGGCTAAGGACTTGGTCCTGGCGCGCCCGGCTCTGCCTGGGACGTCATATGCCTCAATAGTTAGAAAAGCACCCTCTGCTCCTAGCCCATCCAGGCCAACGAGCACGGTTGTTTCCGCGCCCATTCGGAGCCCTTCTGCGGGCTCTACTACACCCGGGCGCTCCCCTGGTAGAGCTGGCGGCAAAAAGGGTTCACACCCAGCCCCGGCTAAAACCAGGGCTCCCCCCTCTTCCCCCAGCGTGACCGTTTCCCGTAAGGCGAAACGGCCACGCGCCTCCACAGAGTCGTTAGACTCACAGGAGGCAACACCCCTGAAGATGGTCGCTAGGCCATCTTCCGGGGTTCCTAAAGCTGTTCCCCGAAAGGAGGACAGCAACAAAGGAGCTTCGGCCCCTTCGCCCACGCCCCGAGGTGGAGCGAGTGCCTCGGAGACGGTGGTTCCTCGAAAAGAGGGCCCCCCGCCTCCCAAGCCGCAACGCCCGCCTAAGGTTTCGAGGCGGAGGGAGGAAAAGACTCGCATGGCGAGCCCAACCTCCCCCAATAAGTCCTCGAAGGCGACAGCGCCTTCAGCGCTTTGTCCGGCCAACAGCGCCCGGGGTTCTGCCCCCGGGAAGCGTACGGCCATTCCCGTGAGGGTCTTCAATTCGAGGAGGGCCCCCGCGTCTCCTCCGAGCTAGGCCTGGAAGGCATATTCCTTTAATGGAATTGCCGTGGACTCCGGGCCAACTGGGAGGAGCTGCGGAGGCTCGTCTCGTCCCGTTCCCCGTTAGCTATTTTTTTGCAGGAGACCATGCTAGGCGCGTGCCCGCTGCCTGCCCTCCCGGGGTATAAGGGTCTTGCGACCCCACCACCGCGGGATGGCCGGGCTGGGGGATGCGCGGTTTACACCCGGCATGATGTCTCCGTTCTTCCTTTCTCTTTTGATACCTCCTTTCAGGCAGTGGCTGTGCAGCTGCACCTGGATAGGAGGTATACTATCATTTCTGCGTACATTCCACCGTCAGCTGACTTCGACGCGGGGGACTTCCGCCGCGTCGTTGCACGGTTGCCGAGGCCCTATCTCTTGCTTGGAGATCTGAACGGCAGGCATCCTCTCTGGTGAGATTACTCCATAAATCCCAGGGGACAAGTCCTTGCCGATCTGATCGAAGAGCTTGAGATGGGTGTCCTAAACGTGGATGAGTTTACGCATCACTGTCCGAGAACCGCTTCATTTTCTTGCCTTGACCTATCTTTGTGCTCTTCGGATGCACAGCCTGATTTTGATTGGGGGGTGGTCGATGACCTCCATGGTAGTGATCACTTTCCCATTCAAATATCATTTTCAGGGCAACTGCCGCCTGAGAGACCACCTCGGTGGTGCTTGGCGCGGGCGCGGTGGCCTGCATTTCAGGAAATGACTGAATTCTCTATCTCAGTCGAGGAGTTTAGGTCGGTAGATGAGGCCGTTGAGTTCTTCTCCGGCAACCTCATCGCCGTGGGCCTGACTACTATTCCTAGGACGTCTGGCCGTTTTGCACGCCGACCACTCCCATGGTGGTCGGCCGAGTGTGAGACGGCCCTCAAACAGAAGCGTTATGCCTACATGCGCTATAAGCGCCGCCCCAACGATTTCACCGTCGCTGAATTTCGTCGGGCAAGGGCTAGGTTCCGGTATATTTCGAAGCACGCCCGCCGCTCTTCTTGGCGGGCATACGTGTCGTCACTTAACGGGAAGACCCCTTTAGCTGAGGTGTGGAAGCGAGTCAAAAGGATTCGGGGCAAGTTCTCGCAGGACCCCCCTCCCGTTCTCCAGGAGAATGGGACCGCAATCTCAGACCCCGCGTCCGTGGCGGAATCCTTAGCGACCGCTTTTTCCGCATTCTCTAGCCGTGATGCTGCTCCGCCAGCATTCAATGCACGTCGTGATGTCGCGGAAGGCCGCCGGCTGGACTTTACCTCCAGTGGCGGAGAACCCTTCAACGACAAGTTTACTGTGAGTGAGTTGCGTTCCGCTCTCGCTTCGTGCGCGGACACCGCCCATGGTCCGGACGATGTCCCGTGCGCCATGCTTCGACACCTGGGTGAGCGAGGCATGGCCTTTCTGTTAGATCTGTTCAACAGGATCTGGGTGGAAGGTCTTCTTCCAGACTCCTGGCGAATCGCTACTGTGCTCGCCTTTCGCAAACCGGGGAGAGATCACTCTACTCCGACCGGTTTCCGCCCAATCTCTCTAACCTCTTGCGTGTGCAAGTTGATGGAGAAATTGGTAAACGTTAGATTAGCTTTTTTCCTGGACAGCGGAGGCCATCTGTCTTCCGCACAGTGCGGCTTCCGCAAGTTCCACTCCACGTCGGATGCTCTGCTCCGACTGGAAAATGCCGTCTGCGAGGCTTTCCTTCGTAGACAGCACTACGCCACGGTGTTTTTCGATCTGGAGAAGGCCTATGATACCGCATGGCGATATTATTATTATTATTATTAAAGTTCCAAGCCACAACCCTAACTGGAAGAGCAAATAGCTATAAGCCCAAGGGCCCCAGCGGGGAAAGAAACCTGGTATGGAAAAAACGAAACAAAGATTAAGAAAAACATAATAAATAAATAGAAAATTAAAAAAAAAAAAAAATAAAAAAATAAATGCTATAATGTTAAAAATATTATAATATTATATATGTGTGGATAATGAATAAAATATTAAAGTTATAAGTTTCTGTTAATTAAAAATGTATTAGCACCCACTTTAAATTTCTGAAGTTCCAAGGACTCAACAACAACACTAGGAAGTTCATTCCACAGTTTAGTTGTGTTAGGAATGAAACTTGTTGAAAACTGTGTTGTGTTGAATCTCATAGGCGTAAAGGCCCTACTATTGGCATTTAGTACACCTCTGGTAACTCGTTGAGGGGCATATAAATTGGGCAGATCGTGATGCAGTGGATGATCTGCATTGTTAAAAATTTTATATAAGATGCATAAGGAGCTTATTGCTCGCCTGTGCCACAGATCAACTTTGAGGTCAGGAATTAAAAATTTTATTGCTCTCAAATTTTTATCTAATAAATTAAGATAAGAGTTGGCTGCCGAACTCCAAACAGGGGCGCAATATTCAAAACACGGAAGAATAAAAGCATTAAAACAATTTTTAAGAACAGTCTGCTCTCCAAATACTTTGTAAGATTTCCTCAAAATGCCAATTTTTTGAGCAATAGAGGAGGAAATAGATCGAATGTGATTCTCAAAAGTAAACCTAGAGTCAAGCATAACTCCAAGCAACTTAAAAGAATCACATATGGAGATGGGAATGTTATTTATTAAAAGATCTGGATGGGGAGGATCTAGTGTTCTGGATCTGCTAACAATCATACTCTGGGTTTTCTTTGCATTTAACTTCATGCCCCATGAAGTGCACCAAACATTTATCTTAGCCAGATCTCTATTTAAAGACTCTGCAACCGATGCTCTCAACTCAGGAGATGGGACTGGGGCTATTAGAGTAGCATCATCAGCATAGGCTATAAGTCTATTTTCCAGTCCAAACCACATATCATGGGTATATAATATAAACAGTAGAGGACCAAGAACACTGCCTTGTGGTACACCAGATAGCACCACTCTCTCATCACTAAAATTATAGTCAACATAAACCTTTTGATGTCGATTTGTTAAAAATTGTTCAATAATATTTAAAAATACACCACCTACTCCCAACTGCTTCAACTTAAATATCAGGGCCTTATGATTGACACGGTCAAATGCGGCACTGAAATCCAGGCCAACTAAGCGAACTTCTTGACCAGAGTCTAATGATTTTTGGACAATGGTGGAGACTGTGAGAAGTGCATCACAAGTGCTCAGACCCTTACGAAATCCAAACTGTAAAAAGGGAAACAGACGATTAAGCTCGGCAAATGTACTTAAACGTTTAGCTAGTAAACGTTCAAAAATCTTAGATAGAACAGGAGTTATAGAAATGGGCCTATATTCAGTAGGGTTAAAACTACCACTTGCACTTTTACATAGTGGAGTGATGTTACCAATTCTCCAACATTCGCAAAAACTACCACTCCTCGCCAGCTTCCGAAGAATAACGGAAAGCTTGGGAGCCAAATACTCTGCAGTTTTCTTAAAGAATAAAGGGAATATACCATTTGGGTCAGTACCACCATAAGCATCCAGATCAAGAAGTAACTGTTTTACTTCACTTGAACGGAAAGCAATCTTGTTTAACCTTGGTTCAGGGAAACAAGTGTCAGGTAGAGTTAGATTCTCATTACTTTGTTTATTATCAAAAACATCAGCCAACAGTGTTGCCTTTTCTTCAGGACTATGGGTAATGGAACCATCAGGTTTAAGAAGGGGTGGCATAGATGAATCATTCCCAAAAAGAGCAGACTTGAGAGTGGTCCAGAATTTGTGGGAATTTGCTGTGCGCTGAAGAGTTCCCTTTGTGGTAGTATTGAATTCAACTTCAGCATTATTATATACCCTCTGAGCTGCTGTTCTGTAGTGCACATAATTATCCCATAGAAAGGCAGATCTACTCCCCTTCCACAGGTTGTAGGCTTCTTGTTTCTGCATATGAGCCCTCTTACAGTCATCATTAAACCAGGCTTTGTCCTTAGTGCGATATCTGATCATACGGAATGGAACATGTCTATCAATAATTGAAACAATTTTATCATTCAAAATACGAACTGCTTCAACCTCCTTATATATTAGTGGCCAGTTGATCCGGGAGATATCATTTAATATATTGCACCAGTCTACTTGAGATTTGATGAATACTTTGCTTGTATGAGCTATATTAGGAATAGATTGCTCAATACAGATAGTTATAGAAATTGCACAGTGGTCAGAAGTTCCCACAGGAGGATCAACAGCACTTGTAACGACTCCAGGGGAATCAGTGAAAACCAAGTCAAGGCAGTTCCCAGATGAATGGGTAGGCTCCCTAATGACTTGCTCACAACCCGACTCACACGCAAAATCATAAGCCCTGATACCATGACAGTCAGTAGGGGAGACAGAAGACAGCCATTGCCTATGATGAGCATTGAGGTCTCCCATAAATACAAAGCAGGCTTTCCGGTCATTTTCCTGTACCTTGGCCATGGCAAGGAGCAGACAATCAAAAATAGTATCATCTAAGTCTGGATTGCGATAGACAGAAAAAAGATAAAAATTATTTTGCTTACCACATACTTTCATAACTTGCATCTCATGGCAAGAACAAGCATAGGAGGTCTTTGAAGCAGAGTAACCATTCCTGATGTAAACTGCCATTCCTCTAGCCCTAGGAATGGCATCACGCCTAAGTAAAATTGGTTTTTTGAAGCCTGGTATAAGTAGTTCAGAGACATGCCTCATATTTGAAACCAGGGTCTCTGAACAGAGTAAAATGTCATGAGACTTGGATGAAGCAGTCAAGTCTTTAATATTGGCATGTAGGCCCCTAATATTAATATAGAGTAGACGACATTTTATCTGACGAGGATGACCAGGTCCAGGGTTGAGCTCAATATCTCCTGATAAAATTAAAATCGATATTAAAAAAATAATATTAGCAACAAGATCTTCAACAAAAATAACAATTTGTACAACAACAACAACAACAATTTGTACAAAATTATTCAATAGCAAAACTTTCATTAACTGAATATTATATGTCGGAAAAAAACTGGTCAACATGATGGAGCCGACACATCATGCAAGGCAAAATTCCCTTCAGGACGCCACAACAACTGAGGGAGGACAGTAATGATGACTTTGGAATGAAAAAGAATAAAGAAAAGAGAAAAGAAAAGAATAGACCAAGGCAACCTCTTGAAAAGCCATCAGAGCCTCTTTGCTCATCTATTAAGCCTGCCCTACACACCATTTGAGTAAAACAAGAGGAGGAATGAAAAATAGGAAAGTATGCCTAAATGTACCCTTAGGCAGGGATCTCAAACACAAGAGAGTGGAAGACCATGGTACAGAGGCTATGGCACAATCCAATGCATGAGAACACCTTTCTGTCAGGGAGGTCCCTTAGCCTTTGACTGAAGTGTCTATCCACAAGACAGTGGAGGGTTTGGATTCAGAGTTATCCCTCTCTAAGGCGGATTGTCAACCAAGACTTCGAGCTCCACCTGCCCGGGTTTGAGTTCGGAGTTGTCCCTCTCCTAGGTGGATTGTCACACAAGACTATGAGCTCCACCTGCCCATACCATAA
This sequence comes from Ceratothoa steindachneri, assembly GCA_963969495.1. Classification (NCBI taxonomy): domain Eukaryota; kingdom Metazoa; phylum Arthropoda; class Malacostraca; order Isopoda; family Cymothoidae; genus Ceratothoa; species Ceratothoa steindachneri. Next base: position 81,956,918 of record OZ018318.1, read on the forward strand.
CCCTAGTATAGGGTGGCTACCGAGCGCTACGCCTTGCCAAAGGGCGACTCGTGATTTTGTCCGGGGCTGCTTATTCAGTTTATTCGCAACTAACCTCTATATCTAGAGGCCTTCCCCCGATCCGCAACCTGGGGACCCGATGGATGGGAGTTGTCATCTCCAGCACGATGGGGGCAAGGGGACGCCTCCCAATGTTTATATCTGAATTTTTGCGAGATCGTCGAATCCGCGTACGGGTGGGGGGAGCTCGCTCCGGCCCAAAGGAGCAGGAAGAGGGTGTCCTCAGTGTCACACTCTTTGCCCTGAGCATCAACGGCATCACCTCGGTGCTGCCGGAAGATGTTCTCGCTACGCTCTACGTGGACGACCTTTCGATCTCTTTTGGCGCGGCCCAGATGCCAACTCTGGAGCGTCGACTCCAACAGGCATTGAACCGCGTCTCTCGCTATGCCGAAGCGCACAGGTTTCGCTTTTCTTTGGCCAAGACTAAGGTGGTGAACTTCTGCCGCCACCCACGGCTTCACCCCGACCCAGATCTGTTTCTTAATGGGGTGCGTCTGGATGTGGTTGAGTCGCACCGTTTCCTTGGTCTTGTATTCGACCGACGCCTCACCTGGGAGGCTCATATTCGCAGCCTTAGGGTCTCTTGTACCCGCGCCATGGACATTCTCCGTTCCGTGACGTTCAGCGCTTGGGGCGCTGATAGGGCTACCGCCTTACTTTTTTATCGATCCTTTGTTCGCTCGAAGCTCGACTACGGATGCGAGTTTTATGCATCCGCAGCCGAGCGTTTATTGCGGAAGGTGGATTCGATCCACCACACCGGCCTTCGCCTTGCGACCGGTGCCTTCCGCACTTCCCCCATTGAGAGCCTGTTGGTCGATGCTGGGGAGATGCCACTCGCTCTGCGCCGCGTGCAGTGCATCACTCGCCTGTACGCGCGAGCCCGGCGCCTCCCTCAGTCGCCAACAGCTCTCATTGCATCCGCAGCTGATCTCGATGGTGCCTATGCCGCCGAGAGACGCCAGTCATACCCTAAGCCCTTTGGGTTTAGGGCCAGGAAACTCCTTCGAGAGGTAGATATAGCTCTCGGGCCAGTGGCGCCCCTGGTTCTGCCCAGGACGCCACCCTGGAGGGTACCACATTTGGCTATTTGTCGCCACGCCTCTGCTCCCAAAGCTTGTACTGCGCCGGGAGTATTGCGTTCGACCTTTTTGGAGCACACATCGTGTCACGCTGGTACCGTGCCAGTGTATACGGATGGCTCCAAGTCCCAAGAGGGGGTCGGCTTCCACGCCGTATCCCCTCTGTTTGAAGTCAGCGGGGCTCTACCAGGCGCTGCGTCTGTCTTCACGGCCGAGCTGGTGGCAATACACCACTCGGTACGGGAGATTACGCGACGTGCCCGGTTCGGAGACCGGATTGTGATTTATAGCGACTCACAAAGCGCCCTGAGTGCTCTCGGGGCATTGGAATCTCCGCATCCCCTGGTTCGCGAAATCCGTGACGCCACGGTTTTGGCGAGCCGGGCAGATGTCGAGATTATCTTCTGCTGGGTTCCTGGACATGTAGGAATTGCGGGGAATGAGCGCGCCGATGAGGGCGCCAAAGAGTCCGCGAGGACTCTGCGACCAGACCAGCGTTTCGCTCTTCCTCACACTGACTACATGGCAGGAATACGGGCAGCTCTTCGGACTGCTTGGCAAAGAAGATGGGAGACGGTCGAGGGGAACTTAAAGTTGCGTGCCATTGCGCCGCGACTGTTCCCATGGACCTATCCCCCAATGCCGCGGCGGCTTCAGGTTGCTTTCTGTCGTCTTCGAATCGGACACACTCGTGTGACGCATCGTTACTTGGTGGAGCGCTCGCATGTGCCCTATTGCAACGACTGCGTCGTCCCCCAGACTGTTCGGCATATTCTTGTCGAATGTCCCAGTCTGGGTGATCTTCGCGCACGATACCTGTCTCGGTACCGGGATGGGCGGGGTCGCTACCGCCTGTCCCTTGTACTCGGGACGAGTGCGTGCACCATGACTGGTGGACTTTTTGACTTTTTGGGGGAGGCCGGCCTTCTCCCCTTTATTTAAGGTTCCTTTTTTTCTATTATTGTTTTGTTTTAGGTTGCACTCTCCTGCACCGGGGTGAGGGGGACCTCCCCCCGCTGCCGGAGATTGCTTCGATTGTTAAGTTTTTCTAATTTATATTGATTGTTAAGTTTTCATATTTTAACTTTAAAGTAGCCTAATTCTAGGCTGTCGTGTTTTTCGGCGACTTATGCCCAAGTGGGTAGTTGCCAGATGGGCTCTATAAAAAAAAAAAAAAAATTTTGGCGCCGCCCAGATGCCAACTCTGGAGCGTCGACTCCAACAGGCATTGAACCGCGTCTCTCGATATGCCGAAGCGCACAGGTTTCGCTTTTCTTTGGCCAAGACTAAGGTGGTGCACTTCTGCCGCCATCCACGGCTTCACCCCGACCTAGATTTGTTTCTTAATGGGGTGCGCCTGGATGTGGTTGAGTCGCACCGTTTCCTTGGTCTTGTATTCGACCGACGCCTCACCTGGGAGGCTCATATTCGCAGCCTTAGGGTCTCTTGTACCCGCGCCATGGACATTCTCCGTTCCGTGACGTTCAGCGCTTGGGGCGCTGATAGGGCTACCGCCTTACTTTTTTATCGATCCTTTGTTCGCTCGAAGCTCGACTACGGATGCGAGTTTTATGCATCCGCAGCCGAGCGTTTATTGCGGAAGGTGGATTCGATCCACCACACCGGCCTTCGCCTTGCGACCGGTGCCTTCCGCACTTCTTTCATTGAGAGCCTGTTGGTCGATGCTGGGGAGATGCCACTCGCTCTGCGCCGCGTGCAGTGCATCACTCGCCTGTACGCGCGAGCCCGGCGCCTCCCTCAGTCGCCAACAGCTCTCACTGCATCCGCAGCTGATCTCGATGGTGCCTATGCCGCCGAGAGATGCCAGTCATACCCTAAGCCCTTTGGGTTTAGGGCCAGGAAACTCCTTCGAGAGGTAGATATAGCTCTCGGGCCGGTGGCGCCCCTGGTTTTGCCCAGGACGCTACCCTGGAGGGTACCACATTTGGCTATTTGTCGCCACGCCTCTGCTCCCAAAGCTTGTACTGCGCCGGGAGTATTGCGTTCGACCTTTTTGGAGCACACATCGTGTCACGCTGGTACCGTGCCAGTGTATACGGATGGCTCCAAGTCCCAAGAGTGGGTCGGCTTCCACGCCGTATCCCCTCTGTTTGAAGTCAGCGGGGCTCTACCAGGCGCTGCGTCTGTCTTCACGGCCGAGCTGGTGGCAATACACCACTCGGTACGGGAGATTACGCGACGTGCCCGGTTCGGAGACCGGATTGTGATCTATAGCGACTCACAAAGCGCCCTGAGTGCTCTCGGGGCATTGGAATCTCCGCATCCCCTGGTTCGCGAAATCCGTGACGCCACGGTTTTGGCGAGCCGGGCAGATGTCGAGATTGTCTTCTGCTGGGTTCCTGGACATGTAGGAATTGCGGGGAATGAGCGCGCCGATGAGGGCGCCAAAGAGTCCGCGAGGACTCTGCGACCGGACCAGCGTTTCGCTCTTCCTCACACTGACTACATGGCAGGAATACGGGCAGCTCTTCGGACTGCTTGGCAAAGAAGATGGGAGACGGTCGAAGGGAACTTAAAGTTGCGTGTCATTGCGCCGCGACTGTTCCCATGGACCTATCCCCCAATGCCGCGGCGGCTTCAGGTTGCTTTCTGTCGTCTTCGAATCGGACACACTCGTGTGACGCATCGCTACTTGATGGAGCGCTCGCCTGCGCCCTATTGCAACGACTGCGTCGTCCCCCAGACTGTTCGGCACATTCTTGTCGAATGTCCCAGTCTGGGTGATCTTCGCGCACGATACCTGTCCCGGTACCGGGATGGGCGGGGTCGCTACCGCCTGTCCCTTGTACTCGGGACGAGTGCGTGCACCATGACTAGTGGACTTATTGACTTTTGGGGGGAGGCTGGCCTTCTCCCTTTCATTTAACACAGTTTAATTGTTGTTGTTGTTTTTGTTATTGTTTTTGTTATTGCTTTTTTATTGTTATTTCGTTTTATTGTTTCCTGTTTAATTTTCAAAGTAGCCTAGAACTAGGCTGTTTGTTTACGGCGACTAATGCCTAAGTCGGCAGTCGCCAGATAGCCGCTTAATTAAAAAAAAAATTAAAAAAATGTTGACGATTTGCTCCGAGCTGAGAGAAACAGACTTGAAATTACAAAAGGTTACAAGGATAGTAAGTACCTCAAAAGAACATTCGTTCCATTTCAATGGAGGTACTTATTTTTTTGTATTTATTTGCTACATCCAAACTTTTTATTATGCTACTTGTGCTACAAATGCAAGAGTTAACTCTTTTTTGTCAATTTGCTCTTCTCTCATAACTTACTTATTCTATATAATATTTTACATGCTAATATATATATATACATTTAACTTAGATTAGGGTTTCTCGTCCAATATTAGAACATAAACTCGTTCTTTGTCTTTGGTTAATGATTCTGAGCTATAAGGAATATTTAGAACATATTCATGTCAAAAAGCATTTTATTATGATTGCATACAATAAATATATTTTATAATAAATACAATTAATATTTTGTAAATCTTAAAATTAGCATATAAATTTTATTTTAACTTATTAGTCACGTCACATATTATGTTAGATTTCTTAAAATTTTGTCTAATTTCTTTTTAAAATTTTCTACTGTATTACATTTCACTACATCCTCTGGTAATTGATTCCACTTGTTCACAATTTTATACGCAAATGAGTTCCCACATATATTTGTGCGAAAATTCTTGGGTTTTATTTTCATTCCGTTTGATCGCGTAGTAGATGTGCTAAACTGAAACCAAATATTAGAGTCGACATTTTCTATTCCTTTTAGTATTTTAAACATTTCTATTAATTGACCTCTCAATCTTCTTGTTTCAAGGCTGAATAAATTTAATCTTTCTAATTTTGTTTCATAATTATAATTCCTTAGTTCTGGAATCAATTTCGTGGCTCTGGCTTGTACTTTTTCTAACTTCTCAATATCTTTTCTTAAGTAAGGAGACCAGGCTTGGGAACAATATTCTAATTGTGGCCTTACTAGTGCATTGTACATATTCAGAATTGTAATCTTATTTTTGAAAGTGATTTGGCGTTTTATATATCCAAGAATCCTTTGCGCTTTCTTTTCGACTTCGATGCACTGCCGTGAAAACTTTAGATCGTTTGAAATGTAGACACCTAGGTCTTTTTCATTTTCAGTTTCTTTGATCTCATTGTCGAACAGTTTGTATTCTCTCCTTGGATTATTATAACCAATATGCATTATTTTGCACTTTTCAAGATTTAAGGGCAATTCCCATTTTTCCGTCCATCTTACTATTTTATCAATATCATTTTGAAATTCTTGAACGTCCTGTTCAGTAATTATCCCTTTTCCTAATTTACAATCATCAGCAAACTTAGAAATTTTCGATAGTAGGCCATCATCTATATCATTAACGTACATAATGAATAGTAACGGGCCAAGGACAGAGCCTTGCGGGACGCCACTACAAACGGAAACCCATTCTGACGCTTGTCCGTTTATAACTACTCGCTGTTTTCTATCCGTAAGCCAATTTTCTATCCATTTTGCAATTTCGCCTTTTATTCCAAAGGCTCTTACTTTACACATCAACTTCTTATGCGGAACTTTATCAAATGCCTTTCGGAAGTCTAGATACAAAATGTCAACCGATCTATTATTGTCGTACAAGGTATTTATATAGTGAAAAAACTCTAGTAAATTTGTGAGGCAAGATCTCTTTCTCCTGAAGCCATGCTGAGAATCATTTAGGAGTTTATTCTTTTCTAAATGCTCTACAATTGTATTGGAAATGTGAGTTTCAAGGAGTTTCCCAACTACGGAAGTTAAACTTATAGGGCGAAAATTGCTGGCAGTCTCTTTACATGCATTCTTAAATATTGGCGTTACATTTGCCATCTTCCAGTCTTGAGGAACAATTCCACTCTCTAGGGATAAATTGAAAATTTGCGTAAGATGTTCTGCTACTTGATTTATGACTTCTTTTAAAACTCTTGGGTATATTTTATCCGGTCCAGGGGATTTAAATTTATTCATCTTCTCTATTAGTTTCTTTGTGTTGTCGACACTGCATCGAACCGATTCGAGTGGTATAATATTAGCCATTTCACGTGTTTCTGTATAGTCATACGAGTTACACTCTTTTGTGAAAACAGATACAAAATATTCGTTGAGAGTGTTTGCTATTCCAATATCATCGAACTGCAAATTATTGTACTTATCTCTTATTGGGCCAATATTGTTCTTTATGGGTTTTCTCCTGTTTACTAAGGCAAAGAACTCTTTAGGATTATTTTTGCAATCAGTGGTGGGTGATTATTTTTGCAATCAGTGGTGGGTGATTTACAGCTGAAGTTAACAAAATTGTCTCTTCGAATCAAAGACATCTGTTCTAAACACTAGGCACAAGGTTCTTACTAAACTAAAGTGATTTACTGATTTTTTTGTATTCCCTAAATGTTGGATTCTTTTGTACCTAATAATTAAGATCACAAGATTAAGTATGCTCCAGTGAGGCATACGTTTTTCTGGAAAGTTATAGTGGGGAATGGGTGTAAAGAGGTTGGAAAACACTACTCCTAATCCTAGATCTTTAGGTTTTAGCAAAAAGTCAAAACTTGTAAATAAGTTGTCAAAAACACTATGTAATCACTTATAACATTCACACAAAACAATGGCTAAAACAGTACTTTAATACAAAGAGGTTTCCTCACTACGTTACACTTTACATTGGACTTTGCACCACAATATACATACGTCAAATGCAGATCAAAAGGCACTATAACTGCAAAACAACCATTCTTGGTAGGCAAAAGGTATTGGCTTCCTACGAATAAATTGTTTTTGGGGATGATGACCAATAAATATACTTTATCATAGCTTCATTAATGCTAAGTTTATCGTGAAAAATTCTCCATTGTGGAAATATAGAATTTAGCAAATTAATCAGTGGACGTAATTTATACATCCTATTTGTTGAATCATTTATAGAAATATCAGCCTAATCAATGTATTTCTTGAAATCTAGTACGATCCATTCACTCTGAAACAAATCTTATTAGCTACCAATAGCTGTCACTAGAGTATTTCTCTAGACGAATAATGGTACCCACTTAGAAAAATTGCCATAAAACATTTTTTAGTTCATTTAACCCCGGCTCAAATTTATGATCGTTCTTTTGGTGAGCATATAATGTATTTTTTTGTAAGAATATGCAGCATCAAATTATAATCTAAGAGGCTTTCCCAAAGTTTTACAGGATTGAGATGGGGCATTTTCTCAATGAGCTCAGCCTCCTGACCATTTGCACCTTCCGAATAGGTCGATAAATATTTTGGATCTGCCTTCTTCCACTACAAATTGGATAGGGGGGGTGGATACAATTTGTTAATGTTGGGGGCGTTTCTTCGCCAACCTCACTGCTATCCTCATTTATGGTCTCCCGGCTAGTCACACTCTCTTCAATTTCGAATATATATACATACACAAATATTTGAAATTAATACTCAGGACTTCGGCAGAGATTAATCACTGTCTAAGATATTAGTTTCATACTGTTGTTCGTCAGTTCCTTCATCAACATCTGGTTTTAAAGCAATAGTATTTAGGGGCTCATTACTTCAATTTTCAGTTATTTGATCAAGAGCATTTATAAGTCTTTTATAATGGTTGCAATAAAATAAGCTGATATTTTTTATTCTACACTAAACTAGAACCTAAATCTAGTAATAAATTGGGCAATAAGTAAAATTGTGCATGAAAGGAAAGTAAGGATTATTCTGCACATGAACTCATGAGAATATAGTCACAAACGCGGCTATTTTTTTGTGTAACAAAAATTTACAAGCTTTATTGATTTCTTTAATATTTTTTTAAATTTGTTATTAGATCTGTACATTACTGTATAAATTGTGATATAAAAAATATGCAAGGTGCTGCTGAAAATTATCGAAAAACAAATTCAATTGAATTTTATGAAATACACGAATACGACATACCAAAGTTGACACAGCACAAAAAATAACAATGTAACTTTGTCACAGAAATTTTCCCTTGTCATATCAATGGTATGTGCGTGGTTGTCAATTTTTAACTGTACTTACGTGAATAAACAATAAAACTGCATAATATAAGAAAAGAAAAAGAACAACAAACAAACAAACAAATTCAGGAGGCTTACTAGGTTAAGGAAAGAAAGGGAGAGAAAAATCTTCAGTTTTACGGCTCCACTCCATAAAAAAGAAGCATATAAACAGTCTCATCAGAGGAAAGCGAGTGTTATACAGATAACTTCCCTCATAGAGCAATTTTTAAGAAATTCAAGCGGGCCGAGGCCATAAAAAAGAGGAATTAATGGCTCACTGAAGTTTTCAGCGCCTCCACCATCGTTGGTGGCCAAGAGATGAGTACTCATATTTTTAATTACTGACGAAAGTAGGCGGAGGAAAATGTGAGAGAGTAAATAACATGTACGCCATGCTAAACGCCGAAGGGGGACAAAAAATTTGGAATGCTTGCTAAGTTTGACAAAATGGCAAAGGTTGTTAAGAGAAATACTGCGGACGTCAGCTGACTCTGAGTTGTGATGATAAGGCCGTATAAAAATACGTTGCTGAGGAAAATTGTATTATCTCTGTCTCCTTGCACTCATCCCCGTAAGGGGCGCGGCGATTTGCCATCCTGGCCGCCGTGCTGACGGGATCCAGCGCTCCGTCCGGCCCCAGCTTAGCCTCTCTTCCTTCCTTCAGATAGCCCGATTTCTCCCCTACCTCGTCGCTTTTCATACAACCTCTCCCACAACTTTCTCTGGTCAGCCTCTAATTTCACAGGGTAGAATGCTGACCTTCTTCTCAAGCCAACCACCCCGGATCGGGGCTGAGGGGGGGAGGGGACATTGTTCCCTAACCCCTCAGCTCCGGTTCGGGATGGGTTTTTTTTTTAACAACCTGCTTCATCCCCACCCACATCTTCCTCACATCCCTTTTCCTCTCCTCTTCACAACCTATATTTTTTACGCCGTGTCCAAGGTGGAGCCGCCATGCCGAAGGACTGCCAGGCCACCAGGCGGGAGGGGTGGTCCCGAATGGCGGCGCCTGGCTCTGCCGGGCTTGTAAGCACCTCTCGCAGTGCGGGCAACTGCGAGAGGTGATGAGCTATTGCGTCCCGTAATCAAAAGAGGGTCACCATGCCCATGTATGAAAAAAAACAAAAACCCCAACCCCCAACTTCCCCAAAAACATCTACGGAGCCGCCCTCGGGCAGCTCCACCGAGAAAATGGAGGTCCCCCCCCTTGTGCTTGCGCAAGGGACCCTCCATAATTCTTTAACCGGAGAGGAGGCTTACTCCTCTCCTACGCCTAGGGGTGTAGGGGACTCCCCCTCACCCCCTTCTCTGGAGGTGCTTTCGGGCACCTCCCTATCTCCAGCGGCAGTCCCTCCTTTGCTTTCTAAGGGGACTGCCAAGAAAGCCAGCAGGCAGCCCATTGCCGACCGCCCCTCGTGCAAGCGGCTCGGTAGGGCAAACCCCCTTAGGGGGGAGAGGGAAGCCAGGCCCCTTCGGTCGCTTCCCTCAAAAGACCTGCTGGCAAGAATTTTGAACCTTGCTGGGGTCAAGGCCTGTGCCTCCCCACACCACCTGACTAGTGACAATACTGCCAAGGGGACCTGCGATGTCCTGGGAGGGGATGGCCAACTGGAGGCCCCTCCTGTGATAGACATGGTCCTTGAGGAGACCCAGCCCCAGACGGTAGGGCCTTCCATGGGGAGGAATTCGGGCTCGGCGCCAAGCACCGAACCCGAATCCGCCCCTATGCAAGGTCCTCCTCAAATGGCTGAGGGCTCCGAGGCAGTAGAAGGAGGGGAGGGATCTCCTCCGACAGGTGCCCCTACGACAACCAGGACCTTCTCCATTTCGGAGAGGGACCTGGCTGAGGCTGGTCCATCTGGCCTGGGGACTTCTGCCGGCGGAGGTGAAAAGCGGGTTCATTCCCCGCCCTCCTCTCCTAAAAAGAAAAAGACTAAAAAGACTCAAAAGACGAAGAAGACTCGGGGCTCCTCTCCATCCGCGGGGGCTGCGGGGACGGATGGGTCTGCTGCCACTTTGGTAGGTGACCAAGCCAAGATCGGCACATCCGGCCCCTCTACCCCCTCGTGTGCGGAGCCCATGACTACGACTAAGACCAAGAATGCACAGGGCGGAGCCTCGATGACATCGGGGCCCCTGATTCAGAGGTTACCTGGCGTTTTCGAGCCCGCTGGCTTCAAACGCTTCCTCGTTATTCGCTCCACTGATGGCACCATGTTGTCCAAGGGCAACATGATCCATCAGAGGAGAGGATTAGCTAGTGCAATTGGTAGAGAGCCGAAGGTAACCCGTTTCTCGGACGGGAGCCTTCTGGCGAATGCGGCGAATCCCGCCGAGGCGGCCAAGATAAGTGCTCTTCGGACACTTCATGGCACCCCGGTGAGTGTGACGCCGCACTCTACCATGAACTTTGTGAAAGGAGTAGTTTATGCGAGGGAACTCGTTGACTACTCCATTGAGGACATCACCCTAGAGCTGGCCGACCATGGGGCGGTCAAGGTCGAACGTGTGATGAGAAAACAGGGAGGGGCCTCGAGACCCACCCCTACACTCTTCGTCACGTTCGACTGTGACAAGCTCCCTGAGTCGGTGCGTGCCGGTTGGTACCGCTACCGCGTGAAGGCATTCGTGCCACTGCCGCGGCGGTGCTATTACTGCCACCGCTTCGGCCATACGAATCGATCATGTAGACGTGCAAAATCGGGGTCACCCGAAGTCTGTGTAAATTGCTCCAAGGTCGCACACGATAAGTCCAAATCGTGTGTGGCCAAGTGTGTCAATTGCGGAGAGCCGCACCCTGCTTCTTCGAAGCAATGTGGTGCATATCTCCTTGAGAAAGAAATCCTGGCCGTTCAGGCCCAGGATCGACTCTCATTCCGCGAGGCAAAGGACTTGGTCCTGGCGCGCCCGGCTCTGCCTGGGACGTCATATGCCTCAATAGTTAGAAAGGCACCCTCTGCTCCTGGCCCATCCAGGCCAACGAGCACGGTTGTTTCCGCGCCCATTTGGAGCCCTTCTGTGGGCTCTACCCAACCTGGGCGCTCCCCTGGTAAAGCTGGCGGCAAAAAGGGTTCATACCCTGCCCCGGCTAAAACCAGGGCTCCCCCCTCTTCCCCCAGCGTGACCGTTTCGCGTAAAGCGAAACGGCCACGCGCCTCCACCGAGTCGTTAGACTCACAGGAGGCAACACCCCTGAAGATGGTCGCTAGGCCATCTTCCGGGGTTCCTAAAGCTGTTCCCCGAAAGGAGGACAGCAACAAAGGAGCTTCGGCCCCTTTGCCCACGCCCCGAGGTGGAGCGAGTGGCTCGGAGACGGTGGTTCCTCGAAAAGAGGGCCCCCCGCCTCCGAAGCCGCAACGCCCGCCTAAAGTTTCGAGGCGGAGGGAGGAAAAGACTCGCATGGCGAGCCCAACCTCCCCCAATAAGTCCTCGAAGGCGACAGCGCCTTCAGCGCTTTGTCCGGCCAACAGCGCCCGGGGTTCTGCCCCCGGGAAGCGTACGGCCATTCCCGTGAGGGTCTTCAATTCGAGGAGGGCCCCCGCGTCTCCTCCGAGCTAGGCCTGGAGGGCATATTCCTTCAATGGAATTGCCGTGGACTCCGGGCCAACTGGGAGGAGCTGCGAAGGCTCGCCTCAACCCGTTCCCCGTTAGCTATTTTTTTGCAGGAGACCATGCTAGGCGCGTGCCCCCTGCCTGCCCTCCCGGGGTATAAGGGTCTTGCGACCCAAACACCGCGGGACGGCCGGGCTGGGGGATGCGCGGTTTACACCCGGCATGATGTCTCCGTTCTTCCTTTCTCTTTAGATACCTCCTTTCAGGCAGTGGCTGTGCAGCTGCACCTGGATAGGAGGTATACTATCATTTCTGCGTACATTCCACCGTCAGCTGACTTCGACGCGGGGGACTTTCGCCGCGTCGTGGCACGGTTGCCGAGGCCCTATCTCTTGCTTGGAGATCTGAACGGCAGGCATCCTCTCTGGGGAGATTACACCATAAATCCCAGGGGACAAGTCCTTGCCGATCTGATCGAAGAGCTTGAGATGGGTGTCCTAAACGTGGATGAGTTTACGCATCACTGTCCGAGAACCGCTTCATTTTCTTGCCTTGACCTATCTTTGTGCTCTTCGGATGCACAGCCTGATTTTGATTGGGGGGTAGTCGATGACCTCCATGGTAGTGATCACTTTCCCATTCAAATATCATTTTCAGGGCAACTGCCGCCTGAGAGACCACCTCGGTGGTGCTTGGCGCGGGCGCGGTGGCCTGCATTTCAGGAAATGACTGAATTCTCTATCTCAGTCGAGGAGTTTAGGTCGGTAGATGAGGCCGTCGAGTTCTTCTCCGGCAACCTCATCGCCGTGGGCCTGACTACTATTCCTAGGACGTCTGGCCGTTTTGCACGCCGACCACTCCCATGGTGGTCGGCCGAGTGTGAGACGGCCCTCAAACAGAAGCGTTATGCCTACATGCGCTATAAGCGCCGCCCGAACGATTTCACCGTCGCTGAATTTCGTCGGGCTAGGGCTAGGTTCCGGTATATTTCGAAGCACGCCCGCCGCTCTTCTTGGCGGGCATACGTGTCTTCACTTAACGGGAAGACCCCTTTAGCTGAGGTGTGGAAGCGAGTCAAAAGGATTCGGGGCAAGTTCTCGCAGGACCCCCCTCCCGTTCTCCAGGAGAATGGGACCGCAATCTCGGACCCCGCGTCCGTGGCGGAATCCTTAGCGACCGCTTTTTCCGCATTCTCTAGCCGTGATGCTGCTCCGCCAGCATTCAATGCACGTCGTGATGTCGCAGAAGGCCGCCGGCTGGACTTTACCTCCAGAGGCGGAGAACCCTTCAACGACAAGTTTACTGTGAGTGAGTTGCGTTCCGCTCTCGCTTCGTGCGCGGACACCGCCCATGGTCCGGACGATGTCCCGTACGCCATGCTTCGACACCTGGGTGAGCGAGGCATGGCCTTTCTATTAGATTTGTTCAACAGGATCTGGGTGGAAGGTCTCCTCCCAGACTCCTGGCGAATCGCTACTGTGCTCGCCTTTCGCAAGCCGGGGAGAGATCACTCTACTCCGACCGGTTTCCGCCCAATCTCTCTAACCTCTTGCGTGTGCAAGTTGATGGAGAAATTGGTAAATGTTAGATTAGCCTATTTCGTGGACAGCGGAGGCCATCTGTCTTCTGCACAGTGCGGCTTCCGTAAGTTCCACTCCACGTCGGATGCTCTGCTCCGACTGGAAAATGCCGTCTGCGAGGCTTTCCTTCGTAGACAGCACTACGCCACGGTGTTTTTTGATCTGGAGAAAGCCTATGATACCGCATGGCGATACGGTATCATGGAGACTCTCCACACGATGGGGGCGAGGGGACGCCTCCCAATGTTTATATCTGAATTTTTGCGAGATCGTCGATTCCGCGTACGGGTGGGGGGAGCCCTCTCCGGCCCAAAGGAGCAGGAAGAGGGTGTCCCGCAGGGAAGTGTCCTCAGTGTCACACTCTTTGCCCTGAGCATCAACGGCATCACCTCGGTGCTGCCGGAAGATGTTCTCGCTACGCTCTACGTGGACGACCTTTCGATCTCTTTTGGCGCGGCCCAGATGCCAACTCTGGAGCGCCGACTCCAACAGGCATTGAACCGCGTCTCTTGCTATGCCAAAGCGCACAGGTTTCGGTTTTCTTTGGCCAAGACTAAGGTGGTGCACTTCTGCCGCCATCCACGGCTTCACCCCGACCCAGATTTGTTTCTTAATGGGGTGCGCCTGGATGTGGTTGAGTCGCACCGTTTCCTTGGTCTTGTATTCGACCGACGCCTCACCTGGGAGGCTCACATTCGCAGCCTTAGGGTCTCTTGTACCCGCGCCATGGACATTCTCCGTTCCGTGACGTTCAGCGCTTGGGGCGCTGATAGGGCTACCGCCTTACTTTTTTATCGATCCTTTGTTCGCTCGAAGCTCGACTACGGATGCGAGTTTTATGCATCCGCAGCCGAGCGTTTATTGCGGAAGGTGGATTCGATCCACCACACCGGCCTTCGCCTTGCGACCGGTGCCTTCCGCACTTCCCCCATTGAGAGCCTGTTGGTCGATGCTGGGGAGATGCCACTCGCTCTGCGCCGCGTGCAGTGCATCACTCGCCTGTACGCGCGAGCCCGGCGCCTCCCCCAGTCGCCAACAGCTCTCACTGCATCCGCAGCTGATCTCGATGGTGCCTATGCCGCCGAGAGACGCCAGTCATACCCTAAGCCCTTTGGGTTTAGGGCCAGGAAACTCCTTCGAGAGGTAGATATAGCTCTCGGGCCGGTGGCGCCCCTGGTTCTGCCCAGGACGCCACCCTGGAGGGTACCACATTTGGCTATTTGTCGCCACGCCTCTGCTCCCAAAGCTTGTACTGCGCCGGGAGTATTGCGTTCGATCTTTTTGGAGCACACATCGTGTCACGCTGGTACCGTGCCAGTGTATACGGATGGCTCCAAGTCCCAAGAGGGGGTCGGCTTCCACGCCGTATCCCCTCTGTTTGAAGTCAGCGGGGCTCTACCAGGCGCTGCGTCTGTCTTCACGGCCGAGCTGGTGGCAATACACCACTCGGTACGGGAGATTACGCGACGTGCCCGGTTCGGAGACCGGATTGTGATTTATAGCGACTCACAAAGCGCCCTGAGTGCTCTCGGGGCATTGGAATCTCCGCATCCCCTGGTTCGCGAAATCCGTGACGCCACGGTTTTGGCGAGCCGGGCAGATGTCGAGATTATCTTCTGCTGGGTTCCTGGACATGTAGGAATTGCGGGGAATGAGCGCGCCGATGAGGGCGCCAAAGAGTCCGCGAGGACTCTGCGACCGGACCAGCGTTTCGCTCTTCCTCACACCGACTACATGGCAGGAATACGGGCAGCTCTTCGGACTGCTTGGCAAAGAAGATGGGAGACGGTCGAGGGGAACTTAAAGTTGCGTGCCATTGCGCCGCGACTGTTCCCATGGACCTATCCCCCAATGCCGCGGCGGCTTCAGGTTGCTTTCTGTCGTCTTCGAATCGGACACACTCGTGTGACGCATCGTTACTTGGTGGAGCGCTCGCATGTGCCCTATTGCAACGACTGCGTCGTCCCCCAGACTGTTCGGCATATTCTTGTCGAATGTCCCAGTCTGGGTGATCTTCGCGCACGATACCTGTCTCGGTACCGGGATGGGCGGGGTCGCTACCGCCTGTCCCTTGTACTCGGGACGAGTGCGTGCACCATGACTGGTGGACTTATTGACTTTTTGGGGGAGGCCGGCCTTCTCCCCTTTATTTAAGGTTCCTTTTTTTGTTATTGTTTTGTTTTAGATTGCACTCTCCTGCACCGGGGTGAGGGGGACCTCCCCCCGCTGCCGGAGATTGCTTCGATTGTTAAGTTTTTCAAATTTATATTGATTGTTAAGTTTTCATATTTTAACTTTAAAGTAGCCTAATTCTAGGCTGTCGTGTTTTTCTGCGACTTATGCCCAAGTGGGTAGTTGCCAGATGGGCTCTATAAAAAAAAAAAAAAAAAAAATCCTTGCACTCATTTCAATATGATAGGCACACGCAGATACTAACTTCAACGAAGAGCTTGGCAGAGAAAGTTCTCAGACACGCAGTCACCCAAGCAGCCCGATTTAGTTAACTCACAGCATCCCCCGTCAGAGGTCAGCTTCACTTAAAAGTCCCTAGTCTTGCCCCATTGCTTGCCTCTTTGATATCTACGTACTGCTTTTGTTCCCAATTTACGCTGGTGCCAGAACCCAGCCTTACTTTGACCTAAAAGTCTATTCACCTCGTATCTTTAGCAGTGTTATAAAAGAACGTACCGATACAGTTTCATTCATTTTCGTTATGTTTTAGAATTTTGGCAAGCTGTTTTCGATTTAAGTAAATGTACTAGAGGAATTATTAACCCTTTGCTTCTGTATTAAAATATTCCTAGTTTCAATGATTTGTTTTCTATTGTAGAGCAGAATTCTTGTCTTAACTTATTCTCCTTTTTTTCTGTTTGTATTCTTTCCTTAAGGGACCTATAATCTAAACACCTTGTAAATTTCAGCTTTCCTTTAATCATTTATTCTTCACTTTAGTTTATACAAGAAAATGTTATAGATAGATAGTACCAGATCATATTTCATTTTGTCACATTAGATGTTTTTATTCAAATAAATTCAACTCTCTCAAACCTTCAAGTACCAAACTAGGCCTAGTATCTGTTTTCCTTGCTGTCAGTAAAGTTTTTGTATCAAAAGGAAAGCTCTGGTGGGAACCTAAGTAATCTGGTCTCGTTATCTTTACATGATGTTCTGGAGTTTGTTGAATCACGAGATCATGGATGTTACCATTTCGATAATATTAGTTTTGAGATTGTCATTCATGCATTTGACACCTCTCGCGATGAACAACCAAACAAAAACAAACCCTCAACTTCCCCGGTTCCATCGACGGAGCAGCCCTCGGGCAGCTCTACAGAAAAAATCGAGGCCCCCTTCCCTCCCTGTGCTTGCGCAGGGGACCACCCATATTTCTCTAAGCGGAGAGGAGGCTTACTCCTCTCCTATAACTACGGGTGTAGGAGAATCCTCCTCACCCCCTTCTCCCCCCGTAACCCCGTAAGGGGCGCGGCGATTTGCCATCCTGGCCGCCGTGCTGACGGGACTCAGCACCCCGTCCGGCCCCAGCTTAGCCTCTCTTCCTTCCTTCAAAACACTTGTTTCCTCTCTTTTCACACAACCTCTCTCACAACTTTCTCTGGTCAGCCTCTAATTTCACAGGGTAGATGCTGACCTTCCTTTCAGCCAACCACCCCGGATCGGGGCTGGGGGGGGAGGGGACATTGTTCCCTAACCCCTGAGCTCCGGTTCAGGATGGGGGTTTTTTAACAACCTGCTTCATCCCCACCCATACCTTCCTCACATCCCTTTTCCTCTCCTCTTCAAAATCTATCTTTTTTACGCCGTGTCCAAGGTGGAGCCGCCATGCCGATGGACTGCCAGGCCACCAGGCGGGAGGGGTGGTCCCGAATGGCGGCGCCTGGCTCTGCCGGGCTTGTAAGCACCTCTCGCAGTGCGGGCTACTGCGAGGGGTGATGAGCTATTGCGTCCCGTGGTAAAAATAGGGTCACCATGCCCATAGATGAACACCCAAAAAAAACCTAAACCCCTTTAACTCCCCCTTGCTCATCGACGGAGCCGCCCTTGGGCAGCTCCACCGAAAAAATGGAGGTCCCCCTCCTGTGCTTGCACAGGGGACCCTCCATATTTCTCTAACCGGAGAGGAGGCTTACTCCTCTCCTTCGCCTACGGGTGCAGGGGACTCCCCCTCACCCCCTTCTCTGGAGGTGCTTTCGGGCACCTCCCTTTTCCCAGCGGCAGTCCCATCTTTTCTTTTCAAGGGGACTGCCAAGAAAGCCAGCAGGCAGCCCTTAGCCAGCCGCTCCCCATCAAAGCGGCTCGGTAGGGCAAACCCCCTTAGGGGGGAGAGGGAAGCCAGGCCCCTTCGGTCGCTTCCCTCAAAAGACCTGCTGGCAAGAATATTAAACCTTGCCGGGGTCAAGGCCTGTGCCTCCCCATACAAGACTGGCGACACTGCCAAGGGGACCTGCGATGTCCTGGGAGGGGATGGTCAATTGGAGGCCCCTCCTGTAATAGACATGGTCCTTGAGGAGACCCAGCCCCAGACGGTAGGGCCTTCCATGGGGGGGAATTCGGGCTCGGCGCCAAGCACCGAACCCGAATCCGCCCCTATGCAAGGTCCTCCTCAAATGGCTGAGGGCTCCGAGGCAGTAGAAGGAGGGGAGGGATCTCCTCCGACAGGTGCCCCTACGACAACCAGGACCTTCTCCATTTCGGAGAGGGACCTGGCTGAGGCTGGTCCATCTGGCCTGGGGACTTCTGCCGGCGGAGGTGAAAAGCGGGTTCATTCCCCGCCCTCCTCTCCGAAAAAGAAAAAGACAAAGACAAAAAAGACAAAAAAGACTCGGGGCTCCTCTCCATCCGCGGGGGCTGCGGGGACGGATGGGTCTGCTACCACTTTGGTAGGCGACCAAGCCAAGATCGGCACATCCGGCCCCTCTACCCCCTCGTGTGCGGAGCCCCTGACCAAGACTAACACCAAGAGTGCACAGGGCGGAGCCTCGATGACATCGGGGCCCCTGATTCAGAGGTTACCTGGCGTTTTCGAGCCCGCTGGCTTCAAACGCTTCCTCGTTATTCGCTCCACTGATGGCACCATGTTGTCCAAGGGCAACATGATCCATCAGAGGAGAGGATTAGCTAGTGCAATTGGTAGAGAGCCGAAGGTAACCCGTTTCTCGGACGGGAGCCTTCTGGCGAATGCAGCGAATCCCGCCGAGGCGGCTAAGATTAGTGCTCTTCGGACACTTGATGGCACCCCGGTGAGTGTGACGCCGCACTCTACCATGAACTTTGTGAAAAGAGTAGTTTATGTGAGGGAACTCGTTGACTACTCCATTGAGGACATCACCTTAGAGCTGGCCGACCATGGGGCGGTCAAGGTCGAACGTGTGATGAGAAAACAGGGAGGGGCCTCGAGACCCACCCCTACACTCTTCGTCACGTTCGACTGTGACAAGCTCCCTGAGTTGGTGCGTGCCGGTTGGTACCGCTACCGCGTGAAGGCATTCGTGCCACTTCCGCGGCGGTGCTATTACTGTCATCGCTTCGGCCATACGAATCGCTCATGTAGACGTGCAAAGTCGAGGCCACCCGAAGTATGTGTAAATTGCTCCAAGGTCGCACACGATAAGTCCAAATCGTGTGTGGCCAAGTGTGTCAATTGCGGAGAGCCGCACCCTGCTTCTTCGAAGCAATGTGGTGCATATCTCCTTGAGAAAGAAATCCTGGCCGTTCAGGCCCAGGATCGACTCTCATTCCGCGAGGCAAAGGACTTGGTGCTGGCGCGCCCGGCTCTGCCTGGGACGTCATATGCCTCAATAGTTAGGAAGGCACCCTCTGCTCCCGGCCCATCCAGGCCAACGAGCACGGTTGTTTCCGCACCCATTCGGAGCCCTTCTGCGGGCTCTACCCAACCCGGGCGCTCCCCTGGTAAAGCTGGCGGCAAAAAGGGCTCATACCCTGCCCCGGCTAAAACCAGGGCTCCCCCCTCTTTCCCCAGCGTGACCGTTTCCCGTAAGGCGAAACGGCCACGCGCCTCCACCGAGTCGTTAGACTCACAGGAGGCAACACCCCTGAAGATGGTCGCTAGGCCATCTTCCGGGGTTCCTAAAGCTGCCCCCTGAAAGGAGGACAGCAACAAAGGAGCTTCGGCTCCTTCGCCCACGCCCCGAGGTGGAGCGGGTGGCTCGGAGACGGTGGTTCCTCGAAAAGAGGGCCCCCCCCGCCTCCGAAGCCGCAGCGCCCACCTAAGGTTTCGAGGTGGAGGGAGGAAAAGACTCGCATGGCGAGCCCAACCTCCCCCAATAAGTCCTCGAAGGCGACAGCGCCTTCAGCGCTTTGTCCGGCCAACAGCGCCCGGGGTTCTGCCCCCGTGAAGCGTACGGCCATTCCCGTGAGGGTCTTCAATTCGAGGAGGGCCCCCGCGTCTCCTCCGAGCTAGGCCTGGAGGGCATATTCCTTCAATGGAATTGCCGTGGACTCCGGGCCAACTGGGAGGAGCTGCGGAGGCTCGTCTCGTCCCGTTCCCCGTTAGCTATTTTTTTGCAGGAGACCATGCTAGGCGCGTGCCCGCTGCCTGCCCTCCCGGGGTATAAGGATCTTGCGACCCCACCACCGCGGGATGGCCGGGCTGGGGGATGCGCGGTTTACACCCGGCATGATGTCTCCGTTCTTCCTTTCTCTTTAGATACCTCCTTTCAGGCAGTGGCTGTGCAGCTGCACCTGGATAGGAGGTATACTATCATTTCTGCGTACATTCCACCGTCAGCTGACTTCAACGCGGGGGACTTCCGCCGCGTCGTGGCACGGTTGCCGAGGCCCTATCTCTTGCTTGGAGATCTGAACGGCAGGCATTCTCTCTGGGGAGATTACTCCATAAATCCCAGGGGACAAGTCCTTGCCGATCTGATCGAAGAGCTTGAGATGGGTGTCCTAAACGTGGATAAGTTTACGCATCACTGTCCGAGAACCGCTTCATTTTCTTGCCTTGACCTATCTTTGTGCTCTTCGGATGCACAGCCTGATTTTGATTGGGGGGTGGTCGATGACCTCCATGGTAGTGATCACTTTCCCATTCAAATATCATTTTCAGGGCAACTGCCGCCTGAGAGACCACCTCGGTGGTGCTTGGCGCGGGCGCGGTGGCCTGCATTTCAGGAAATGACTGAATTCTCTATCTCAGTCGAGGAGTTTAGGTCGGTAGATGAGGCCGTTGAGTTCTTCTCCGGCAACCTCATCGCCGTAGGCCTGACTACTATTCCTAGGACGTCTGGCCGTTTTGCACGCCGACCACTCCCATGGTGGTCGGCCGAGTGTGAGACGGCCCTCAAACAAAAGCGTTAAGCCTACATGCGCTATAAGCGCCGCCCGAACGATTTTACTGTCGCTGAATTTCGTCGGGCTAGGGCTAGGTTCCGGTATATTTCGAAGCACGCCCGCCGCTCTTCTTGGCGGGCATACGTGTCTTCACTTAACGGGAAGACCTCTTTAGCTGAGGTGTGGAAGCGAGTCAAAAGGATTCGGGGCAAGTTCTTGCAGGACCCCCCTCCCGTTCTCCAGGAGAATGGGACCGCAATCTCGGACCCCGCGTCCGTGGCGGAATCCTTAGCGACCGCTTTTCCCGCTTTCTCTAGCCGTGATGCTGCTCCGCCAGCATTCAATGCACGTCGTGATGTCGCGGAAGGCCGCCGGCTGGACTTTACCTCCAGAGGCGGAGAACCCTTCAACGACAAGTTTACTGTGAGTGAGTTGCGTTCCGCTCTCGCTTCGTGCGCGGACACCACCCATGGTCCGGACGATGTCCCGTACGCCATGCTTCGACACCTGGGTGAGCGAGGCATGGCCTTTCTGTTAGATTTGTTCAACAGGATCTGGGTGGAAGGTCTTCTCCCAGACTCCTGGCGAATCGCTACTGTGCTCGCCTTTCGCAAGCCGGGGAGAGATTACTCTACTCCGACCGGTTTCCGCCCAATCTCTCTAACCTCTTGCGTGTGCAAGTTGATGGAGAAATTGGTAAATGTTAGATTAGCCTATTTCCTGGACAGCGGAGGCCATCTGTCTTCTGCACAGTGCGGCTTCCGTAAGTTCCACTCCACATCGGATGCTCTGCTCCGACTGGAAAGTGCCGTCTGCGAGGCTTTCCAGAGTAGACAGCACTACGCCACGGTGTTTTTTGATCTGGAGAAGGCCTATGATACCGCATGGCGATACGGTATCATGGAGACTCTCCACACGATGGGGGCGAGGGGACGCCTCCCAATTTTTATATCTGAATTTTTGCGAGATCGTCGATTCCGCGTACGGGTGGGGGGAGCCCTCTCCGGCCCAAAGGAGCAGGAAGAGGGTGTCCCGCAGGGAAGTGTCCTCAGTGTCACACTCTTTGCCCTGAGCATCAACGGCATCACCTCGGTGCTGCCGGAAGCTGTTCTCGCTACTCTCTACGTGGACGACCTTTTGATCTCTTTTGGCGCGGCCCAGATGCCAACTCTGGAGCGTCGACTCCAACAGGCATTGAACCGCGTCTCTCGCTATGCCGAAGCGCACAGGTTTCGGTTTTCTTTGGCCAAGACTAAAGTGGTGCACTTCTGCCGCCATCCACGGCTTCACCCCGACCCAGATTTGTTTCTTAATGGGGTGCGCCTGGATGTGGTTGAGTCCCACCGTTTCCTTGGTCTTGTATTCGACCGACGCCTCACCTGGGAGGCTCATATTCGCAGCTTAGGGTCTCTTGTACCCGCGCCATGGACATTCTCCGTTCCGTGACGTTCAGCGCTTGGGGCGCTGATAGGGCTACCGCCTTACTTTTTTATCGATCCTTTGTTTGCTCGAAGCTCGACTACGGATGCGAGTTTTATGCATCCGCAGCCGAGCGTTTATTGCGGAAGGTGGATTCGATCCACCACACCGGCCTTCGCCTTGCGACCGGTGCCTTCCGCACTTCCCCCATTGAGAGCCTGTTGGTCGATGCTGGGGACATGCCACTCGCTCTGCGCCGCGTGCAGTGCATCACTCGCCTGTACGCGCGAGCCCGGCGCCTCCCTCAGTCGCCAACAGCTCTCACTGCATCCGCAGCTGATCTCGATGGTGCCTATGCCGCCGAGAGACGCCAGTCATACCCTAAGCCCTTTGGGTTTAGGGCCAGGAAACTCCTTCGAGAGGTAGATATAGCTCTCGGGCCGGTGGCGCCCCTGGTTCTGCCCAGGACGCCACCCTGGAGGGTACCAATTTGGCTATTTGTCGCCACGCCTCTGCTCCCAAAGCTTGTACTGCGCCGAGAGTATTGCGTTCGACCTTTTTGGAGCACACATCGTGTCACGCTGGTACCGTGCCAGTGTATACGGATGGCTCCAAGTCCCAAGAGGGGGTCGGCTTCCACGCCGTATCCCCTCTGTTTGAAGTCAGCGGGGCTCTACCAGGCGCTGCGTCTGTCATCACGGCCGAGCTGGTGGCAATACACCACTCGGTACGGGAGATTACGCGAAGTGCCCGGTTCGGAGACCGGATTGTGATCTATAGCGACTCACAAAGCGCCCTGAGTGCTCTCGGGGCATTGGAATCTCCGCATCCCCTGGTTCGCGATATCCGTGACGCCACGGTTTTGGCGAGCCGGGCAGATGTCGAGATTATCTTCTGCTGGGTTCCTGGACATGTAGGAATTGCGGGGAATGAGCGCGCCGATGAGGGCGCCAAAGAGTCCGCGAGGACTCTGCGACCGGACCAGCGTTTCGCTCTTCCTCACACTGACTACATGGCAGGAATACGGGCAGCTCTTCGGACTGCTTGGCAAAGAAGATGGGAGACGGTCGAAGGGAACTTAAAGTTGCGTGCCATTGCGCCGCGACTGTTCCCATGGACCTATCCCCCAATGCCGCGGCGGCTTCAGGTTGCTTTCTGTCGTCTCCGAATCGGACACACTCGTGTGACGCATCGCTATTTGATGGAGCGGTCGCCTGCACCCTATTGCAACGACTGCGTCGTCCCCCAGACTGTTCGGCACATTCTTGTTGAATGTCCCAGTCTGGGTGATCTTCGCGCACGATACCTGTCCCAGTACCGGGATGGGCGGGGTCGCTACCGCCTGTCCCTTGTGCTTGGGACAGATTCGTGCACACTGACTTGTGGACTTGTTGACTTCTTGGGGGAGGCCGGCCTTCTCCCTATTATTTAAGCAAGGTTTGTTTGTTTGTTTTTGTTGTTTTTTTGCATTTGTTTTGTTTTTTGTTTGTTCTTTGTGTTTTTCTTTAGTTGCACGCTCCTGCGCCGGGGGGACCTCTCCCCGACGCACCAGCTTGCTTCCTTTCCCCCTTTTGGGGTGTTGTTTTTTTTTTTCTCTTTAATTTCATTTTAAAGTAGCCTAGAACTAGGCCAGTTTTAATACGGCGACTAATGCCCAAGTAGGCAGTCGCCAGATGAGCTCTTAAAAAAAAAAAAAAAAATCCGGCATTCCTAAGAGTGGCAGTGAGGGAGATGCAGCGAGGCTCGGTTCTCCGGTTGTAATAGGTATTTTCCCTATTCGGAGCCTCAATCGGCTCCTGGTAGAAATTCTCAGGATAAGGGAAAAGAGAAGGAGGGTTAAGGATAACACCGCTAGAAGGAAAATTTGATGCACAAAACCTGGCCTAGGCATTCATTGGCACTATAGCTTAACGTGGGTTCCTAACAAGGTTGTATGCCCCTATTATCTCTTTCTACTTATTCTGAGTTCAGTGACCCATGCCTGTATGTTTACTCTAAGTTTCATGTTTGAATAAGATAGCAGAATGTTAACAATAAATTAATTACAGAGGAAGTTAATATTTGCAAAGGGTTGCCTGATATTTGAAATTATTATGTAAAGTGATAGTACTCATGTCTATCACGCATTTCTGTATCATTTCTGTATTTAGATATGAATGTTGTATGGAGGTCTGTGGGGAGGGGTGGGTCGCTTGCTAAATGCAAGTAGTCACATTTCTAGGATTTTGTTCGATGTTTTCATTGACCTCACATATTATTTTGAAAACATGTGTCCTCTAAATTTGATGATATCCGAGTCTTTTAGCTACTGTTGGTTTTTATGAAGTTCTTTAATTTCTTTGTAGGTTTTTCCCGCTCTCCATGACTCGATCTTTCCATAAATCACACTTCTATTGGACTTGATATGTTGTAGAATGCGAGCTTCCAGATTAATTTTCTAGAGTGTAATACTGCCTGCCGAGGAGAGTAACTGTTTGACATCTTTGTTTTTAGGGTAAATCACTGAAATTTCAGTTGAAATTTCTCTAGATTTAATTCTAAATATTATAAAATCTGGTGTGTAAAGTTCATGTTTTCTAGGTGGGGGTTTATTAGGTATCAGGTTTAAGGACCCATCTTGCATGTACGTGTGCCTTTTCTCTATGAAGATGGGTTCTTTCTCGAAGCTTCACTTACAACAGATTCTCGTCTTTAGTAGTGGGAGAAAACCTTATATAGAGTGAAACATGAAAAGGTAACCAGGTTTAAATCTGAATGACCCTTTCTTAAAATTAGATATTTGGGAACCATTTATGTGGCTGATTGTTGCAGGCAACAATCATAGTATTTCAGCTTATTTGAGCACAATTTTTTCAATGAGACAAAAATATGATATTGATTTAATAATACAAAAATAATAATCTCAAAATAATCAATCTTAACAACAGTTTACATTTTCTTTATTGTTCATTGCAAACCTATATCCTCATTTAACATTATGGCCATTTCTATTTATACAGGCGTGGGATCTATCTCTTATCGCCCTCATCACTCTTTTGATAACATCTAATCCCCGAGCAGAAAAAAAGCGCCTCGTCAACTGGGCCACGATGCAGCGGAATTCCCTCGCATCGAGGTCGGCTGACCAAGGAATGTAAGAAGAAATTAGAATAGACCTCCTTTCTAGGTGTAGTTTTAACTGCCTCTGCCTGAAAGGAGGTATTTATAGCATATATGTCGTGGTATGACCAGGTGTACACAAACCGGCCTAATGGCCCAACTAAATTAAGGCACCACCTGGGAAAGGTTCTAAGAGTGCTTTAAATACACAGTTGCTAGGCCAAAGAATATTCAAATACGGCTACGAAAATATACTTTAATAAGACTAAAGTTTACATAAACATATAGGGCAAGTTAAATGGCAATGCAATTAAATATTGACAGTTCAAGGCTAGATAATTAACACTATCAATTAAGTTTGAACCGAGGGATAATTAATTAAGTAATGATTTTACAATTATGCAAGTTCTAGAGCAAATCCGATCCTTGAGGTTCGAAGCGGTAAAGGTGGGAGGAACGTGATGAAGCGATGGTTAAATCCCTTTCACCTTGATGTGCGGTGAGTGGGACCAGGTTGGTAAGTTCGACCTTGAACTTGTAGGCGCCTCACGATACGCTCAATTCAACTTCAAGACACGGAGGGTGCTTCGGCGATGGCTTTTCCGATCCTTAAAATCCGAAGACGTGGTGAGAAGGGTTGAAGCGCGCCTAACTATCTCCATGAACAACACTGAGTGACGACTAGCTCTTCCTTGGCTCTTTAACAATCACTTAATTCTTCTTTGGCCGAGAATGTAGTCGATTCCCTCTAGACTAACTAAGAAATTACGGCTAATGTACTAAACGGAGGCTTCATACACAATCTGCATGTGAACTTTGAAGTCTCGAATATATACTCCAAAATTATCTAGACGGGGAGAGAGATTCATCGCCAACAGACTTCTTTAATTGCCTTTTGTCGCAATAAGCAATAAGGGCCTATAGCGAGAAGCCACGATGCCCTCTTAATGGTCTTTCCATTGTGCTAATTTTCACAGTATATAGGAAAAACTAATTTAGAGCGGTCAATGGCGAACTGGGGAAGTCAGGGGAGGGGACGGGGATTCCTTATATCTCTCCTTAATCTTCCACAACATAAAAGAACGGAAACATCAAGTTGGGTGCTGGTGGACAACTTTAGGAATCCATAAAGACGGAATCACGACCACTTACTAGGGGGTTGCTTCTTGTGGGTCTAACGACTTTGTTGAGGTGCGCAGACGTTTCGCCTTACAGGAAACGGTCACGCTTGGGTCTTTCTTCAAATAGCAGACCATCGTGGGAATGGCCGCACGCTTCCCAGAGACAGAACTTCCGGCGTTGCTGGCCGAATAAGTGGTTGGATGCGATGTCGCCTTCGAAGAGTTATGTGGGTGAGATTGAGCTCACTATACGATTTAGCTCCTTCCGCCTATAACCTTTGTTAATTTTCAGAGGGAGACGTCCCTCTTTTGGAGGATCCTGCTTCTCCGAGCTACTCAGTCAAGACTTAATCTATGGCGTAGGAGCCGAAGCTCCTTTGGTGTTGTTCTCCTTTCACGTGACAACTTTAGGAATCCATGAAGACAGAATCACGACCACTTACTAGGGGGTTGCTTCTTGTGGGTCTAACGACTTTGTTGAGGTGCACGGACGTTTCGCCTTACAGGAAACGGTCACGCTTGGGCAGTGGGGAGCTCTGGTTTTAGTCGAAGCTGCGTGGGAAACCTTTGTATCGCTAGCTCTATAAAGAAAGCGTCAGGAGGGAATGTAGAACTGGCAGAAGGGTTCCGAATGTGCTTGAAGGACTGAAGGGGCCGTGACAAAGGGTACAATTCTTAGAATCGGAGCATAAGACGTCCTATGCCTCACCAGGTACATCAGACCTAAGTCCTTAGCCTCGTGGAATGAAAGATGACCCGCAGCATGAACGGACAGTATTTCCTTCTCCATGAGATACGCGCCACTTTGAATCAAGGAAGCAAGGTGCGGCTATCTGTAATTAACACACTAGATTATACACGATAAGGACTTATCGTGTACGGCCTTGAAGCACCTTACACATACTTCGAGTAAGCCGAATCGTACGTCTCCATGAGTGATTCATATGGCAGAATCGATGGCAGGAATACCATCTCCGCGGAGATAGCACGAATACCTTCATGCGATAGCGTAATAACCGGCACACACTGACTCATAGAGCCTGTTACGGTCGAAAGTAACGAAGAGTGTATAGGGGTAGCTCTCGAGGTCCCTCCCTGTATACTCATCATATGTTCGACATTGACCGCCACGTGGTCGATCAGCTCTTCGGTGATGTCTTTAACCCTGGTGAGGTAATGAGAAATTTTCATCCCGATTCAGGTAATGTGGTTACTCATGTGCTACCACGACTTTGGAGCTTCATAGCTCAGCAGCCATTAAACAAAATGTTCACAATTTTGGTGTGATGACTCTCACATCTATCTAATACAATAGCAAAAGGAAATACATGGAACAATTAAAACTTACTTGTTTTATTTACAATAATATAAAAAAAACATAATATATATATATATATATATATATATATATATATATATATATATATAGTTAAGTAGTTAATCACAAAATCTGGCTTTCAGACACGAGATCGATGGCAATAAAGGGTTGTGGCGAAGAAAGGGGATCCTGTACATTTCAAACAATAATTGAGGGCTGCATCTGAAATCTGAGAAGAAGGAATCTGAACAGAAAAGAAAACTCAAATTCAAAATTGCTTTAGGAATGCTAACTATTTATGAATCTAAATGAAATTTAGTATGAATCTTCTACAATCATCTAAAAATGGTGGTTCATGTAAATCACTGCCAGAGTCTACCTAATCAAACAACTGAACCTGGAGCTATAGCTGGGTCTGTTCCTGCATCAAACCCTGACATAACCGAATGAAATATGAAAATCAAGAAAAAAAATAACAATAGGCAAAAAGACAACGCGGCCTCACCAAATCCAATACGGCGACTCGAGTCCGTAAATATTTTTTTTAAATATTTCCAATAGGAAAAATATTATAATAAAAAATGTAATAACCTTGTGATTGCAATTAACAATGCTTACTAGGTAACGCGAGAATGAAAGTGCAACAAGCAATTCGACGTCTAAAAACACTATGAAGGAGCATGATATGGATTGTCCTTAACTTTACTTCCATATCACGAGGCAAGCTTCACCTTCTGGACCATCTTGTTATCATAAAATGTGTTTCATATACTAGTGCCAAAAACATCTAGGGACTAGGGTGTCTATCGGACCAGCCGCCCGGGAATCTAGCCCGAAGCTCACCATTTCTCGAAAAAATTGAAAGCTTACAATTCATTCCATTCAGACTGCCGTCTGTTTCCCGTGAACCCTTGTAACCCGTCGTCGAGTCGTCGTACTTCGTCGAAGATTTCGCCAGCAGATCTACCTTCGTTAATCTTTGGCCCCTATTTAGAGGATAGCTATTGAGCAACCTTCTTCCTGGTGAGTTGTGCGGCCCTCTCATCTTCACCACCCCTTCAAGATTCCCGTTCTTTCGAGACTGAGACTCCCTGCCGATCAGCAGAATCGTCTCGAGTTGAGATTACTTCTCTCTGGAGAAGAGAAAATCTTATTCTTGATCACGAAGTAATCAAATCCCATCTTCGACTCCTCCTCGTCAGGACTCCCTGAAGTAACTTCTTGAAGACTTGCACCGTTGTCTTCCACCCCCTTTCAATTCGCCCGCGCTTGAAGATAACGCGATCTTGTATGGTCATCCCTAGATTACCTCGTTAATCTTCACATAATTCATTTAACTACCTTTATTAAGTAATTTGTTCACCTATTTTGTATATATATATATATATATATATATATATATATATATATATATATATATATATATTGCTCCCTTTTACTATATATTTTTAAATTATATTTGGTGGGTATTGTCTTTATATATCCTTTGAACTGCAACTTGACAAGCCATTAGTCAAAACCCGGTCAACCGTAAATCGCACTCTTTATTAATCGCCCCAGAACATATCTCAAGCGGCCTTTGGTCAACTGTTTGCCCTTGCTTGTGTACGACTCTGTGCGCCGAGCTAGTTTACACAGGTATACTTCTACATTGAGCAATACGAATTGTATTCAGTGGGCGTTATATAGGCAGTCGGTAAGAGTTAAGTTCATATGTTTATACCCCCGATAAAGGAAGAAAAGAAACTGGAAGCCCAACGAGAAAACTGACTCAGTTTATTTAAAAAAACCGTCTCAAGATGATTTAGGAAAGGCGAATCTTCATGGCCGAATAAAAAAAAATATTTATTTTTATAGAAATTTTGATTAAAATCAAATGGCTTTACCCTAGTTAATTTTCCATTTCCCATGGGCAATTAAGAGTTGCATCTATCAAATTGAAAAGAGTAAAATCAATCTGGTGAAAGCTAAATTAAACCTAGTCTTTAATCAGCGTGTACACAAGAAAAGCTGTATCCCTCGTATATATATATATATATATATATATATATATATATATATCAGAGGTGACTCCAGGTCATCATCGTCACAGATTTCTCATAAGAAACATGTATAAAAGAAGGTAGGAGACGTAATGTGCACTGATAATTTAACCATAAGACAGAAATATAGCTTTAATATAAAAATTATCCACTTCATTTATACATGAACTCCAGTCGTGTTGTTTTGATGCCGTTTCGTGTTTCTCCGCAATATTTCTAACCCCAAATGGTTTACTTTTATATCTAGGACTATGTCTTTCTCCAATTCTAGGTTAAAGGTAAAAATAAAGCAACCCTGCAAAACAAAACTAATCTTTACACAAAGACGCACAGAATAACAGCAATCAAATAACGACAGCGGTGTGACAACAAAGAGTAACCAGAAACCTATCTGACTGTCGCCTGTACTGTACCCTTGACAAGAGATGCCAGTTAGTCTTTTACACCTACCAGGCTCGTTCGTATTAGCCCGAGTTGCAGGATAATTTTTCGTTCCTTTAAGAATATTGTAGAATGGAAACCTCTCATAGATTGGAATTTAAATCCTAATATCTATGGAAATTTATTCAAATGATTAACCAGAACAGAAGAGCTATATGTTCCGCCAGATTTTTCAAGCTCCGCTAACATACTGGCTGGTGGAGATAAAGTGCCGTTCTACGCATGAGGAGAATGTAAAAACCATATAAAATGTAACAACATACCGATCAAGAAATAACAATCTCGATTCAAGAAAAAATCACCGATTTTGACCAAAGCAGAACGAATAAGACTTGATTAAAGCAGACGTGACACGAAGAAAGAAAACAAGCAGAAACAGAAAACACCGAATTACAAATAGAACAAATAATTAAAATATAATAAAAACTAAGAACAAATTTTAAGTAATATATTACAAAACAACAGTAAATGCGCATTACATATCTAAAAAACATTAAAAACTCTTGAGACTAATGGCTTGAACGGCATAAAATAAAAACTATAACGAAAACAACAGAGGAAACACATGATAATAATATTTATGAAAGTGATAGGCCTGACCACCAGGCACCTACATCTATTTGCACCCTACCACACTATTTTCTCTTTTAATTACTTATCTATTTTCATCTATCAATCCACACACCCCTTTTTCCCTTATGCATATACACACACTTACATCAATTTGTAAACTTGGTAAATGTCAGAGATTTGAAAGCTGATGCAAGTTGCCTGGATGTCAGAATAATCACTCTTTATTTAGATATTTGTTTTGGTTCATTTATTACATTTTTATCGCGGGGTGCATATAAATGAAAAGATACCTAATGGCTTTCAATTGTCGTTGCTGCTATGCTATTTTTTGTAGTAGTCTTATTGCCCTACATGTTCTTAATCTTCTTTTGTTTTCCTTACTTCTATCTTCTCTGTCTGTTTATTTATTTCCTCTTCTTCGGAAAGTTTAGTAATTTTTCAGAGTGCTTTCTGAGATTCATTTTGGTAGTTTCTTAGTTATTTATTGCTTGCGTTGTCATTTGTAAATGTGTAAGTATTTTGTGTTCGTTTTGTATCTTTATGTGTATTGTGTCGTTTGTAGTTGTGTGCGTATCTTCTCTTCTTCGTGTTGTTCTTAATTGTTAAGACTATAGTTCTTGCTTTTCTTATTTTCTTTAGCACTGATAGGGAAAAATCGTTCCCTCTTTTCTATTATCTTCTTCAATTGCATTAGTTTCGTCACCCAGATTAAAGGCCATACTTCCGTACATTTTTCGCGTTCTGATTTTGTCGGACTTGTTTAAGGGTTCGATTAATGCTATCGTGTGGATGTCCTCCTGCATTTTTCTCTCCCTCTTTTGGGTGCCTGTAAATATGTATAGGGTTTTATTCTTAACCCTTTGCATGTTCAGTTTAGGCGTTTTTGGAGGTGCAGTGGACGGTCGGAGCAGGTTAGGTCAGCGTTGCTCCGACCAGTACCATGTATACTTTCTTTTGTTGTTTAGTCGAAATTTCCTGAAACGATATAGAGTTTTGTCAGCCTGGAAAGCTTAAGTGATAAGATCATTGGCATGCGTCATGTACCCAGTGGAAGTAATTTTCAGCCGAGATCATTGCACTCAGTTGTGTACTGACAACCTGTATCATCCACTCACACATCTGCTCTTTTATTGTTATTATGCCTTTATGGATTCTAAGTTTGTTCAAGAACTCTTTTAAAGACATTTTAACATCATGTTCTTCGATGGCTTCCTCCCATCTTTGCCACTTCTCCAATATCAGTCGGTTCAGTTCCTCCTTTACCTCTCTTGTTGTGTATTGTAGGGATCTTGATGGTCCACGTATGATGAGTTTTTGATAGAGATATATTAGCTCGCATTGCTTTCAATAGATGTTGTTAGTCCACTTAAAAATGAGAGTGTGCTCTAAGAAAGTTTTGGAACCGATTCCTGATCTGGTTGAATCATCACTTCATTGATCTTTTCTAGTGCCTCATCAATCTCTTCAAGTGTAGCGTCATCTTAGGTATAGTGTGGGTGTATGTACTCATACTTAATAACCTTCTATATTTCTCCCAATCAGCTTTCAAGGAGGGTATTTAAACAGCGTCCCAGCCCGTTTGTCGCCCTGTATCAAGATTCCTGGCAACTTGCATTAAAATAACTAATTAAGATAGCTGTGATTCTTCTGTTTTAAATGGCCATTAGAGAGAAGATGGGCAAATAAGAATGCCTTGGAGGTTGGTACCCCGTGGCGATCACCCTTTACTCAAATTTCCCACTACTTTGGCGAGATATGACTCTTCCAACTTTTTGATTTTTTGGAACGTTATTTCTTTTTTAACCTAAAGCACAGCTCCATCATTTCTTTTCCGAGAGTGTTTGCGCTTAAGATGTTGTAGACCCGCAGCTTCATTTTTTCACATTCTGTGTTCATGCTATGTTATGTTCTATTATGAGAATGTTGTTAGCATCGATTTCTCGAAAAAATTACCGAGCATCACTCTTTTTGTATACCAGCTATTTGTGTTTAGATGTATTATTTTTAGTTTGTTAATTTGCATGGTTGTGATTTATTTTTCTCTGGTTCTTGAGTCTCTGTTCTGTGATCTGAGGTGTGGGTCCCTATTGGGTATTATGCTGGGATCTCTGTTTGAGTGCTATTTGTGAGTGTTTTCTGCTCTTTTGTTTGTATGTATTCTCAGAGGTGCTCTTATTGGTTGTATTTCTCTGGGCGGTCCTTGGAGAAGATTTCTTCTTAGGGGTTGCAGG
The DNA here is from genome assembly GCA_963969495.1 of Ceratothoa steindachneri. NCBI lineage: Eukaryota > Metazoa > Arthropoda > Malacostraca > Isopoda > Cymothoidae > Ceratothoa > Ceratothoa steindachneri. The sequence goes on from OZ018318.1 coordinate 81,989,820, forward strand.
ATGGGGTAACTTTTAAGTGTTTGATGCTTGCGCGTCCTTGTTCGAGCGGGTCGTATTGACTATTGATCGGAGTGTGAACCTAGTGAGTGGTCTTTGTTTTCCATAATTTATTTTTCCTCTATTGCTGATTCAGTTGGTTTTGTGGGTTCCGTACATGCTGGCTAACTTTCCATGGCAAACCTGAAGACCACAAATGAGACTGGGTTTAGGAAATTTCATTTGAGGAAATCCGTTGGAATGAAGTATTCCATTTATGTTATCCTCATAGCAACTATGGTTTGCTATGTTGGCAAGGTTGGCGTGCAGGATGCAGGTAGGTGAGGATTTTCGAATTCATTGTACGTGTTTTATGGATATCCTGTCTTGTTATTATTGCCATTTCATTCTTTTTTGCCACATTTGTAAATGTTTCTCTTTTTGTGACTCTTCTAGACTCTTCTTTACTTTTTATTATTTCTTTTCTCATCAGTCAGCTGAGAGCTATTGTTCTATGGTACCCACTGGAGTCAGGCAATACTTGGTTTGGGAGACCCGGTCTCCTTGTCTGTGCCCTTCTTTCACGAATTCGGAGCACACAGTTATGTCTTTTTCTGGACAGTTTGCTTTAATATGTTTTCTGGATAAAAGGTGTGTATCATGGTTTACAGCGAGTACGTATGTACGTTTGCTTCGTACATGAGTAACTCCGTTCCCCTTTTCTCTAAGAGTGCTTTATTTTACTTTGATTCTTTAACCAGGAAGAGGATTCGTAATATTATATATCTATTGCCATTTACAGCGTTTGAGGATCTAATAAAACAACGCGGACAAAAATATACTTTTAATTACATAGAAAAAAAAAGATTAAAACTTAAAATATACTAATGCTATATTAATAGGATCTAATAAAAAATAATACTACCAATGAGTAATACGCGATAGTGACGCAAAATTCACATTCATACGGAATGGTAACTAACGACATGAATAAGTTTGGGGTTCCTTTTACCTTTAACTAAGAAGAAGTCTGCGGTTGGGCGACCTTGAACGGGAACCTCCTCGATGAGAGGATTCGAGGCGAGTTGGACTGGAGCTTTTCTCGCGGCCGTGAGGGTGGCTGAAATAACTGATTCTTCTCGCTGGGTGAGAGAGGGGCGTTGAGTCTATTCGGGAAGAACAGATGATGCTTGTCCCGGGGGGGACGGGCTTCTTGACTTGAAGATGTTAGTGAGAGGATCTTGGATGAACGGAAGTTATTCCGATTACTGCGTTAGTAATTCGGGCTTCTCGATGATGAGACTTGACCAAGAGGTAAATCCTATCTCGAGTGGGAATTCACGTTGGTATTCCTCAATGGTGAGAGGTATCTCTGTTTTTATTCCGAAAACTGAGATAGGGGATTTCTCTGAACGAGAATGGTATGAGATTGGATCTATATACCACTGGTCTACTCTTTTAAGCTCCCAAAGGAACGAACGGACTAAGGAAGAAAAATCCTGCTCGTTTCCACTGTCTTCTTGATTCCCGGTTTGTCTCCGGCACTCATCTTCTTCTCTCGATTGCTACGCGCATCCTCTTCTCATTTCTCCATATCGAGCTATATATACGTCGATTATCCCTTGGGGGGAGGGGAGGGAAGACGAGCGCCCACAGTTAAGCCTCACTCCTAGGGCATAACTCTTCAACGTTGTAACAATTAGCCCCTTCTGTTTTACACACGGAGAAAGTTAGATTTCGTCAATTTGGCAGAAATAGACATAAAAAATCGGAGGGGACAATGAGTCGGTTCATAAATTTTAATTCTAAAGGCTATCACACCCTCCTCTCTTTATATTAACGGACTACGAAATCTTCTGACCTAAATCCTTCTTTGCGAGCGACGCTCGAGGGGGCAAAGGGGAGGATGGGGGGGGGTAAAGTATCGACCCAGGTGGAGCGTAACCATTGACACTGTCTAAATAAACTAGCGCTTGTTTGTCATGATATTTATTTCCCCACAGTGTGCTTTATTTATAATTAATTATATTCAATCCGAGTGGCTAAAGCGCGCATATCCTTCTTTTTTTCACAGTATAAAAACATAAAAAACCCTAAATGACGTTTGTGAGACATCGATGGGCGCTACAATGTTCATTGTTTGAGGCGGTGCACGCTGGGCAATCAGAATGAATATAATTAATTATATATAAAGCAAAATTGTTAGCCACAGAATGAGAAAATTGCAGTGGTACTGAACATCATATTCGTCTTTCTGACACCTAAAAGCGTCATAAAAATACATATTAATGCTTTAAATTCGTGGTGGGTTATGTTCTTAAAATTTACCAAGGATCGTAATATGGCTGTAAACCTAGTCCACGATGATATAGATTGTCTGTTCACAGGTACATTTGTGAAAAGGATTTCCACATCAAGTGAGGACACGATAGGCCTCAAGGAATTGTTGCATTTATGTGTTTTCACGTTTCCATATATCTAGCCGGGTGTATAATGACCAATAATCTTTTGAAATCGTATGCCTTTATTATTACCTTTTGCTTTAGAGATTAGGTTATTATTTATCCTTGAAAATGTTTCTGCAGGGTCTCTGGTAATGTTATTAAACTTGGTATTATCATTCTGTATAGAATGTAACTTGTTTAGTCTTCCTTATTAATGATGACTTAACTGTTGGATTTGTCAGCTCTCCTAATTATTATATTCTGGTTATCTTTTAAGGATTTAATAGCTTTCTTTTTTAGTGGGGTGAGTTTCTCCTACTACAAAACAAAGTCAGCAATATATCTCATTATGGAAAAATATATTTCTACCGAATATAGCAAAAAAAAAAATTTCAACAAACATTATTTAAGAATTCTCATGCGCACACGAAGACTTTCAGCTTCGTTCAAAATCTAAGTATGGTGAAATGACCACAACACTCTCTCGGCACCTAAATATGCATTCACAGAATTGAACCCCAAAAAGCCACATGAACACAGAACAAATGAAAATCACAAGAAATAATTCTTAATACATAATGTTATTATTAAACGTAGTACGGATGCATTTACGCCTTCTGATGTTAGAATCATTAACCATTAAAGGAGAGAAACTAGAATTAAACAACCATCTTAACTCAATTACACGTGTGCTTAGGTTTTCTGCTAAATGGTCAAACACGCAAACCTAACATCCTTTTGCACCCTATATAGCAAACACGCCTCAATGCCTTTTTGTGCATTCTGGACGTAATTTTAAAAAAATCCAAACCCGTGAGGAGGCCGTATACAGCAGATGGGGATCATTGATTCGGCCTTGATCAATAACACTGGGGAACACAATTTTTGTTGAGTTAGGTCTGACAGCTGTTTTTAACTAATTTTTCGGGGCTGAATCCAAAACTGATTTTCCTTTTTCTCTATCACATCAAGTTTTTGAACTTTTAAAATACTGACATACACCGAGTTATACTTTAAAATATGCTAAATATGCTGGTTTGACAAATGCACTGATGTTTGCCCTCTGACTTGGAATGGTGAAACTGTTACAAATGTAGCAGAAGGAGTCAGGGTTGTTTAGGCATTTACGACGAGAAGTTGTAGCAGCGACATGATCTGAAACAAAGGAAACATATACCTATGTAAATAAAACACTAAGATGGAATAGTTAACAGCTTTGAAAGCTAAAAAAAACAGCATATAACGAAATAGAACGTACAACACACACCTCGCACCGCAATGTCTCAATAGTGACTGCACAAACAAGCTGCCACGTAGCTGTAGATGAATTCAATCGTAATCAGCAAGCAAATCTTATTACATCTAAGCAGTGGAATTTTACTTCTCTAGGGGGTAAGCTGTGGAGAAGTAAATAGACTTGCTAGTAAAAAGTTGACTACAAATTTGGAATCAGCATGCTAATTTTAGTCTAAATCAGCACAAAAATCTAACTCAACAGAAATTTCTTTTTAAATTGTTCCCCAGTGTAATTAACTCTGCTATGCCTGTACACAATATGAGGACACCATCTAGATCCAAACTCATTAATTCACCATTCATTTGGAGTCGTAATTCATATGGGCAACCAGTGATGGGGGGACGAGGCTTTTCTCACGTACCGCAAAGTAATCACACTTTTTATCCATATACACAATCCTGTATACCTTATGGGCAGTGAACCCAGCCTGTCTCAAAAATACACATGAAAGATAGTGTATACTACCACCCGCAGAAACATTAAAACTTCCAAACATACTCAATACCTCCATTACAAACATTAGGGATAAACACACAGAGTACAAACAATCATTTTCATGTCATATACTAACACCTAAACATTGCCTACAGATGGGAAAGATGCATTGGCAGAGAAAAACACGACACGATACTGCCAGATACTATAACCAAGCGTCACTAAGTACGCATGAGACGGAATAGTCCTCTCTTACTGGAATTCGCCACACAAGTACTCAACGGCCAACTCAGAAAATGACTACGCCGGGTAAGCTATTCAAGATCTACCTCGACGACAACCGTCTTAAGCTTTGGGCGGTCAAAACACTCTACAAAGAGAAATACTGCAACAGCCTGTTGGACCAAGGCCTCAAGGTCTTCCCAACCCAAAATATCAAAACACCATACAACATACGCCCATACTAGTAACTGATGTTATAGGACTACACACGAAACTAAATCATGCAACGCAGATCTCGTATGCTTAAAATGCAGTGTAAAAGGATACTTTTAAACCAAGTCTACAAGACATGACATCCCTTGCATGAACTGCGATGGTATTCACGTCGTCGCAAGCATGAGCTAAGGAGGCCCTAATATACCACACCCTCATATGCCTCCACTTCAACCAACCTTCCTGCTTCTACCCTTTTACAAAAACATACGCCCTGCTGCCGGCGCTCCTGGGGCTACTCAAACCCCCACACCGGCAAACGCACATACAGACACACACCTACACTCGACCAACCACCAAACAACGCCCCAGGCAACTTCGAAAAACAACTAACGACTGCGCTTTCCACGGTGATATGACTGTTGACGACCCTTGTCTATACACCACCGCCCTAAATCAGCTCTACGCTGCAAATGGACTAGGACAGATAGTCTTTCACGAGACGGCTCTTGCCCTAATCTACGAACACAAAAATAGAAGACCAGCACTTGTGCTCCTCCTAGGGTGCAGGAATCCGCTCCTGCCCACTCCATTTTTCACCATTATCCCTGCTTACTAACTTATCGTCCCCACTCCTCTTCCCTTTAACCCAGACTCTGTTCCAGCACCACTACCACCTCTGCTGCCTCAGCCTCCTTTCGCCTATACTCATCCTTCAACCCTCCCCACCACTCCTGCGACTGCCCTCACCCCTCTTTCCATTATCCCAACCATTTTCTGCACTGCACCTCCCCCTTCCTTCCACTGTCCCAACCCTTCTTCTCATTGCCCTCACTCCTCTTTCCTTTTTTCCCACCCCACTTCCACTGCCCGCACCCCTTTAACCTCGTCCCAACGCACCAAGTCCCCCGCCACAGCACCCGCAAAGCTCCCCCCCCCCCGATTTCTCTTCTTCCATCTTCCAACACCACAACCACCAATACATATGAAGAAAATCGCGTTGCCCCCCACACTCTTGGTGAAATGCTAAGAGATTAAGGAAGGTAAAGCGGCCCAGTCTAACACTGACGCATGCGCTCTTCGTTCCCGACCATAGATCGGATTAGTGTCGTACAGATAAACATTGGCAGTTGGCACGGTGCTCGTTACCCCCTCTCCAACTGGGTACTAAACACACAAAGACCTGACATCTTACTTTTGAGCCTCAGCAGTTTACCCTCTCCAAACACTAGACTCCTTATTGCAGGCTATCACACCTTGGGCAAGGAATCAGCGGGAGATTTTAACACTAATCTGGCGACTGCCTTCTAGGGCTTGGGGTCAGCGATTATAGTTTAGCGCTAGATTCATCTCGCACCAATAGAAACCTAAGACAACTCTTTTCTACATAGCCTGTAAAGTACACTGCGAAACTGGCACGATTTTAGTGGCTACCCAATACAATCTACATCGACTACAGCTACACATAGATGTCACACACAGGTTTCTATACAACCAAAACTCTCCACTCTTCTTTTAGGGGGGACCTAAAAGTGTACTATCACACACGACCTCTTATCACCACAAATGAAGCCGGGAAATCGACTTTGGTGCAAGGATATTGGTCCAACTTTCCCTACATTCTTCGGGTACCGCGGAGGGACCTCGTCGACTCACATAGACTTCTGCAATGACCAGGCCACACACTTTAACACCTAAATAGTCCCAGGTCCCACGTACTATCAGACCACATCTCTGTATGCCTCCTCCTATTTTCTTCATCTCTCCTCATATCCGCACCATCCCCTTACGACTACACAAAAACAAACTGAGAAGAGTTCAATGGAAATGTCACCACGAACACGCCACACAATCTCAATCTCCAGGACACCGACCCTATACATTTAGACAATCACTGAAGCACACTGATGAACACCATAAACACAGCACGTAATATGTACACATCACGGAAGACACACACATACAATGAACACTTCGTAGTCTCCATAAACACAAAGACACATAACCATGTATAATAACTACTACGACAGAGGCCAACGTCAAGACAATATGACACTCTTGTGTGCCTGCATGCTACAATCCGTGCCGCTGAACCGGGACCGTCAGTAGCATGAGGCTTCCTGCATAGCGGATGATGCTCTCTCCACTGACCCTTCCTTCCTCTGGGGGCCCGTGAAGAAGATGTTGGGCATGAACCCACTGAAACCCATTAACCTACAGCACAATAATCACACATTCACTGACTAATTACATCCTCAACGTATTCAGAGCGTACTGGAACAACTTAAATACACACAACATAGCCAAACCACACTCACAGAGCACTTCCAGAAAGTCCGTGAAGGAATTTGGCTCCACGCTGATGAACTCGGTCCGTTCCCTGGTATGCATAGAGGTGCTCAAAAACCCTTCACTCTAATCTACCCTATTACCGTCGAGGAAAAAAAACACTATACAATATTCAAAATATCACATCCTCCTGTTTTCACTGAGCTACGTAGTGACTCCAACGGAGGTGTCTATCTTTATTTTTGACTTCTTTCTTACTAATCTTCCACAAATTTTCAAACACTTCAAGCAACATAACTCGACCACCACAGTGCCCAGAAAACTTTAAAGTAGGGCATAGTTAACCAGGGAAAGAAGCTTCATTAGAAGTTGGGAAGGGGATCCTTAAGACCAAGAATCCAAAATTTAGTGGATGCGCCTTATAATAGTAAGCCTATTTAGGTAGGTTGGTGAAGAGGTGCTCCTATAATGGGGAGGTGTCTCGAAATTAATAAAATAAAAAAGAAGTGTCCAGATACACTCTCTTTTCAGATTGTAAGAAAGAAGGAACAACAAAACATTGATTGAGGAGAGAACATCAAAACATTGAAGCCCTGGTACGCTCGATGCAAGGGAAATGGCGAGAACGCTTTCCATCCCAGGAAAAGAGGGCAGACTCAAATGCCTCCAAGTAACCTTAAGGAGGTTCGAGAACAAGAACAAACACCAAGAAGGAAAGCTCGTCCAAACACTGTATGGATACATAGACGAGGCACTTATCAAATTCTGGATGTCTCAAATGGATATATTGTAATCTGCCACGCAGATTTCAATGTAGGGAGATTAGTCTCCGCGGACGGAATTGAAACTGAAAAAGATTGGACTCTCACCCAGAATTGCTCATCAAATCATGCCAAAACGGAGCCTCATATGTCAGAAAATGGACGTGTAGGTAGGCTCACGCACGAAATAGGAAGTAAAAACCGAAATTGAGACAATTCAGCCAGGTATGGCAATTCATGAAGTCATCTGGCTGACCTTCCGTACATTTTTCGGGTACCGTAAAAAGAGTGAACAAGATCGACCTGAATCGATTACTCTTGTTCAGCATGTGAATGCCACCCAAAAATATAGAAAGAGAAAATTACATCAACACACAGATGAACTTCAACTGCTAGGTATAAGATAGAGGATAACACAAACAAAAAATTGCAAGGAGACTGAACAAGGCTCTTCCAAATATGGTCATCGAGGGCACGTTTGGAAGAATTATGCTCAACCGAAAGAGAAAAAAAATGCCTCGACTGCGGCTGACTACACCGAACAATGGCAAAGTCTTGGCCTAAGAGAAAGGAAATTCTATTAAAGAAATAAAGAGAAGAAAATAATTTTACAGAAACTAAGAATGACGCAACCTACGCAGAAGTGACCAAGGCCACAGTACAACAAATGATGAAGACACATCTCACAGTCCCGAACGAATCTTCCATTGAGCTTCTTGCGTGCATACTGTACTAGGGCGGTCATATTCTAGAATTTTATGAAACTGGTGTGAGGGGTATTCAAATGATGAATATTGGTGAAAAGTACATACTTTTGGCAGAAAAGTTAAATTTTGATTCATCTAATCTACATCAATTTGTAGTTGAAATATTGTTAGTTCTGGGTCATTTACTATATTTTACTATTATTATAGTTACTCATCAAAGATCAAATTTATGGTAACTCTTGTAACTGGTAACTGTTTATAAAGTATTTACATTTTATTTGAATGCTAGTAAAGGCTGTGGATCATTTTAGAATAACATATAATTATTTGGTAGAGATTTTTCTTAATCTAAGTGCCATCTTTTCATTTGCAGATATACCTGTGATTAGTGTGAGAATGGCGAAAATCAAGACAAGGTCCAAATCAAGTTCTCATCTGATTAATTTTGTTGGGACTGGGCAAGAGCTGATGGTGTCTGAGTTAACAAGAATAAGAGATATTTTGAGATATGGCATCTACCTGAAGGAGCAAAGTGAAGATGACCGGAGAAATTATGAAGTGGACCAGCTGGTAAAAGACATGTATCAGGGCTTGATTAATCAGTGGACCAAAGTTAATGCTCTCTTCAAACCTCCTGTTGTAAATCAGCTAAAGGAGGTATGGATGAGAGCAGTAAAAGTTTCCCTTGGTAGAGGAAAATTGAAGTAAAAGAGAGGTTCATTGCAAAACTAGATAAGTTATTTGATATATTAACATGCAAATGTCAAATTTCCAGTTGTGGGGAAGTAGGTTGTAATGAGTGTGAGACTAAAGCCCACATTAACTGTTGTTGTAGTAAAGAGAACAAAATACCTACTAGGGAACTGGCCTTTATTAAAGGACAAAGGAAGAAGGTTGGAAGTAAAGGTACCTTTCAAATTGGAGCTCCTGATATTTCAGAGCATAAAAGACAATTAAGAGCTTCAGGAAGGAAAGAAAAAGAAAGCATAGGAGAAAGAAAGAGAAAAAGTGAGGGGGAAATCGATTATTTAGCAGGAAAAGCAGCAAGAAAAGAAATCGAGCATTTTTTGGCGGAAGGTGAAGATCTGGAGGAAGAAAATTCTGATGGTGACAACAAGTTAGGTGAGAAAGTAATTTTTGAAGCTGTCCAAGAGCCGGAATTTCCCAGCATCAATAGAAAGAATTAGGATGAAATTCTAATTATTGCTCTTGCTAGTATAAGGTATGATGTCGGATTGAGACCAACTGCAGCTATAGCAACAGCAGCTTTAATAGATGCTGGATTCATTACTGAGGAAGATACAAGTAAATTAATTGATAAGAATAAAGTTAAGAGAGCACAGGAAAAGCTAATGACAGTTATTAGACATGAGTTTGAGGAAAACTTAAGGGAGGATGGGGAAATTTCTTGTGTTCTCTTTGATGGACGAATTGATATAACAAATTTTATGATGGAGGCAGAGGGAAGTGAAAATTTGTTTCCAGCAAAAACAAAAGAAGAGCATTATACTCTCATCAGTGAGCCTAGGAGCAATTACCTCTTCCACTTTGTCCCAGAAAAGGCTACAAAAGAAGAATCACATGCAAAAAAGATCGCTAAGGCTATGTTTGGATGGCTGAAGGAAAGGGGTTGGGATAAAAGCTTAATGACCATTAGAGGACACACCACGAATGTAAACACAGGTGTAAATGCTGGAGTAATACGAAAAATGGAGCTCCATTTGGGCAGAAAGCTTGTTTGGTTGGTCTTTAACCTGCCAACTTGGGAACTTCCTCTCCGTCATCTAATTATTAACCTGCATGCCCCAACACTATCTGACAAGAGATATTCCTGACCAATAGGAAAACTCCTTGACTCTGTTACAGACTTGGTTATCAACCTAAATTTCACTCAAATATCTTTAGGTCCTCCTCTTACCAAGATACCTCAGGAAATGGTGTAAGATCTTTCCACTAATCAACACTACGGCTATAGAATTGTATCGACAATCAGAGATGGAGTGTTTCCTACAGGACTTTCTCTATTGGAAATAGGACCAGTAAACCACAATCGGTGGCTAACCACAGCTAACAGACTTCTTTGATTGTGGGTGTCAAAGCATGAGCTCAAAGGAAAAGCCTTTAAGAATCTACGACTGATTGTTGAGTTCATCATTGGTGTATATTACCCATGCTGGTTTAACGTAAGATTAAGCACTCTTGGACCGAGGGACCTAGGCACATTCTTTATCAACTTCACTGCCTTAAGTCTCAGAGGAAGGAGGTGTTGGATATTGTTTTGCCAACTATTAAGAGATCAGCTTGGTATGCATACAGTAAAGCCATCCTCCAAACCCTCCTATGCTCTGAAGATCAGGCGAAGAGAACTGAAAGGGTGAAAAGAATCCAGACCATTAGGGGAGAAGGGGATCCAGATACTCAACTGGGAGACTCCTTTGTAAGGCTTAGACGCACATCAGACATCAATTGTGATGCTGCCGGGATTGGAGATCTGATCAATTGGTCAGATGATGTCTCTGAGCCACCTCTCACTTGTTCTTTAAGTACTTCTGAACTGAAAAACTTCATTAACTCTCCTAGGAAAGTACCTGATTCGCCTTGTCACACACAGAGCATTGAAAGGGTTGTAAGAATAGTGACTGAGGCTTCTATCAAGCATTTCTCGCATGAAAAGAGAGATGGAGGAATCAATGCACAAGAGAGAAGTAGACGTCTGATGTCCAGGAATGAGTCAAAGCAAGATTTGTGTGCTCTGGTGAAGTTTAAATTTTGAATATGACCCAAGGTGATCCATGCAGCTATATGTGGAGCTTTGCATCCACTTTTCTCACTCAATAAACATGTAAATTTGAGGTTACTTTGTGTTTGTGTGTACTTGATTAAAATAAAAATAGGTTACATAAGCTCGTGACGAAATGGAAAAATTTACTTTTATTTAAATGGAAATTGATGTAGGTAGGAGCAATTGTATAACAAAATAGAGTTCTTTTTCAAAATCTACACCGGAAAATCTATCATTTAAGCACCCCTCATTAAAGGATTTAATGAAAATATATGGTTGCCCCAAAGTATGACCCGTCCTAATATTGTACGCGCACGTAGTTGACATAAGCAAACCAGGAACTTAGAATTTTAAACTGATTTGAGGAAAGAGGGGTATTAAAGGAGCCAAATATTTAGCTAAATTATAAGAGGGGAGATTACAAGTTGTTAAAATGGGGCGAAGGGAAATGCCATCCTTGTGACATTTGGGGAGTCCGTATAGGAAGCCTAGGTAGGAACCTGAAACGTGCAGGCGGTTGTAAATAAATAAATCCAAAATATTAAGGTTTTTAATTTCAGCAAAAGGCGGTTTATTCTGTCTTCTTACTTGATGGAAAAAGATTGAGGGGGTTCAGAGATCTTTTTGAGCTTAGAGTTATCGGACAAAACAACATTCATTTTATCTATGTAATCTGATTTAAGAAGAACGACACATTTACCCATGTTAGGTTTGGTGATGACTATATCCTTTCTTTTTCCAAAACCTTTGAGTGTATCAAGGTCTTTACTAATGTTCCTCTTGAACAAACCATCGACATAATTGTCCAACGTGTATTTCCGCTTAACAACTCTAATTTTCTTGGATTTACCCCTCTACTTTTAAAAGAAACGCTGAAACTAGCCGTTGAGGACAATTACTTTACCTTTAACAACGAAACCTATGCCAATTAGATGGGGTGGGCATGGGCAGTCCTTTGGGCCCTGTCTTCGCAGATCTCTTCATGTCCTGGTTTGAGGAACAATTATTCAGCCTGAAACTTGGAACCAATGAACCTTTACTTTACCTTCGCTTTGTTGATGATACATATATGCTGTTGAATACTGATGAATCCTGCGATAAATTCTTGCAATATGCAAATCCCAAAATTTAAATTCCCTACTGTTTTTAAAGATATCCGTTACATAATCTTTCTGGATCTTGGTTTTCTGAATAAAAAAAATTCAAAAGAAATTACATCTCTATTAAATAAATTCTTTTTCCATATCCTTTTTAAGTTAATTTCAATAAATAGACAGCACATAGGATTATATTTTAATTGTAAGGACAGAAGTCCGCCGGAATCGAAGTGCTCCGTTATTTATGAGTTTACTTGCCCCAATTGTAAACTGGTGAGATACTCGTACATAGGCAGTACAGTGCGTTCGCTGAGGGCGAGATTCTGTTCCTATTTGGGTGTTAGCCACAGGACAGGCAAGGTTCTCTCTACGAAAGAATTATCACCTGTTAGGCTTCATTCTATTAATTGTAAAACTGATATCACAATGGAGGATTTTAAAATCATAAAACCACACCTGATACCATATCATTAAGGATTCTTGAATCTATGTATATTAAGTACATTTCTCCTTCCTTAAATTCCGATTCCTTTTCTCACCCACTACTTCTACTCTGAACAAAAAATATTACCAACCTCCTAACCTTCTCTTTCTTCTTACGCTCCTCGCTCTTTCTCCCCAGTTATCCTCGAACGGCCGATTGTTTAAGATTAGTTTATCTCGATGTGTTTCCAGTGTTTCCTCAATCGTTAAAGTTTTTAGCTCCCAACATAAGAATTCAAAAATATCAATTACCTGTAAATGTTCGCCATCCCCCCTTAATAAATATTAAATACTTTCCATAAATTCATCATTTTGATTGTCTGCTAAAATCTAACTTAAATCGTTTTTCTACTCCGCGAATTGTATTTTCCAGTACCCGAAGATGGATGAAAAATTCCGCCGAATCGTTGTATCTATCAAGAAAATATAATGAATTTCCCTTCGTTCATCCTTTAAATTAAATTGAAGCTCCATAGGAGCTTAAAATTGAATCCCTAACCAATATATATATATAATATATATATATATATATATATATATATATATATATATATATATATATATATATATATATATATATGAATAAAAGCGAATGTCTGTGAGTGCCCATCTCAAAAACGACTCCACAGATTTTTTTTAAGTTTTGCATGCAGATGGAGTTTGGGGCTTGTAGTACATAAATATACTCATTTAGGCCCCCACAAAGAGGGTTATGTATATGTAACCGAAAGTCTTTGATGTCATATACATGAAAAAAAAATTATCATTAGAAATAAGTATTTTTTTCAGTCTTTTTTTTAATATCAGAAAAAGGATAAATGTTTAAATAGACTCTCTAGCAAGGACAAGGATGAGGAGACAGAAGGTTTCTAAGACCATTCATATGGTATCAATAATTTTCAGCAAGGTTTGTTCTAATAAATAAGTTTACTTTAAAGTTAATTGCTTTTTGTTTAGAAGCTTCTCTTTAGTGCATTAGTCTAATATTGACCAATGTCGGCTTAGAGAATAAACTCATTGACATAACCTGAAATTCAAGAGGATAAGAAATCTTTATACCCAATAACATGAGGTAAAAAAATCAGAAAAAGTTTTGAAAAACCTTTCTAAATTTAAAAAGAAGCACACTTCCAAAGGCGTAGATGATGTTCCTTCCAAAAGGTTAAAACCGGATTCAGGGCTCAGTGCGATGTCTACGGGTTGTATTAAACCGTCTTGCGTCAGCCAAGTAGGAATGGTTAATAATGCAGTTGCCCACATAGTCATTGTGCATAATTTCATTCTTTTTTCCAACCAGTTTGATTTGGTTTATGAACGTGCACCTGAGGGTAGCAACTGTTTATTCCATAGCCATGCCAGAGCTTTGAAGTGACTTGAGGCAGATTATTGAGGCAGATTATCTGTCGCTCAGAACTGTTGGAATCGAAGAAAGAACGTTTCTTACTCTTTCTTGATACAGAATCTGGTGATCCTCAACTGGCCTTCAAAAACTACTTGAAAAGACTCCGATTCGGGTGAAAATAAGGGGAGCACATTGAAATTCAGTTATTGGCTGAATACTATTATGCCATAGTACATTTTTTTAATGGAAGCAACCTATTATTGATAAATATCAGTGATGAAAACGCAAATAAAATCATCACTTTAGCATATTGGAACAACTTGCACTATGATGTCTTCTTGTCATCGCATGAAATGTTATCTCACTCAAGTTTAGAAGAAGATACAAGCATTGAGTCTGGATATTATCGCAGTACCATAGTGCTGAGTCTTAGGGAGTTGCTGAAGCTCCCAGTGAAACGCAAACCAGAAAAGTATCCAAAGTTGCAAGAGCTGAAAGTGCGTGCCAAAGAAGGGCATCTGCAACTTCAGATGATAGGCGAAAGAGGAGAGAAGCTAATGCTGAAAGGATGAGAAGAGTTAGGGCTTCTGAAGATACTTATCAATGACAAGCAAAAATAATAGCCAACGCTGTGCAAATGAAACAAGTGAAAGGGGCATTTTGTCCAATCTACATAGAGCATCACTTAATTATGATCCTAAGGAAGATTATTAAAACCACCTAAAGGTGTCCATTGTAACTTTTGAGAGCAATGGTCTTTGTTTCAGAAATGGAAAAGTTCATTTGGAAGAATTACCTATTCCAAGTCAACCATTACTTTCCCTATTAGATGGATCAAATCCAGATTCAGTTGAATTTTTAAGAGTCACAAGAGCTTACAACAACTGCTTTCCTATGAGATCATTTGGAGCCTATGATGTAACTTTGCTAGGGTGGAAGTCAACATTCATTCCTAGGCCAAGTCTATCACAGAATTGGTTCAACTTATCCTTTGCTAAATGAGCCAAGCAGGTTTCTTCAAATCTACTTCATTGAGGAACATAAAGTTCAAGCACAGACCCGAGCAAACATGTGTCAGGATTTACAACAGAACATAGAGCTGAATCTCCAAGAATTATTTCACCAAAACAATGTCTATATCAGAAAATTCAAGACAGCCTTGGAAAGAAAGCACAGATGAAGAAGTCATATTTTTCATCAGAGCAGACAAAACTTTGAATGGTTAAAATCAAAGATGATTCAATTCTCCTAAAACAAATAAAGTTGCACTTTTGATTGTAGGACAAGACTTTGAAAAATGAGATATTGTTCTAAAATATAAAGATGGAAATCGGAAGAAAGTCGCTGAAACTCGTAGAGCTTATGACTCCTTACAGAATCCCTTGATATTTTGGTAAGGAATGATGGTTATAATTTTCCTTTGAAACAAAGAGATCCCAAAACTGAAACAAGAAATAACAAGAAAATATCTGCTCAGGAGTTTTAGGACTATGGTGTTTTAGAATAATGGTGAAGCAGAAAAATTGCAATTTGCTATTGAGATTTAAGCAGCTTCTCAATCAATTCTCAGTTGATATATATGCCAAGATTGAGTCAGAGAGACTGTTGTTCAGCAAACTGCATCAGAAAAGGCTTAGAGCAGAGGACTACATCCACCTAAAAGATGCAGTTTTAAGTGATGCACTGCAAATAATGCTTTACAAATGGTGATTCTGCCTTCTTCTTTTCATAGAGGCCTTAGGTATATGCAGGAGAGAGTACAGAATGCAATTTGCGATGTCAGACATTATGGCAAACCTGACTTATTTATTACCTTTCCCTGTAAATCGATCTAGAAAGAAGTGCAAGTGAATCTTCTCATTGGACAATTTGCTACTGACAGATATGATATTGTTGCAAGACTATTTAAGCTGAAAGTGGACAAACTCATAGATTTGATTACTAAAGGAAAGCTCTTTGCACAAGTGAGATGTCATATGTTTATAATTGAATGGCGAAAGCGAGGCTTGCCACATGCCCATTTGCTAATTTGGCTAAAGGACAAAATAAGTTCCAATGAGATTGAACTTATAATCAGTGCCAAATTATCAAATCTTGAAACAGATCCAATGTTGTTTGAAATCATCAAGAAGAATGTGATCCATGGAACATATGGTTCTATTAATCCAAATAGCCCCTGTATGGTAGGCAAAATCTGCAGCAAAAAATCTGATACAAATGGATATCCAATCTATAAAAGGAGAGCACCAGAAGATGGATGATATTTATTCGTGTGAAAAAAATGGAAATAAATATTATTGTAGATAAAAAGTGGGTGGTTCCGTATAGTCCTTTATTTTGAAAAACATTCAATGCCCACATCAATGTGGAATTTTGTAACAGTGTGAAATTCATCATATATGTTTGCAAGTATATATCAAAGGTAGTGATCAAGCAGATTTCAGCATGGAGAATCATAATGAAGTTGAACAATTTCAAATGGGAAGACATTTCCAGTAATGAGGCAGTATGGAGAATATTTTCTTTCCATATTCATGACAGAAGTTCCTCAGTTTAGCACCTGGCTGTGCATTTGGAAAATGGTCAGATAGTCTATTACAACACTGGAGAAAATGCAAGAGAGCTGACTGAAAGGCCAAAATACAGTACCATGATGGCGTTTTTCAACCACTGTACAGAAGACGAGTTTTCCAAAACACTTCTATATCCTGAAGTATTTAAATATTTTATCTTCAAAGCAGGAAAGTTTTCTAGGAGGAAGCAAGGAGAACCACATCCCAAAGTTCCAGCAATCAGATGCACTGATGTTCTTGGTAGGGTATTATACACTGTTTATCTAGGAAATCCGGAATGTTTCTTTCTAAGATTATTATTGCACCATGTGAGAGGACCAGCTGACTTCAAAATGCTTAGAACGGTAAATAGAAATGAAATGGAAACCTACAGGCAAGCATGCATTGCTCTTGGACTAACAGAAAATGATTAACATTGGAACAAAACTTTGGAAGAGGCAGCTACCACACAGGCTCCAAATACAATGAGAGACTTATTTACTGTGATGATTGTCAGTTGTGAGCTATCTAACCCATTGACTCTCTGCCTAAAGTATAAGGAAGATCTATCTGAAGATATTCTCCATCAGTTCAAGTTACAACAACCTGGAGCAGAAATAAACACAATGATTGCAAATACTGCACTCTGTGAGATAAAAGACAAAGTTGTATCCTTAACTCAAAGGAGTTTGAGATAATTTGGGATTCCGAAACCAAACAGATATTCACTTTCAGTGAACAGAGAAACCTTGATAGAGACGAGCTACAATATTGAGGAACTTGTTGTCATGGTGCAGATCAATAAGCAACTTTTAAATCACGATCAAAAAACAGCATATGAAATGATGCTAATAAATGTAAATTTCGCCAAGGGTGAAATATTGTTCTTGGATGCTCCAGGAGGAACTGGAAAAACTTTTGTTATAAACTTGATTCTATCAGCTATGAGAACCCAGAGAAAGATTGTACTTGCAGTAGCCTCATCTGTCATTGCTGCCAAACTTCTACCAGGAGGCAGAACAGCACATTCCACATTCAAACTTCCATTGAATTTGAACGTTAATGAAAATCCAATCTGTAGCATCAAGGGAGGAATCACTGTGGCAAATCCTTTGCAAAAAACTCAGTTATTGTTTGGGACGAATGTACTATGGCTGTCAGAAATGCTTTTGAAGCCTTGGATATAAAATACTGCAGAACATCAGGCAAAACAACCTGTTCATAGGTGGAGTGACCCTTATTTTGTCAGGAGACTTCAGACAAACTCTGCAAGTGATTAAGAGATGAACAGCAGCTGATGAGCTCAATGCCTGCTCAAAGAATTCTTACTTTCGGAGTCATGTTCAAAGACTTTCCTTGAATAAAACCATGAGGGTTCACCTACATAGAGATGTCAATGCTGGGATATTTACTTCTCAACTTTGGAGCTAGGCAATGGTACAATTAAAAATAATGCATATGCGGATATTTCACTTCCAGCCGCTTGTTTAATTTTGGTGAAGGATATTGAAGAACAGCAACTTAGAGTTTATCCGGATTTACAGCATCACTTCCAAAACAAGAACTGGCTCTGTCAAAGGGCAATTCTAGCCCCAAGAAATGAAACAGTGCATGCCATAAACTGGAGACTTCTTCAAGTGTTGCCAAAAGAGATCAAAGATTATTTCTCTTATGATTGCACTGTTGACCCTGAACAAACAATTAACTATCCCACTGAATTCCTTAAGTCCCTTGATCCTCCTGGAATGCATTCCCATAAGCTTTTCTTAAAAGAAGGAGCACCAGTGATGTTGTTAAAAAATTTTGATCCTCCGGAGCTATGTAATAGAACAGGACTAATTGTGAAAAAAATGATGCCTCACTTTCTTCAAGCTGAAATTTAACTGGTCAGGGAAAAGGAGAATTGGTTCTCATTCCACAGATTCCACTGATACCTCCAGATATGCCATTTGAATTCAAAAGACTGTAATTTTTTATTCGAGTCAACTTTGCAATGTCTATCAACAAAGCCCAAGGCCAGTCTCTGAAGGGTGTGGAACTTCATTTGCTAAAGCCTTGATTTTCTCATAGTCAGCTCTATGTTGGAAGCTCAAGAGTTGGAAATGAGAGAAATCTATTTATTCTCACTCCTAATGGAAATGGAAAGACAAAATTATTGTATATCTTTCAGCTTTGTAGTAGTTGCTATTATTTGGTTTACTAAATTTTAGTAATGTCTACATGTTTTATTACATTTAAATCAACACAAATTATGTTGGTATTTAACAGTTGATCTCATTTTTAATGTTAAATCAATAGAATGTACTGTGCTTTTGTGATTCAAAATTTCTATCCTTTTTACGATAACTCTCGGGCCAGAGGTAGCCAGTTTGCTTTCAGCAAGCTGATTCGTTAAAGTCATCCCAGGAGACGTTAGAAACAAAAGTTTTCATTAACATTAACAAGTTTACTTATAAAAAAGTGGTACAGGCTCGTTACTGCAATTAGCCTCTTTATTACTTTAAAAAGGATTGTTTCAAATAATAGAACTAATACATCCATGAATGGTTTCTTTTTTCGACGAGAGGGTACGTGTAACTTCGAACAGGAAATAACAACCAGAAAAAAATGAGCGACGGAATGCAAATAGACCTAGAAATGATACCCGTACAAATACGAAGGCACCCAACTGCTAGTATATATATATATATATATATATATATATATATATATATATATATATATATATATATATATATATATATATATATAATTAAACAATCAAAAAAGCAAGGATTGCAAAATGACAATGGTGGAGATGTGTCTATGTCGATTTCGAAGTCGGGACAATGGAGAAAACAACAATGGCAAAGGCGGAATGAAAGCAGAGGCTTTACGATGGCGTTAGCTTGTTTCAGATTATCTTGCAGTGATGTGATCTCTTTGATTTTGTATGTGAGTATGGAGAAGATGTAACGATAAAGAAGATAAGATGAAGGTGAAGACACGACGATGGCAAAGACGGCGCGACGACGGCGATAAATGACAGTGATGACAGCGGCAACACACACCACACATCCAACCTTTGACAGCAATGATCAACTTGAACGGCGAAGCTCTACAAAAAAGAGACACACTGGACGAAAAGAAACAGCCTCTGACTTTGGTCGATGACACGAACCAATGATGCGATCATTAAATATACAATAAAAGATGTACATAGAATGTTACTTATTTTCTTTAATTTTTTAGAAATCCATAATTTGTTAGAAATCAATATTATTAGGCTGCCGAATTTAACTTTAGTAATATTAGACATATGTGAACTTTATTTAATTATTACTTATATTGAATTTTAATGAACTGAATTTTTTATAATGTAATTGTCAAGATTATTTTAAAAAGTGTTTAATTTGTAAGAATTGTCCATTCTTGACATAGACAGCGAGAAGAACCTCTCCTCACGAATATGGTCAATGGGAATGAAAGATTGGGAAAGAACTATTCGTTAAGAAACCTCTTTAAATGTTGAGTTTACTCTTTTTTTAACTTACCTGAAGGAGTGACGAAAGTGATAAGAAAGATGGAGAGTTGTAAAAAAGAAATTAATAAAAGCAAAGAATACTACAGCCTTTAATGTAACTTTTTAAAAGAAAAACTTCTACCCAAATATCTCTTTCTCTTTCTCTCTTTTTCTCTCTCTCTCTCTCTCTCTCTCTCTCTCTCTCTCTCTCTCTCTCTCTCTCTCTCTCCTTTTATATATATATATATTCAAAAAATCCAAAAGGAAAATGAAAGGCGGATGGATTCCAAGTACTTTCGAACTTGTTCAGTTCATTATCAATGTCATGGTATTCTTGGTCCACCACTTTTGTTGAAGTATTGTGGTGTCCTTATTCTTCTCTGTCAGTTAGAGAATTATATATTAAGGAATTTAGAGTGCCAGCCTGATACTTATACTTGGAAAGGGAAACCATTCCTCTATTGGCTAAGTGGACTTTTTAACAAATGTATTTATGTGAGAGCCACAGCGTTTAATCCGTTTTAAGGAATGAGCCAGTCAAACACGCAAGCATCTATTGAAACACCAAGAATAACCAAAAATATATTTTTTTAATTTATCAATTAACTCAAAATACTTACAATAACATATCTAAGTTTAACATGGTTTGCCAGAATTGATTAAGGGCCTATTCCAGACGAGAGTCATGCCTGACGCAAAGTAGGCTCAACGTAAATAAAACAATTGCTAGTTAGTTAATTTATGGAGACCTTTTAGTATAGCGTTTAGCTACAATTTACGTGCCACTAATCTTAACTAGCATAAGACAGGAGTCACTAAATAATATCTCTCCTTTAGCTAGCTTAGGTACATTATTAAAAAACACACTCAATCAAAACAAATATAAATAGTTATTCGGATTTACATGACCTTGAAAGGATCAGGGGTTGACGGATGTCGCTATATTGGATTTTTCACGCTTCTTTGAGTTGCAGCGGCCGAATAGAGTTTTTCTACAAGAAGTAGGGGGAGGGGGTATACGATGTCAAAAAATCTTCTTATATCTTCATCTCCGGTCATACGTTTAAAAGACGGAGAGAGGAGTTGTGCTTTCTGGCTCAAGGAGTACTCTTCTGGGTAGCTCTTGAAGTCGGTTAGTATCCTCGTCTTCTTCGAGGGATTGCTCAACTGGGTTTTCCGCTTCTTCTCTCTCAATTCCTGTTTGGCACTAGGAATCGTGATCCATCCAAACTTCTTACAAAGTCTGTGTACGATAACTCGGTGTGGCACCGATATGAAAACGTGACAATCTTCTAAGATGTAAAAAATCGATTTCGAAACTGGGTGAAGGACCGATCTCCTCGATCTAGTCCTCTATCGTCTCTCACAGAATTCCTCTTTTTCTTTCCTTACGGGCTTATTTATAGTCCGGCGCCCGCCCCACCTTAGGGGAACGGGGCGAGGACGCTGATGGGAGTGCGAGGGTGAGGGGAGGGTGGCACCGCGGAGCCCAGGTCGGCTTCTTAATCAGAAGCACCAACGACCGTCACAATCCTTGGGGTTCTTTTTGATCTGGCGCCGCCTTTAGTGGCGCTTTAACCGCGGGCCTCTGAACCTCGTAGGTAATCGGATCTTTTACGAGCTGCTTAATGCCCTTTTGTAGTTACCTTGGTACCGCAGCTCGCCACCGACTACCTATTCCGCAGGGGAGACCAAAGTTTCAGCAGTTTGGCTGTTAATCAGACGACTAACGTTCTCATGTCCCTCCTCTTTTGGGTACGTCTCTCTTGCTGTCTCCGAAGAGTAACTTTAACATATATGTACGCTTGACCCTCTGGGTGTAGTTATGTTATAGTTCCTTTACATTTACCTCCCTCCTAAAGAAATTAACGGTGGGGTAGGTATTTCTGTCCGATACTGACAATATTTCCCAAAGGGAACTTACTGAACACTATATAATACAATAAACTTCGACTTCACCGGGGAATGTCTCGATAACATCTCCACCTGAACCTACATTAATATTTACATGACTGTCCCAGCTAGGAGATTCTTATTTAAAATTAGGGGGCTATTCGCCCCTTCTTAATTATAACTCTGACAATTTACAATTAACATTACACTTATATACCTAACCTTACCTATTTAGATCCATCACCATTATTATAATACATTAGTCGGCATACACCTTAGTTTTCGACAGGATTCCGACTTAACGAGTCGTCCATACAATTGTCGGACACTTTTATATAGTGGATGGAGTACTGATACTCCATCAAGAGTAAGCTCTATCTTAGGAGCCTTCCATTCTTGCTCTTATTTTACTTAAATATGAAAAAGGTATATGGTCACATTCCAACTTAAACTCGTGGCCTATTAGATAATATTTGAATTTACCTATGGACCATATTATAGCCAAAGCTTCGACTTCGACGTTAGCATTGGCTCTTTCTCTACTCGAGAGCTTCCTGCTGACATACGCTATGGGGTAGGCTGTTTGGTCATCTTCGTATTGAAGCAATATTCCACCACTACCGTTTTGGCTAGCGTCAGTGCGAATTCCGAAAATCTTTTGGGTATTCGGTAAACGAAGAATAGGCGCAATTACAAGTTTTCCTTTAAGAACCTCCAACTGAGTTATTTCATGGGGGTTCCACGTGAGAGGGTCTTACGCTGTCTTTTTTAATAAATCATTCAGCGGGGCCGCGATGGAAGCGAAGTGCGGTACGAAACG
Organism: Ceratothoa steindachneri; assembly: GCA_963969495.1. Lineage (NCBI taxonomy): Eukaryota > Metazoa > Arthropoda > Malacostraca > Isopoda > Cymothoidae > Ceratothoa > Ceratothoa steindachneri. Next base: position 82,012,635 of record OZ018318.1, read on the forward strand.
CCGATAAAAAGAAGCGGCTTCCATGAATGAACGGAGTTGTTTCTTTGTTTTCGGCCGGGGCATTTTGAGTATGACGTCCACTTTTTTTGGCTGGGTATTCAAGTGTCTTTGACACTTATTTTAAATCCCAGGTAGTCAATGGATTCGTAGGCGAAATAATACTTGGTAGGCCCGGCAGTTAGTCCTTGCTCCTTCAATTTCTCGAGCAACGAGCGTAGGGCGTGTAAGTGGGACTCCTATGTGCGGGTAGCTACGTACACATTGTCGTAGTAAAACGACAGGTCACTTAAGCTGGCGATAATTCTCCTCATCATTATATTGTAATTGCTACAGGCTGTAAGTAGTCAGGCTACTGAGTCGGGTTGTTTTGACACAACTTCTTCAATATATTTTTGAGAATACCATTTAATTTCTCGCAGATTTCGTTAGTGGTTGGATGAAATGGACTCGTAAAAATTGGCCTGACTAGCAGTAGCTTATTAAAGTACTCCATCAATTCTGATGTGAACTGGCGTCCTCTATCAGATAGAATTTCTTTAGGCAGGCCTACTCTGGCAAATATTGAAATTACTTCTTCCGCGCAGGAAATAGTGTCAATTTTCCGTAGTGCCACTGCATCTGGAAAACGGGTGGCACAATCTACTAGAGTCAGGATATAGGAGTGTCCTCCGCTTGAAGGGGGGTGAATGGGTGCTACTAAATTGATAGTCACTTGAAAGAATGGCTCGGTTATAATGGGCACTTTTTGTAATGGCGCGGGAGGTACCCTTCCTCTGGATGGATCCTTCTGACACACGTCGCATGACCGGCAATAGACCACAATTTCCTTGGTAGCCTGGGGCCAATAAGTGTCTGAATATCCGCTGCGACGTTTTATTGTGCCCAAAGTGTCCTGCTAATATTCTATCATGTGCGGTATTCAAGATTCTTTGGGTGTATTCTTGGGGTACACACAGTGTTTTGTTGCCATCCTTATTCTCCTCGCTGATAATACGGTATAGAAGCAAGTCTTCTACAATATACTTGATTGGCATTTTTCCTTTCGCTTTGGGGGTTTCCCCCTTATCGCCTTTTCCCATATGGGGCTTAAGAGTGGAGTATTCCTTCTCGGCAGTAGCAAAGGAAGTCAATTTGAACCCATTGTCTTCGAGGGTAATCCTAGGGGTCAACTCAGCAAGTTGCTCCTTCCTCTGGGCTTCTTGTGCCTGGGTGACTAATTGTTGGGCCACTTCTTAAGAGATTTTTTAATGTATGATTGTATTTAAAGGCTACCTTAATATTAAGTTGTTTTAAAATGGACACTACAGACATAAAATTATCATGATAGGGTAAAATTAATAGGTTTTACGAGGTTCTATTGTCTATAATTTACAATTATAAATTTTGGGGCGGATATATTTATACATTTTTATAGAAAGTACTTTGAGTAGTATAAAAAAATCTCTTAATAAAGCATAGCCCCAATAATGATAATAATGTAATTTACCGAATTTCATGTTTAGTTTGTAATTTATTCTATGTAGGCCAAACTTCCAAAAATGTTTCCATAAGGACCCAACAACACAAAAATGCGGTAATTAAGGGATATCTGAATAATGCTTGAGCTGCCCACAATTCCAAGATGGAATCGGAATTAACTGGTCAAAACCTGATACTATAATCCATAGTAATGATTTTATAAAGAGAAATATCCTGGAATCATTTTTAATCTCCCACACAAAGGAGAGTAATCTCAACATTAGCCCAGGGCTGTTTTCGCTAGATCCAATTTTATTACTTTTCTAAAATCCGACTTATCTGATAGTATTAAAATGTTAACTTCACAGGGAAACGTGCTTAGTATAAATACTGTGTGTCTTATTTTTCTTACCATTGTGAGTTTGAAAATGTCGAATTGACGAAAGTACTAACTCCAATCCGCCTTTTATTCAGTTTCCTTCCTTGGTACATATTCATATTTATATTTATCCCGCAGTAACTTTCGTGATATTTTCCATATATATATATATATATATATATATATATATATATATATGAATGCAATGTCCCGCAGGCAAAAATGAAATGGTGTTTCCGAATACTCGGAAACACCATTTCACTTTTTTCCTGCGGGACATTGCATTCATTTGCTACCCTAACGTGATACTTTGTGAGTTTTTCATTTTATATATAAATATATATATATATATATATATATATATATATATATATATATATATATATATATATATATAATGTTCATTGTTCCGTGCTCACAATTGGATGTCTTTTGTTTATCAACTGCAAGTTTGATTATCGACGCCAAAACTTCTCTATTTGATTCATCTGGCAAATTCTCAGGCCAAGGTCCCCCAAATCGATGTTGTTTTCAGTTAAAAACCATGTAATTACCTATGATTTGTGACATACTTCGCCATCATCCTAAAAATAGAGTTGTCATCTCCGAATTGCTCCTGAACTGTTGAAAAATGTACTAATGAATCACATTTTGTTACCATTTGGAATTCATGGCAGTGTTATTGGGCAAATATTTTAGTAGTCCAGTTCCTCTAGATGAGAAGTAGCGCCAGATTTGAAGAGTGTCCGAATGCTTCACCGTGTGCACGACATAAGGCACGTGAGAACAGTCCCTTTTTCTCTATCTAACAAGGAATCTTCCAGAAGCTTCAAACAAGCAGAAGATAGCTTCCTCAGAGAATAACACTTTGCCCCAATCTTCAACAGTCCGTTCTTATATTCCTACATAAATTGAGCCTCTCCATAAAGTTCTTGTAGGTAAGATTCGGCGTCTTCGCAGCCTTTTTAGACTTGAGCCCTTTTTGAAAAGTGTTCAGCTCTTTATGTACGCTGAATCCTTCAAATCTTCTTTTTTCCAATCTTGAGCAAGTTTGGTAGGTGAGGTAACCTGATCCTTGAGCTGGAACCTTACATGGATGCAATCTTGGCGTTCATTTGAAGGTTTAGGGGTCTAGAAGACTTCTTTATAGGAGTGTAACCAGGCTTTTTAATGAAATTAATGATCTTTAAGATGGTGCTCTTGATGCAATACCCTAAATAACTATATCATTACATTTCGAGCCGCTTTGGTGCAAGACAACAATGGTTACACGCTCTTCCTTAGGAGCAACCAATTCTGGAATTTAAAAAGATTCAAACATTTATTTTCACAAAAAAAGGTATTGCGAAATAGATTAAATTTAAATAAGATCATTCATTTAACCCATATTTGTCTTTATTTTACCATTTTGATCGAATAGCAAAGTTTGAGGGACTGAAACTCGCCTCCTCTATGACCTGAACACAGTGCCATTTTAGATTCAGTCAAGGAATGCATTTTTCCTTAGTATTTTTGAAATGCTGACTTTTAAATCAACCAGCAATAACTTAAATATTAGAGTAATTAATCCTATCACGTAAATTTTAAAAACGAATGAAAAGATAAGAACATATATTAGTCTGAAAACCTTTGGCCAGGATCTAATATATATATATATATATATATATATATATATATATATATATGAAAAATGAACAATAACGTTCTAGTCAATGCGGTTAAGTAAGATTAATAATAAGAATTCCTTAATCTGCTAGAAGAGTCTCCTGGAGTTCCTCAATCCTCTTCAGGAGCGTTACATATAACACTAGGCAACCATCCATTTCTCTAAAAAGAGAAAGTACAAGAAGGCTCTTTGTATGAGCCAACATTTACTTAAACACAAAAAGGAACTATGAATTTCGTCGCGGATCATCGACCTTTCTATTTTTTTTATGATAAATGAACAATAACGTTCTAGTCAATGCGGTTAGGTAAGGGTAATAATAAGAATTACCAAATTTTCGAGACAAGTAGTCTTTTAAAGTTCCTCAAACTTCTTTAGGAGCGTTAGATATACGACTAGTCAACCATCCATATATATAAAAAGAGAAATTTCAAGAAGCCTTTTTGTATAAGCTAACATTTACTTAAACAGAAAACGGGGAATGTTAATTTCTTCGCGGATTTTCGCTTTTCGCACTACTTTAATAAATACTATCTAAAATTTATTCTAGAAAATCGGACATTACTTTCATTTCAACCTGATATATATTTATATATATATATATATATATACATATATATATATATATATATATATATATATATATATATATATATATATATATATATATATATATATATATATATATGAATGCAATGTCCCGCATGAAAAAAATGAAAAGGTCTTTCCAAGTACTTTCGAACTTTATTAAGTTCCTTATCAAGGATAACTACAAGAAATAATATTATATTAGAGGTATATATACGAAAGAAAGTATGAAAGACCGCCTCAAAAACAAGAAGTCACCAATGAGGAAGACGGAAGGGGGAAGGTAAATAAACACATTAAGAATTACAAGAAGCAGGTAGTAAGGTCAAACTGAGAAGACGGAAAGGGTAACAGATTCAAAGAAATGGAGATAGCCTAACGACGGAGATTATAAGACACGATGAGCAAAAGGGGGGAAAAATACAAAGTACAAAACAGAGCAGTGACAATTAAAAAATTAAAAATAATAATAAAAATAAAATAGGGGCCACATAACTAAAGAATGTATATAAAAAAACAAGAACGAAAGACAGAACTAATTTCTTTAAGTATTAATCTTTTAATTATAGCATCTATTTTATATAAGCCAGAGGAAAGGTTAAAATTATCACATTGTCTCATAAAAGCACATTCAATGATATTCCTTTTTATAGGGTCATTGGAACGATAAATAAATTTGGCCGAGTTCCAGTTAATTAGATGATCCTTATCTAACATATGGACAAAGAAAGCACTGTTATCTTCCCCTCTTCGGACATTATATTTATGTTGATTTATGCGAACAGAAAGTTGTTTACCTGTTTGTCCATAATATTTACTTAGACAACCAGAACACTCAACTGAATAAAACTCCTCGTCCCCCGCAAACTATTACAATTATTACGTACTAATAAATTCTTAATGGTCGTCTCATATTTAAAAGCAACAGAAATGTTAAAGTTATTCAAAAGACGGGGAAGATCACTAAAACAAAGAGAAAAAGGTAGAACTAAATTGTTATTACTATTAAAAGGGAGAGTAGGGACAGTTTGATAAAATGTCTTTTTAGCAGAAGAAAGACAGTTGTGAAGAAACGGGTAAGGGTAACAAAGTTTATGGCCAATTTCAAAGATATTGGAATATTCCAAATCCATATATTCCGGGCTCACAACTCGTAATGCCCGTAGAAACATAGAAGAAAAAAACAGAACGTTTAACTTTAGGGCTGTGAGAAGAGTAAAAATGAATATAAGAATTTAAATTAGTAGGCTTACGAAAGATAGAGTATTTAAAACATGTATGAGTTCTATGAATAAGAAGATCAAGAAAGGGAAGGGTTCTATTATTTTCCAACTCGTGGGTAAATTTAATTGAAGGGACGAGACAATTGAATCTAGGAAGAAAAAACATTAACATCTTCGGAATTAGGCCACAAGCAAATGGCATCATCAATATACCTGTACCAAACGATCGGAGCGTCAAGGATAGTAGGGAGAAGTTTTGTTTCAAAAAACTCCATATATAAGTTAGCAAGGACAGGTGAAAGTCAATTGTCATGGCTAATCCGAATTTTTGCAGGAAATATTTGCTTTCGAACGAAAACTTACAGTTTTTGGTACAAAGGGAAATGAGGTTTAAAAAAGTAGTTACGGGTACCGGCAAGTCATGATTTTGCAAATGATCATTAAGGAAATTGAAAAGGTCTTCAACGAGTACTTTGTTAAATAATGAACAAACATCAAAACTAACAAGAGTAAAATCATTAGAATAATGAATAGCATTAAGTTTAGAAATAAGGTTGTAACTATTAGTGACATGAGAATGAGAAATGGAACCAACTAGTGGAGTAAGAAATGAAGTAAGGCATTTAGACAGGAAATATGAAACAGACCCAACAGAACTTATAATAGGGCGTAATGGAAAATTTTGTTTGTGAGTTTTAACTAGTTTTAAATAGTTGGTTCTATTTACAATAATGCCAAACAATACGCTGAATCTGTTCAAAGCATTCATGAACGCAAACTTCTCAAATTGGGAGCCAATTTGCCTTCTTTTTCTTCTCCCTCTCAAGTAATTTATAACTTTTTAGATTACACTCTGAGTTGCAAGAAAAAATTCTTGTTGTCACTTGGCCTCGACTTCAACATACCGCTGTATAGACCGAATTTTTCCCAATTTTTTCTCCCATTTGAGAAACTTTCTACTTCTTTAAAAAATGAACCATGTTATGGCCACGCACACCTCCTAAAGATCGTTTGCATAAACTGGCTCATAACACGTATGCTAATCTATTCACGGAGTCTTTTCCTTTTTTCAGGAAATCTGACTTGAATATTCTAAAAAAGCTTGGTATAAAGCAAGATCTTGTAACTAGACCGGATAAATCTAAAGGTGTTGTCCTCATCAACCGCTCTAACTATGTTTCCAAAATGGAAACAATTATTTCTGATGAATCTAAATTTGAACAGGTGAATACTCCACCGTTTAAACTAATCGTTATTATAGAGGACCGAATGAATAGAACTCTTATGTCACTTAAAAATCAGTCACTTTTTCTTCTGGTTCTTCATTGTGTTCTTTATACGGTCTGCCAAAATCTCATAAAGCTGGTATTCTTCTAAGACTTATTCTGGCCGCTTACAATTTACCTAGTTACGATATTGCAAAAATTTTTAGTTCCCCTTCTCTCTGATTTACTCGAAAAGAATATACTTTTGATAATTCTAAGCAATTTGTAGATGAACTCAAGCAGCTCAGTTCCACCGGTCATATGGTCAGCTATGACGTTTCATCTCTCTTTACAAACATTCCCTTAACTGAAACCATAGACATAATTTTAGATAAACTATTTCCTTATCACAATAGCTTACATTATGAATTTCCTCTATCTTCGTTTAAAACACTTCTAGAATTAGCTATTAAAGATTCTTTTTCACTTTTAATAAACACATATACAAGCAAGTCGGTGGTATGGCCAAGGGTTCTTCACTTGGACCAACCGTCGCTAACATTTTCATGTGCCATTTGGAAACCAAATTTCTAAGTAATTGCCCTAGAGAATTGAAACCTAAATTCTATAAAAGATACATATATGACACTTTTATATTATTCCATACCAGGTCCTCTGCTCAATCGGAACTTTTCAAGAACTTCATGAACTCATATCACCCTAACATTTCATTTACAATAGAACCAGAAACAGATAACAGTTTATCGTTTTTGGATGTAAAAATAGAAAAGAATCAGGGTTGTTTTAAATTTTATGTTTTCCGAAAGCCAACGTTTAGTAACCTTGGTTTAAACTTTTACAGCTTCTGCACCTATCAATTCAAAATTAATGCTTGTAGAACTTTAATTCACCGTGCTTTCAATATCTGTTCTACCTGGACCCTATTCCATTTGGAATTATCAAACTTAAAACTTTTTTTAAATTAAACAACTACCAACCCCATAATTTTATAAATTGCATTAGGAACTTTTTAAATAATATCTTTAAACCTATAAATAATTATAATGTTCTCCGCAAAAAATTACACATTTCCTTTCCCTTTATGGATTACCAAACTAATGCTTTTAGGAAGGAATTGTCTAATATTTCGAAAAAATTCTATCCGCATTTAAATTTAACGCCTATTTTCGTAAACCCCTTAAAAATTTGTTGTTTGTTTACTGTAAAGTACCCCATTCCTGACATTTTCCGTTCCAGAATAGTATATAAATATACTTGTCCTAAATGTTCTTTGGGAACGTGCGTTAGATGTACGGAACGTCTTCTCGAGGTTCGCATTGATGCTCACCGTGGGGTCAGTTACAGAACAGGAATGGATCTCTCCGTAAAAGAAAACTGTTGTCCGATCTCATTCCTATTCATGTAAAATACCTATAGATTATAACAAATTTAAAATATTATCTGCATCAAAATCTAAATCTGACCTTCTCATAATTGAGTCCTTTTTTAATTTAATATAATCAGCCTCAGTTAAATAAGGACTCTACTTCCACACTGTTATATATTGCCTGATTAACTTTGTTTGAATTTTTTTTAACTAGTCACCATGAATTAATTACCACTTAAACAACCAACTAGCTAACATTTTTTTGTTGTTGTTTTTGGACCAACCAATTACATAGATCAGAGAACCAACTAATAGTAAATCACATCTTTCCTGTTAGCATTATTTTTAAATCCATTCCTTCAGCTCACAATTTTCTACGAATCAGGTAATAAATTTTAGTGTATTTATTGAGGTTTTCCTTTTCTTCTAATTGTAACTATTAATTTTGTTGGAATTTATTTATTTTTTATCTTAATATGCAGATTTTTGTCCTTTATATTGCATTTTGATTTTTTTCTTTTTGTTTTACATCCTAGTACATTAATTATCTTGTTCTCATAATTGTTAAGCAATTGTTCGTATATAAATCATTAATATTCTAGCCTAGAAGATGGGTCCAGAGCCCGAAACGATGGCAATATGGGTTATATTCAGTACTTGCTCTCCTTTTTCTGCTGCTATATATAGGTAAATATATATATATATATATATATATATATATATATATATATATATATATATATATATATATATATGTGTGTGTTTGTGTGAGTGTGTCTGTGTGTCTGTTTGTTTGTATGTGTGTGGATTTTCGGGCTAAATTTCACGCCTTTTACTGATTCCTTTTTTTCAGGAACAGTTTTATGTATCGGGAACAGTCAATGGCGTTCATTGGCATAAAGAAGAATTTAAATTTAGCTGACATGGAGGATTGGAAGCGCTCCGAATATTTTAAAAGTGTTACCTGCATCATGATGATTCGCGGTGTGTATCCAAATGCCGACATTATGACTGGTTCTCAATGCTTTGTTAACACTGTAAACTCTACAAAATGTGAAATTGGCAGCTATGTTGTTTGTAATGAAATTACACCAGAATATTTGGTTTCTTTGGTAAATATAATAGCAAAAATATCTTTTGCAATTATCAAAGCAAAAACTGGATATTTTGCTGATTCCATAATTTGATGTTATTGTTCCTTAAATCTGAATCTTTTGTTATTATATTCATGTTTACATTAAATATGATCTATAATAAATCTACTGTACGATTTACTTTATTTCATGTGTTTTTTGTATTTAATATTTTGCGGTGTGACAATAATTATGACCAGTAGAGTATATTAATCCCATTATTTATATACACAGTGTGTGCGAAGTCTCTTATAATTGCAATTTCGATTATGAAAACATTTTTATCGTTTTTTAATTAGTTTTAATTAACAAGGTTGCGCTTTGGGTCATTTTTATTTAGGAATTGCTACTCTTTAAAGACTTTTATGCAAACCTTTTTTATTTGTTTTCTAAAAGATGAAATGTAAATTCTATTAAACCTAGATCATTACTGCATGAAACAAAACAAAATTGAAATATCTCATTAATTTTATCAGCAATAAATTGTTGAATTTGTAAATAGAACTTGTGAACTCTATCTATGTATTTATTTTAATTATGATTAATTTGTAGGACTAAATATAGGATTGTATTGGAAAAGTTGGTCATTTCTTTGCCTTATTTAAATTCCTTTTATTTTATTTTGGAAAATCATAAAAATATTTAAAGTTACGTACTCTTTTAAGTAGTATTTTCATCTTCTCCGTTTTCATAACATTTATTTATTATAACCTCTAAAGTACATATATTAGTGGTGAGTTGAAAACATTATAAGTCTAGATGACGCTCTATTATATTCTTATGCCCGAGTTGAAATGCTAGTTCATTGGTGACATCGAGCCGGTGGGAATTACGACTTAGAAGAGATTGTTTGGTGGCAATTATTTATTATTATTCAAGAATTGCTTCATTTCAAATTCATGAGAGATTGTGCTGTAAGATAGTGCTCTCATATGTGTGGATTAAGGGAAATTACCTGTTTTAAGTCAAGTGGAAATCACACTGCAAATTCAGTCGCAATTTCATCACAAAGCGATATTGCGATGAAACTTTAATCATTTCCGTATTCCAGAGGGGTTTTGTTCAATTCCATAATACGGATTCTTGACATAATTCAATTTTATTTTTAATATTTTTACTCTTGCCTGGGATATTCTCTTTATATGACCAGTCAGTGGCAAATGACCAATGATGATGATGATGTATATAGAAAAAACAGAGAGGGATTACTGTGTAACACAGGCGACCAGGTAGTCGTAGAGGAAAAGGGTACGGAAATAACTTGAAAGTGGATAGGAAGAGTTGATAGGTCGGTGGTTCAGACACCGATGCGTGGTGTAGTTGGGTGTGTCTCGGGATGTTCATAACTGGACGATGGATGGTTGGTCAGGAAGGAAGATCGTGTCTGCATAGTCGGAAACTCGTTATTCATGATGCTCTTAACTTATGCCTATAACGGTATGGGTTGCGGGTGGTCATGGGCTACGGGGTATCGCAGTGCCATCGAAACATACAGTCTTGCGTGTAGTGCGGTGTATATAGGGTCTCTAGCGAGTTTTCCTAGCTGTTTTGTGAGTCTAGTGTGAGAGGATGTGTTGAGGGGTGCTAATTTGTTGTTGTCGTGTAGTGTGGACATTCTCGCATACATGGAAGAGCGGCAAGCGCGCTTCAGAGCAGAGTTCTGAATGCGCTGAGCCTACTTCTGCCACGTGACACTATCGCAGCTACGAGTGAAGGTAGGGCATACGTAATAAGAGGTCGCACAAGTGTTTTATACACGCGTAACTGTAGTTTCTTGCCCACAGGGTAGAACTTGCGCAGCATTTTGTTTCTGCGTTCGGCTTTTGCTTGTATTATTGGCTGGTATATATTGAACCTAAGGGACTTGTCAAAAGTTACCCGAGGATTTTTTCTGTTATATTTAGTCGAGCCTTGTCGGGTTTAGGTGGTTCTTGTCTGGTGTGTGTGAGAAAATTTGTAGGTTATGCATGTAGTGATGGTCTTTTGCGCCAAAGAGTGTCATCTGTGTCTTCTGAGGATTCGTCGCAAACAGCCATTTATCCTCTTATTCTGTCTTTTCGTCTAGTATTATATGTGCGTGGTGCGCGATCTTGCCTGGTCCTCGGCCACTGACGAGGATGGTCTCGTCGTCGGCGTAGGATACTGTGTAGGTGTAACAACAGTTTTCGGGTTGACGTCGTGTGTCGTTTGTGTACGTGATGTAAAGTGTGGGTTTCAGTACGCTTCCTTGGGGAACGCCTGGGCGTGGTACAAAAGGTTGTGATGAGGGAATTGTTGTATTTTATGTGGCATCTCCGTTCAGTGAGATAGTGAAAGAGGAGCCTTCTGGTGCAGAGTGGTAACTCAGTATTGTTGGCGAGTTTCCACACCTTATCAAATGTCTTTTTCACGTCCTTGCTGATATTTTCCCCTTTACGCCCTTTCATACTTAAAAATTTTCAGTCGAATTTTCAAAATGAATTATAAAATCAATCAAAGATCGGAATTTTGGCAATTACCTGTTCAAATGTCTTTTTCACGTCCTTGCTGATATTTTCCCCTTTACGCCCTTTCACACTTAAAAATTTTCAGTCGAATTTTCAAAATGAATTATAAAATCAATCAAAGATCGGAATTTTGGCAATTACCTGTTTTCGCTGAAACTCCCATAAGAAATTAACAAAAAATCAGTCAGGTGTTGAATACTTGGCTTCAGTATCGATTATTATCAGCCCCCCAAAATAAGTAAAATAACAAAAATTAAATGTCACAAAGGTATACAAATGGCAGGAGAATGGTAGTTTCTTTAGACAAATTCCATTTCTTTTTAAATCAGATTTGATACATCTTTGTTTACATGGGATAGATGTGGGTTTACAAATAAACAAACAAACAATTTATTAGCACCTACAGGGAGCCATAAAAGCTAATACTTTTCGAATCCTTATCAGCTATTTTATTTGTGACCGTCTTGATAAAAGTTATTTGGGGTCAGGATCGGTTTCCGTTTCATTTCTTAATCAGCTCTCTTGTTGTGTCCCAAATGAAGTTATATAGGATCAGTGTGGGTTTTTAAGCGCCCGTCACACCTTGGTGACTAGCCGTCCCGACCATTGACGAGCACCAAAGTGGTGTGCGTCTTAGGAGGCCATTGCCGACCCCAGCCCGACTAAGCGTGGTCAGCAGCAAGCGACGTCTAACGGAGACCCCACAGCAACCAAAGGAATATTTAAGGCGCCGCCCCTCGGCGATATGCGGCGACCCCCTCCCGTAGCGCGCATATCGATCGGCGATTTCCTCCTGGTTGCGGGCGAGTTTGTCCGAAATGTCAGCGCTCAGACGCCGTTGCACGCCACTAGTCGCTGACTGTAGACCATGACCTGGTGCCGACAGAAGACAATGTGCATATAAATATGGGGTCTAGCATACCATTTCCGAAATTTCTCAACCGCTTCCGACGTGTCCACATCAACAACATCCAAAATCATGGAACCCCTTGCGCCATATCCCATTAGGATTCGCATGGGTATACTTCCCGAAAGTCATCGCCATGTTATTATTGGCACAGAAACAACATTTTGAGATGGAGATGAACCTCTTAAACCTGTAAAATGCACTACAGAAGAGGATTCAGAAGAAACATGTTCGTTTTTGGACACGACCGTAGCTCCTCCAAAGGACAAGCTTTGGAACATACGAGAACCTCCTGGAGGAACTACAAGAGGAAGATCTGCCTGCGTACCAAAATTCCACTATCTCATCATCCCCATCATCCATCAGCTGCTGTTCAAGATACTCCTGCGGTGGTGTGTCGTGGATGCCATCTATCGCTTGTAATGCAGCAAACATGTCCACAGACTGGACGCAAGATATTTTCTTCCTGGTGATACTACCATTCTTCTGCCATTTGGTGAGAGGAAGGGCGTGAGGAGGCAACGAACACGAGTGGAGAAGTGCAGAGAGATTGATAGGCGACACTTGTTTTTATACCACCCAGGATGCACGGGAGGGAGTCGGCGAGTGCGAAGTTGCCACTTCGGCGCATAGTTACGGCGTCACGTAGGCTGGTCTGGATGCAGTCACCGACTAGCGGCGCAATATCGCCGTCTGATGGCGTTATCATTACGTGTGACGTTGGAGGATTGGCGTCCCACAGTAATCAGGGTCAGCGGTATACGGCGATATCGATTGCACCATTGTGTATGGAAAATTTTGACGTGAGGAGGGCTGCGCTAGTCAGCAAACAAGTCACCACTGCGAGCAGACCTTGTGCCGCTTGGGTTATAACCTCATTATTCATACCGACTGCCCCCTCGTTCCTCCAGACTTCTCTACGTGTCTCGACATGAGCTCACTCGACGCCAACCACTTCTAGAAGTTTTGAACATGCACAAAACTTTTAAGCCTGCTCTCCGAACTTAGGTGTACTCGCCAAAGCCAAAATTTTGTGGGCGCTGTGTTCCGCCATTGTCCATGACCCCCCTACAACCGTTGTGGACCACGAGATTAGCAACAGTCGACCTCGTCACCAAGGTGTAACGGGGCTTTAACTAGTCTTTTATTAGCCTTCTTCTTTGTGGGATATACCTAAATTAATTATATGGGATCGGTGCGGGTTTTTCTGTCACTTTTTTTTCAGCTATTTGTGACCCATTTTAAAAGAAGTTATATGGTGTCAGCATTTGTTACCCTGTCTGTTTGAAATATATTGTCTCTTTTGACTCATCAAGAAAGAAGTTATATGGGGTCGATATGGGTTTTCCTGTCTGTGCTTAATCAGCTGTCTTGTTTGTGACCCATCTCAAAAGATGTTATATGGCGTCGGTATTAGTTCACCTGTAGATTCTTAATCAGTTTTTTTTGTTTGAAACCCATCTTTATTTAAGTTATAGAAGAAAGTTGTGGGTTTCTAGGTCAGTTATTTATTAAATTTCTTCTTGGAGGCACGTTTTGAAAGAATCATATGTGTTTAGTGTGGGTTTCTGTGGCTTTTGTATCAGCTCTGTTGTTTGTTATCCATTTTTCAGATAAGTAATAAGGATTGGTTGAGGACCCATCTTAGAGGAAGTTAAATGGAATGTGCATTGGTTATCCTTCGGTGAATAATAACCATCTTGGTTTTATTCATCTTAAAGTTGTTATATGGGTGTGGTGTGGGTTCAACTTTCGGTTCCTAATCAGCTCTCTTTTTCGTAACTCATCTTAAAAGAAGTTCTTTTGGGTTTCCTTGTCAGTCCTTAATCAGCTGTTTTTATTATGACCCTTCTTGAAAGAAATTAATAGGGTTAATGCCAGTTTCACGGGCTGTTCTTTATTAGTCGTCTTTTTTACACCTCTTGAGACAAGTTATATGGGAATAGTAGGAGTTTCATTTGCAGTTCTTTATCAGCTGTCTTGTCTAAGGTCCTTACTGAAAGGGGTTTCACTATTTGGGCATTTAACACCTTTTTTGTGACCCATCCTGTTAGAAGGTGAATGTGTTCCATATGGGTTTCCATGTCAGTTCTTAAACCACTTTAGTGTTTGTGATCCATGATGGTTTTTAATTACTTGTCTTGTTTGTGACCCATCTTAAAAGTAGTTATATGGGATCAGTATGGGGTTCTATCTCTGTTCTTAATCACCTGTTTGTTTACTATCAATCTCAAAGATGGTATATGTGGCCGGATACCTCCTCGTTCTATTCATCTGGCTACCAACCTACTTTACTAGCTACTAACTGGATACTAACCTACCATACTAGATACTAACTGGCTAATAACTTCATATATTTAGAAGAAAATAATTAAATAAAATGTGTCCAGTTGGCCCAAATGAGTGGCCCTTTCTTCAAGGGGTTCGTAGACGATTCATCGTTGTTGTTTAATATAACCTGGCCCTAATTAGTCTACCATTCGGCACCTATTACGGTGGATTGAACCTCTACCCATTCTTTCTATCATTCTTCTGATTTTTCTACGCCTGGTAGAATCCACCAATAAGGTTAGAGAGCGTTAGACCTCGTTAAAATTGGAAGGTGAGGAAAGTAGGGTTAGGAGAGCCGTTTGGGGAGAACTGAAATGAAAAAGAGTTGAAAGTCGAATAGATAAAAGATCTGGCTAATTTCTGCTTCTTTTAATATTTATCTTTTTCTTCTTCACATTATCGTTGTTTGGTGTTTTTTTTATTTTTCGACGAAATTCTAAGTAGTTTACTTCCGTATTCTGGGGCCCTCGTGCGATTTACATTGCGCTGTCCTTTTTTATAAGTTCGTAAGGATAATTTTAGACCCTGTTTACCACTTAACACCTCCAAATAAAAGTGCAAATAATAGTTACTACTTCATTTTAACTGTAGTGAGTTCGTGAAAGTAATATTTTGGATCAATCTAAATCCACAAATTGTTCAAAAACATTACTCAAATAATGAAATAAAATAGCAATTGATACCTATTATCCCCGACAGATCAAATTCCCAGATTTATGAGCAATGGTGTTTTCTATCACAAGAAATTTTCAATTTTCTGCTTCATGCTAAGCATCATCCACATGGTATTAGCGTCTAGGTGGTAAAATCTGTAATAAAAATAACCAACCTGACTTAAAAGATGATACTATGGAATGAAATTATAAAGTAATCGCAGGGATAAATAATATAATTAGGTTTGATCATATCCAATACAATTATGTCTTCGTGTCTCAATAGAAAATCTATTAACCTTAGTTTGATCTTTGCTTCTTTCTTTATCCTCTAGTTCATCACAAACAACCCCGCTGAAGTAAACTCGACTCAAACGGTCCTCTCGTTTATGTTCACTTCGATTTAACCTCAGAAAACCTCTGAATGTTTCCCGTATGTTCGCTTCTTTCTGTTTATTTATTTGTGTTTTATTTTAAGTTGTTAATTTTCGGACATTTTGCTTTTTTCTTTTTTTTACTTTAATTTTTTGTTATATTTTGGGCATTTCGTCTCATTTGTCTCGCTGTACTTTTTTGTGTCTTTTTATGTGGACTAATTTTGTGGGTCATTTCGGTATTATCTCTTGATTAGTTGGAAAGATCGTTTCGTATTGTTCAGGTGAAGAGTTCGTTTTGGTCTTACGGGGAGCACAATCTTCCTCTTGGGAATATGGCTCTCCCGGTAACTTGTCTAATTAGGGGTTGTAGTATCTCGAGGTAAACGTCTATAAGCAGGAGTATGTCATTTTCTACCTTTCGCCAGGTCTTTCTCTATAGCTTCTGGAGGACCATATTCAATGGCTTCAGTCCTACTCTTGCGTGCAGTTAAGTCTGCCGAATACGGTCCATCCTGCGCGCGCCAGCTATTAGCAAGGTAGCTATGTTTTATTAGTCTCTGCATCTTTCCGATTTCGGCAGCTGTCTCCTTGGCTTAAGTTCCAGTGTTCTTATAGGAACTGTGGACGATTTAAGGGATGTGATCTGCAAATTGCAGATACTTTACATTCCCCCAACTGGAGCAGGTAAGTCTAATGGTACAAGAGTGGACTCAGACAGCTAGCTACCTTGTGGAACACCCGCCTCGAGTTCAAACTCGGGTCCTCTCAAGCTCTTGATCGAGATTTGGGCTTTCCTCTCCATGATGTAATTACAGAGGACCCTTTCCAGGATTGGGTTTAGCTGGAGGCGTATTATCTTGTATTGCAGACCCCTCAGCCTAAACCTTATCGAAGGCCTTCTGGACATCTCGCATCACCGCGTCTACGTATTTCCTTTCAGCTTTTGCAGTGGGCGAGTTTTTCCTTGAGAAGAGCGAGGGCTGTATCAGTCCCCTTTCTGTTGCGAAACTCGTGCGGCAGAGGGTTGTGTGTTTCCAGCTTGGTTAGCTGGTTTTGTAGCCTGTTTGGCAGAAACTTCTCGTAGACTTTGCCTACGAACTCTAGGGATATTGGCCTGTGCTCCAGAAGTTGATTAGGGGACTGCCTTCCTTTAGATATAAAAATGATTTAGCCCATTTTTAGACCGTTTGGGAAGTAGCCCGTATTCAGGAAAGCATTGTAGATGTTAATAATTCCCTCAATGATGTGCTTGGGAGGCGTGCGCCAAGTTGTTTTTTAGTGATGCCCGTCCAGTCTGGTGCATTCTTTAAGAAGGTTTTCACAGTTATCATGACCTCTTCAGTTGCCATCGGTGGGCCATGGCTCACCATCTTCCTCCCTTCGTCGACGTAGGCTTGTGGGTGCGTTCGATGTATTATCTGACTTAGTTCTTCAATCAGCTGTCTTTCGAATTACTGGTCGAATTCAGCAACGTCCTCAGGTGTTAACAAGATTTCTTTAAAGAACCTGCGGAACCTTTCTTCCAAAACCGCAGGATCCTCCAAGTAGTGACACCCTCCTTAATGTTGGTCTTTGCTCTACTTGGTAGTCCTATTTTGTTTTTTTGACTAATTACCAGAATTTTTCGGGGCTCACCTTGCTGTCTTCCCTAGCTATTAGTTTATCTCATATTTCAGCCTGTTTTTGTTTATAGCCTGCTTAAGTTCTTCACTCAGGTGTGGAGGCAGCAAGCTTTGTTCTCAGTTCGTACCTGCTATACTAATTTCTCCATACACTACTCTGTGCCTCCTAGCAAACTCTTTCATCTCCTCGGTTCATCTGAGTTGTAGAGGAGTTTTGTATCCTGCCATGGGTACACACTCGCGGTGAGCCCCTGTGATGGAGGTTGTAATCCTCTCCTCTAGTGTCGCTTCACTCAAGTCAGCTGATTCGTATCTGCCAAGGATTTCCTTGTAGCGTTTCCAGTTGGCAGAAGCGTAGCATTTGTGGAGAGGGACCGAAAGCTGCATCAGTGGGAGTTATGGTCGTTAAGATCACTGTATGGTCGTTGGGTACTGTTGGGCCAGGAATATTATGGTAGTTGAAAGGAAAGTCGTCACTCGTCATGATTAGATCGGGGTAATATAGGTCGGAAAATCCGGTTCTATCCTCTGGATGTTCTTCCGCCGAATAATCATTTCCAAGTTCCGACCTCTGTTGTTCGTATTTCCATAGTCAGCCGTTAGGCACCTGGCGTTAGGTCGACTCCAAGAATGCCCTTTCTCCGTGCCCGAACAAGGTGTAGAAATTGGTGATTGGCAGGTAAGCTCGTCGAGGTGGCTGGTATGGTGCCGCTATCAAGAGATTGCCCAATAATGTGGGCAATTCCGCTCCCGCAAAGGACTCGTCCTGTACTGATTTATATTCAAGATACTACACTATATATATATATATATATATATATATATATATATATATATATATATATATATATATATATATATATATATAGATATATATATATATATATATATGCATAAAATTGAACATAGGAGCTGTAAAAATTTAACTTAAGTGGTGCAAAAATTTGAACGTAAGCGTTGTAAAAAATTGAACATAAGCGCTGTGAAAATTTGAAACATAGGCTCTGCAAAAAAATTAAACAAGCGCTACAAAAAATTTGCGCATAAGCGTTGCAAAAATTTGAACATAAGCCATAAAACATCAACAAAGAGCTCATGCTAGCCGAGTGGATACGGCATTGGTCTTCCAAAGTCAAGGTACCGGGTTTGATCCCAAATCCCGGCATGAGCGGAGACAAACGTCAGCGCACGTAGAGATCTGGCTACCGAATGGTGGACGCGCTGTGCTCACACCTGTATTCGGGTGGGTAGATCTTACACTTCCCACCACACACATAGACAATTGCACCACTGCTTTCTTTCCTCTCCGGTCTTCACAGAACAACACACACACTCTCTGTTCCAAGGAATCCTGACGATGAGTATCTATATCCACATACCTCTGACGCGGAACAGGTATCTCTGCCCCGGGTCTGTCCTGTATCCGGGTGGGTAGATCTATCACTTTTCACCACACACATAGCCAATTACAACACTGCTCTCTTTCCTCTCCGGTCTTCACAGAACAATGCACACGCACTCTCTGTTCCAAGGAATCCTGCTGATGAGAATCTATATCCACATACCTCTGACGCGGAACAGGTATCTCTGCCCCGGGCCACCCCTGTATTCGGGTGGGTAGATCTTTTACTTCCCATCACACACATAGCCAATTACAACACTGCCCTCTTTCCTCTCCGGTCTTTACAAAACCATACACACACTCTCTGTTCCAAGGAATCCTGCCGATGAGTATCTATATCCACATACCTCTGACGGGGAACAGGTATCTCTTCCCCGGGCCACTCCAGGATCCGGGTGGGTAGATCTTTCACTTCCCACCACACACATAGCCAATTACAACACTGCCCTCTTTCCTCTCCGGTATTCACAGAATAACACACACACATACTCTCTGTTCCAAGGAATCCTGCCGATGAGTATCTATATCCACACACCTCTGACGTGTAGCAGGTATCTCTGCCCCGGGCCGAAGAATGTTTCATCTGAGCACTGTTTGGTGTCAAAACACAATACTTCCTGGCAACTCTCCCCAAATAGGACTGGCTCCTGGTGCCCTTGGCCCGACTAGCGATTGACATACTTAACTTTATGTAGATTTTAATTATCCGGTCGGGGATCCTCCTGGATCAAGGAAGGATTGGCGTCTACTACTACTGCTACTACTAACATCGACAATCTCATTTAAGGACCAGGACCACAGAGGGATTTCATACACGTAATTATTAGTAATGATTTAAAAAGTTCCAGGCAATGCTTAGAAGCACGGAACAGGGCAAATATAATGCTGATCACAATAAAGAGAAATGTCAGCTATAAAAGCAAGGAAGTGATTACAAAACTATATAATTCCTATGTTAGATAACATTTTGAGTCCTGTCTGTAAGCATGGGTATCTCATTATCGGCAAAATTTAGAAATGTTAGAGAAGGGGCAGTGAAGAGCTACTAAGCTTATATCTGGATTGCCAAAATTAAGCTATTAGACTTTACTACCGAGACTGGATATGTTTTCAGTTAAGAAGAGAATGCTGAGGGAGGATCTGATTTAGGTTTGGACCAAATTAATCCTAAGGATTTTTTGAGTGACATTGGAGATGTTACTCTAGGACTCCAGTTTTAAATAAAGAGGAACTTTGTTAGGACAGATGATTTTCCTACCGAAGTGGTTAATTGTTCCACTCTTTCTGGGTTTAAGACAAAAGTTGACAAGATATTGAGGTATACGGCCATATCGGTATATAATAGGCATATATATACCAGGTAAAGTATATAACTATATTTTAGCAACAGGAAATTTTAAAAGGGCGAAAATTTGGTTTAGAGTTCCTTTTTAAAATTATTATAATTGGTGAAGTTCAGAAAATTTATAAAAATTTAACCATGGCTGCTTTTTTTAGATTTTAAATTTTAATCTTAGTAGTGAAGCGCAAGCTCACCCCGCAGTGGGTAGTGGCGAAGCCATTGCCTGGTGTAGTGGCTTCGCCACTACCCACTACGGGGTGAGCTTGCGCTTCACTACTAAGATTGAAATTTAAAATCTAAAAAAAGCACCCATGGTTAAATTTTTATAAATTTTCTGAACTTCACCAATTATAATAATTTTAAAAAGGAACTCTAAACCAAATTTCCCCCCTTTTAAAATTTCCCGTTGCTAAAATATTGTTATATACTTTACCTGGTATATATATATATATGCTTATTATATACCCATATGGCCGTATACTTCAATATCTTGTCAACTTTTGTCTTAAACCCAGAAAGAGTGGAACAATTATATATATATATATATATATATATATATATATATATATATATATATATATATATATATATATATATATATATACTATAGTTGCATGCAAATAATAAGTCCTTCTTTATAAATGGATGTATACAAATTTGAAGTTGCATCATAACAAATCCCTTTTGTATTGGGAGGATATATGTATGTATAAAATTTGTGATTAGGGAAAGCCTTTATGGGTCATGTGTGGCTGATCTACTATGTTATTATGTACTCGTAGGTAGGGCCTACCTAGGCTAGGTGTAGCAAAATAAGGTCGAAGGGCGACTACGCGCCCTTCTAATAACTATTAATGATTAATCTTTTTAAATGATGTAACCCTCAATGAAAAAGAGAAACGATTGTGCTCATATAACAAACAAGGTCTGGTGACCAAAAGTCGCATTATCTCACTTATTCTGATTTTTTACCTTACGACTTTCAAACCTTTCAATAATTCCTGGACTAACGTTGGGAGGACTTTGGCAATTATCTCATTCGAAAATAATGTAAAATCAAATAAAGGTTTCAAATTTCGTTAGAATGAGCCAAATAGTTATGATGTTATTGCAATTATATGATTTGAAACAAACTGTAAATCAACATACGGCTTTCAGATTTCGTTTATATCGGCCGAGTATTTACAATGTTATTACCAAAACACAAAAGCAAAACGGGACCGACCGACCGACTGACATAGTGAGATATAGAGTCACTTGCGACTAGACTCGCACGCGACTAAAAATGGGAAAATGATTATGAATGGTTGACGGCAACTAATAATCCAAAAGAAGCAAAGTGTATTATTTTCCAAAGTGTTTCTAAAATTAGATACATGGATGTTTTAGCAATAACACAACATGAAAATTCAGATAGCATAAAAATAAAATCAGCGTTTCATCTGTCAGTTCTTTAATTGATAAATTTATTATAAAAGCAAATCCGAAAGATATTATAGTTGCTTTGGAAATAGCTCAAATATATCAAACACTTTAACACAATCATTTCTACAACTCACATGAGTGTAACTGAAATTAAATTCAAAACTTTTACCGGGATTCGTAATTAGTTGTAGGGATATCTTTTGGTCAAACCAAATTAGAGACAATTGTTACAAATGTGATCAGTAAAAGGGCATTAGAAGTAGGTTGAACGATTGGAATCAACATTATTCGCATCTATATTTTTGTATAATGATTGATGCTACAAATCCAAAAACATGAAAATGTTCCCAGTAATGTTCAATATTCTCATATGGAATTTGGCACAGTGAATTATATAGTTGATTTTTTCGAGAATGCTGATGAAAGTTCAGATGGAATGTTCAAATGTTTGAGAAACAGTATGGATAATTTGCAGCTTGATTGGAAAAGAGTTTCTTGTTTTATTGCAGATAACGCAAATATCAATTTTGGAATAGGAATTCTTTATATACTAATCCTCACATTGAATGACCGTTTTGTTAAAGCTAATTACAATGCGCACATTTTACATAATGTAGTAAAATTTGCTTTGGGAAACTTGAATGTGGACATAGAAAAAAATGTTCTAAGGATTTATGGTTATTTTCAACATCAGCAAAGAGACGCGAAACCTTTAAAGATGTTCATTCATTTGTAGAGACAGAATTTAGTGAAATTCTTTGGCATGTACCTACTAGGTGGCCATCAATGCAACCATACAATAAAAAATTTTACTTTCTTGGAAAGCCTTAAGTTCTTATTTCTTAAGCAGACAACAGATTGCTCTAAATAATTACTCAAACTTCTTTCAATTATTAATGATTCAACAGTAATTCACCAAGTTATTGAAATAAATTTGTTGTTCTCGCAACATGCAATGGAGATAGTTAAACTATCTTTTGAAGCATTTGAGAAAAATGAAACTTTAGCAGCAGGTGTTTTCAATATTTTGACTAAATTAAGAAATAAGTTAAACTCTCGATATGCTGAGGAATTTTCTGGCTATCATGTTCACCAACTTATGAAAAATTTATATAAAGTACTGAAGCTTGAAAGATTATTGAAAACTATTTCTTATTAAAGCAACTAAATATTTGGAAAAAACATCGACTTTGATGAAATTCAACATTTGGGAAATTATTAAATCTAAGGTTTTTAGACAATTCATTCCCAAAATACCAGAATTTTGTCCAGGTTGTTGAAGAGTTGAAGCTAAAGGAAAAGGTGAATTTGAATAGGGATGAGCTTTTTGATGATGTGACATTAATTAAAAAAATACTTTGACACTATTTAAAGCTCTAAACTCTTTACAAGATGTAAAACAACAAACAGCAAATGGAAGTTGATTTTAAAAAGTGCTGAATAGTTTCATTTGTGCTTTCAATTCCTGTAACATCAGCATACTGTGAAAGGAATTTTAGTATAATGTCATATAAATGGCGAAATAAAAGAAACAGATGCTCCATAGAACATTCGATAAATGAACTTTTCATATACTTTAAATATGAAGATATATGTCTAGAATTTGCTGAAAAAGCAAAAGATGACACTAAATTGCTCAAGTGCGCAAAAAGCGAGAACCAGGAAAATAAAAATCTTTTACTAAGTTAAGAAAGAAGTTTTTTTTAGTCTTAAGTTTTATTATATTGGTATATAGGAATAAAATTAAAAAAATTGTATATACATATTTTATTATTTGTCCTTTATTAAAATTTGACAGAGTTAGCAACCCTATTGACACCGTATTTTCTGTCTTAGTCGCAGTGACTGACTGAGCAGTTAAATAGGTCAATGTGGAATTTTGTGTTTAAATATTAGGGCATCTAAAGGAGAGTGTATATATATATATATATATATATATATATATATATATATATATATATAGAGAGAGAGAGAGAGAGAGAGAGAGAGAGAGAGAGAGAGAGAGAGAGAGAGAGAGAAGGAGAGAGAGAGATAAAGAGAGAGAGAAAGAGAGAGAGGGGGCGGGGAGACTGCGCGTGTGTGTAGAGAATAGGCCGATATCCTCACATCGCAGCGAGAGTGAGGGAGAGAAATGAAACAAACAAACAAAATGAAACGGAAAAGAAAACAGAGGGAATAGAAAGAAACCCTAGGTTATAGGCCATGCATACAATGCTGAACCTTTGTGTGCTTTATATTTTAAGGCGTGACTAGGCTATTTTAAATACGGATCGAGAGGAATTTATTACCGAGGATTAAACAAAAGCAAGTATAATTTTAAGAAATTAAAAAAGGCCTTTGGGTTTTTTTCGAAACCGGCCCGGATGCTATCACGAGGCTAAGGTTAGATAATGGCATTCGAGGCTTGTAGGGTGAGTAAATCCTGTACCTTAAGTTAGGTTAGGTTTATGGAGCAAGAACTGGCGCAAACTTCTCCCAGAAAGATTTGCCAATGAGTTATGGCTCTGTTGATATTTTAAGCTCTTTAACTCTTAACCGAAACAAGATCTGTTGAACAAAAAGTCGCGTGCTCTCACTTATTCTGATTTATGACCTTACGACCTTCAATACTTTAAAAAAATTCTGGACTAACTTGGGAGGACCTTAGCAATTCTATCATTCGAAATAAAATGTAAAACAACATAAGGGTTTCAAATTTCGTTAGAATCGGCCGAATAGTTATGATATTATTGCCAAAAGAAATTAATTCCCGGGCTAACCTTGCTAGGATCTTGGCAATTATATCCTTAGAAAGAAAATGAAAAACAACATAAGGGTTTAAAATTTCGATAGAATCGGCCGAATAGTTACAATGTTATTAGCAAAACAATAAAAAGCAAAACGGGAACCTCCTGACATGGTGAGATGCAAAGTCGCCCGTGACCAGACTCGCACGCGGCAAAAAGAGGACTTTTCAACCGTTAGCACCACGCGTGAATGGAATTATCGATTATCTCAAAATATAATTTTGATTCTTCTAACCAAGTGTTCTTTCGCAATCCAACGCTGAAATTGCATTCACGTTTATTACAGCCACAACAGTAACTCGAAGTATCTAATGAAAGTTTCATAATATGTTCATTTTTGCAAAATCGCTGACGTAACATAAACTAACCTAACCTAACCTTAGCCTAACCTTAACCTCGCGAATAGCCACGAATTCCTAATTTGTATGATGTATTCATACAGTCAATCAGTTATACGTATTCTATTCAATCTATCCGATAATATTTCATTTTAAGCTATTATCTTGTTCCATAGTTTTAGGAAATTAATTCTTGCATTATTAAGGCTACATCAGTATGTCAGGTTACAAATGTTTATTATGACAAAGTGTCACTAGGCCTAGACCTACTGAGCATAAGAGCATAAATCTTTTGGCCATTTTCGACGAACAAGTAATAGATCAAGGCCTATATTAATGCAATAATTCACATTCACATTCGGTTCCCTTGTTAATAATTCTCACTCTCCATACCTCTGTAGGTCTAGCCTTTTTGCCCTATTGTGATTTTCTTATAACAAACAATTTGGAACTAGTCATGCTGATGTAGGCTTATTATAAGGCTACATACTGCTCCGTTCCTCCTGTGTTTTTTTACATTTTTTACTTGCATTAATAATTCTTATCTTTTTTTCCTTTCCAAAGATTTGTATCACCCTAGTTTAAAGGGAGCAAACCAAGAAAGATGAAGGATCATCACTATTTAATGGAATTTTTTAACTTTGTGTTTATTCCCGCTATGCTACTTGTATATTCAGAAGAAGTTGAGCAATGAGTCAATGAATGCAGGACGACTGGAAACACACACGAGGGTAAAGCATCCTGATAATAACAATTCAAATTTAGAATATTTTAAATCACTGAAAGAAAAGTTTGAAAGGCGATCAAAAATCAGTTTCTTTTTCCCTGTCCAAAATGCGACTCACAATCGCATCGTTAAAACCAGCTACGAAATATCTCTGCTCATAGCAAATTATGAAAAGAATCATTTTATTGGAGAGGAAATGATTAAACCAGCTATCTCTGTATTTTTAAAAACTGTGTTACAAAAGTATGATCAAGATGTCAAAGGACAGCTAATTGAGAAGCTGAACTCACGAAAATTCTGAATACAAATTTATGAATCCACCTTTTGGAGGATAGTGAGGCCCTGTTATTGGCATATATGAGGTATATTGACTAGGAGGAGTTTGAGGAAGAGAGGTTTGGGGAATGACTAGAAACAACAATTACTGCAGTCGATATCTACAGTAAACTTGAAAATTATTTGAATGCAAAATACCAAAAGAAAACTTACTGTTATGTGCGTCAGACGGGTTAACTCCTATGATGGAGAAGAAAACTGTATGCTTAAAATTGATGAAGGATGACAATCCAAACATGTTGACTGTGCATTGCGTCATCCACCGAAAAGATTTGGTTCCCAAGAAACTTTTTCTTGTTCTTAACGAGATTCTGCATTCTATAATAAAAGAGGTCAACACACTAAAGCGAATGCCAAATCTGAAAGAAAATATCCTAACGAAGTTGAAAGAAAATATCCTAACATTGCTACATTAGCGAGTAAACTTCTAATATATTTTTCCTCTTCTTTTTAAGCATTTGCGTATGGATCAAAGTGCAGAGCATGTTTGATGATTGCTTCTTACGGAAGGAAGATGATTTTCAAATGGAAACTGCTTCAAGAGGTTCATTGAATTATTTGATAAGCTTAGCAACTTTAAGAGGGACAAACTTGAAATGAATTTTTGTCAACAACTTACAAAAAAGCATATGTCATTTCTTTGACACACATTTTCGAGAAAATTAGCAATTTAAACAAGCAAGTCCAAGGAGCAAATAATATAACCCTTGTTGATGCAAAAAAGAGATTTTTGGATTCATTACAGTTCTCGACTTATGCCAAATAAATAATTCTGCAAGGAACTTCAGTCAATTATACTGATTTTATAAATGTAAGATAACCAGAACTAGTACCAACGTAATTGTTAGCCATTTTAAGAATTTACATAAAGGTCTCCACTAGTATATTTGGTGAATAAAAGGCAATCAATTTTCCTTTTTAGTTAACTTAAACATTGACTGTAGAGTTTTCTGATATTCTAGTGCAATTGCAAGAAGAGTTTTCAGAATTGCAACATGATTCCGTGAATAGTTTGCCCCAAATAAAGGGGACCATTACGTAGCATGTGACGAAGTTGAAAGAAAATATCCTAACATTGCTACATTAGCGAGTAAAATTTTAATATATATTTCCTCTTCTTATTTGGTTGAATGTGGGTTCAATGCGGTTTGAGGACTTGCTCTGAGCCAAGAGAAACTGACTTGAAATTACAAAACGTCGTGATTTACGGCTGAATCCAAGACATCAGCTGTAAATGCCAAAGGAATAAGTTAAATTATTTGAAACTCGCAGAGGACATGCTGATAAAGCAAAATAAACCAGACTTGAACATAAAAATTGACGAATTTATGCACAAATTATAGATCACATAATTTAATAATTTAAAAATTATGTATTTAGCCATATATTACAGGCATCTTCCCCTCCTACTATCCCTTACTAACTTGCCTATATAAAATAAGTGTGTATCTATTAATTTCAGTTTCTTTGAAGATGGCAAAGAGCGTCTGGCGAAACGTCAGAATAAAAATACACGACACAATGAAAGCATAAGACGTTTACCTCTCAAAAATAATCATGAAGAAATTGAATTCTAATGCGAAAAAGATTTTTCATAAATTGGAAGTGAAATCGAAAAAGTAATTAAATCAAAGCTGTTATAGGTCGTCTACGATATGGAAAATAGTTACATATATTTATTTTACTTTTTCTTAACCACCCTCGGTGCATAAGTTTTTTGGGGGGAAAGTTATAGTAGAGCCCTGGAGGTAAAAGGTTGGGAAACACGACTAAAGTCAACCGTCCCACAACATGAAATTAAAAACCAATTCTATTGGTCCTTAAAATCATGCTTCTAGCTTAAAGCAAATAGTTCTTCGCATGTAAACTCGGATATACCATTTTATGGTATCAGGATAAATCCAAATGTGAACGAAATCATATCAGAGATTTGAAAGAAATTTGTAAAATAAGGAACCTACAATTAGTGGAGTCGGGGAACTTAACACAC
Organism: Ceratothoa steindachneri; assembly: GCA_963969495.1. Lineage (NCBI taxonomy): Eukaryota > Metazoa > Arthropoda > Malacostraca > Isopoda > Cymothoidae > Ceratothoa > Ceratothoa steindachneri. The sequence continues at coordinate 82,040,396 of OZ018318.1, forward strand.
GAGTGGGAGGTAGTAAGAGGAAGGATGCGCAAGACCAAGAAAACACAGCCATCTCCTTAATAAAGTCTAGTACCTAAATCAGAACTAGTCAACTGGGTAGTTTTAAGTGTGTATATATTAATATTGATGGCATTTCAAATAAGGATAGTTTATTTAGTCATTCTACAAATAAAAAGAAGCCGCATATTATTTTGGTTTCAAAGTTATTGTTATCGGATCTATCTAGGGATTATTTTAGGTTACCAAATTACAAAGTTTATAGAAAGGATAGAAGGGGTTAAATTTAAAGGTGGGGGAGTTGCTGTTTTGGTCCACAATTGTGTTTTTTTCCGAAATTGTTGCTGATGATGTTTACCATGGTACTGAGGCTATTGCATGTATGATTAAGTATGGGTCAGGACAACTTCTTGTAGCTTGTATATATCGCCATCCTAACTCTTCTCAAGATTATAATGATAAAATTAATTTCGTTCTTAATGATTTGTGTCTGTTAAATGTGAATCAATATTTAATATGTGGGGACTTCAATTTTCCGAGGATGGATTGGATTAATCACCCGGTTGACTATGGTTCTTTAAATGTTAGTGACAGTTTAGAGAATAAATTTTATGATCTATGTCAAGATAATTTCCTCCATCAACATGTGAATGAATTTACTAGGAAAAGAGGTGATTGAGAGCCTTCTCTGTTAGATTTAGTTTTTTTCAAAAAATGAATTTGAAATTGACCATATTGAACATGAAGCACCTATAGGTAAAAGTGACCATGCAGTTTTAATTTTTGACTTCACACTAGAAGGTTTCTGTGAAATTGAGAAGTGAGTTTCCTAGGAAGAGATACTTTAAAGGTAATTATGAGGCTATTAATGTAGCTCTTTCATCATTTCCCTGGTATCCAACCGTTATTATGAATGTGCAAGAGAGGTGGGAAACATTATATCAGTTATACATTAATCTCACTGAAGAATTTATTCCATCAATTATGGTGTCTTGTGGCGGACCTCCAAATCAAAAGTGTATGACGAGAGAAACAACTATTTTAAGAAATGATAGGGTAGTAAAATAAAAGGAATATAAAAAATAGAACTCCAGAAAGGTATGCTATTTATGCTAGAGTAAGAAATGATTCTGTTAAACTAAATAGAGAAGCAAAAATGAATTTTGAAATGTCTTTATCAGAGGACATTGAAAAGGGTGATTATCAGGCTTTTTATGCATATATGAGGAGTCAGAGTAATATTAAGGAAAAAGTATCTAGGGTTACAAAGCAAGATGGTTCTCTGCCTGCTAGTTTGAAAGACACTGCGGACACTATTAACATAATTTTCCAAACAGTTTTTGTTATTGAAGGTGATGGCCCGGTGCCTAAACCTAATTTTAGATTTAAAGGAGAACCTCTTGAAGATTTTGAATTTTCAATTGAGGATATACATGAGATTTTGACTCATCTTAGAGAAAATTCTGCTTCTGGTCTTGATAGTGTTCATCTTAAAGTATAGGGACATTCAATAAGGTCGCTCGATATTTAAATGTAAATAAAACAAGTTGTGTGTGATATATACACTCCATTTATTTTAAATTTAAAAGTAAATTTAATAGCATTAAGTATGGAATATGAGGTCGTTCAAATGTCCGCCGCGGCTTCGCTTGGTAGAACGGATTCGGGAGGTCCAATTTTCCATGACTTTGTCGCATAAGTCTGGCTGAATTTGCTGGATGGTGTTCGTTATGTTGACTTCGAGGACATCAACTGTTTGTGGATTACTCGCATAGACCTGCAATTTAGGGTAGCCCCAAATAAAGTAGAGTGTAATGCCTGCCAAGAAGAACGGCGGGTGTGATTCAAAATATACCGGAACCTAGCCCTAGCCCTACGAAATTTACCGACAGTGAGGGCCGTCTCACACTCGGCCGACCACCACGGGAGTGGCAGCGTGCAAAACAACCAGACGTTCTGGCAAAAGTAGTCAGGCCCGTGGCGATAAGGTTACCGGAGTAGAACTCAACGGCCTAATCTACCGACCTAAACTCCTTGACTGAGATAGAGAATTTAGATACTTCCTGAAATGCAGGCCACCCTGCCTTCGCCAAGCACCACCAGGTGGGCTCTCGGTAGGCAGTTGCCCTCAAAATGATATTTAAATGAGATCACTACCATGGAGGTCATCGACGACCTCCCAATCAAAATCAGGCTGTGCATCCGAAGAGCACGGAGATACATCAAGGCAAGAAAATGAAGCAGTGTTGCGTAGACTCATCCACATTTATGACACCTATCTCAAGCTCTTCGATAAAATCGGCAAGGACTTCTTCCCTAGGATTTATTGACTAATCTCCCCAGAGAGGATATCTGCCTTTCAGACCTCCAAACAAGTGAAAGGGCCTCGGCAACCGTACCACAACGCGGCGGAAGTCCCAGGCGTCGAAGTCAGCTGACGGTAGAATGTCTGCAGAAATGATAGTACACCTCGTATCCAGGTGAAACTGCACAGCCACTGCCTTAAAGGATGTATCTAAAGTAAAAAGAAAGATAGAGACATCATGCCGGGTGTAAACCGCGCATCACCCAGCCCGGCCCCATCTCGTGGTGGTGGGGTCGCAAAAACGTTATACCCCGGGAGAGCGGGCAGGGAGAACGCACCTAGCATGGTCTCCTGCAGAAAAAAACTAACGGGGAGCGGGACGAGACGATTCTCCGCAGTTCCTCCCAGTTGGCCCGGAGGGCACGGGAATTCTATTGAAGGAATATGCACTCCAGGCCTAGCTGGGAGGATACGCGGGTGCCCTCTTCGAACCGAAGACTCTCACGGGGATGGCCGTACGCTTCTCGGAGGCAGAACCCCTGGCGGTGTTGGCCGGACCAAGCGCTGAAGGCGCTGTCGCCTTATAGGACTTATTGGGGGAGGTTAAGTTCGCCATGCGAGTCTTTCCCTCCCTCCGCCTCAAAACCTTAGGCGGGCGTTGCGGCTTTGGAGGCGGAGGGCCCTCATTTCGAGGATCCATCGTGTCCGAGGCACTCACCCTACCTGTAGGCGTAGGTGAAGGAGCCGAAGCTCCTTTTTTGATGTCCTCCTTTCGGGGGACAGCTTTAGGAACCCCGGAAGATGGCCTGGTGACCAACTTCAGGGGTGTTGCCTCCTGTGAGTCTAACGACTAGGTGGAGGCGCGTGGCCGTTTCGCCTTACGGGAAAGAGTCACGCTGGGGGAAGGAAGAAGAGCCCTGGTTTTAGCCGGGGCTGGGTGTGAACCCTTTGTGCCGCCAGCTTTACCAGGAGAGCGCTCAGGTTGAGTAAAAGCCGCAGAAGGGCTTAGAATGTGCGCGGAAACAACCGTGGTGGTTAACCTGGATGCGTCAGGAGCAGAGGATGCCCTTTAATCATTGATGCGTAAGAGGTCCCAGGCAGAGGCGGGCCCGCCACGACCAATTTTTTAGCCTCGCGGAATGAGAGTCAATCCTGGGCCTAAGCGGCCTGGATTTCTTTCTCAAGGAGATCTGCACCACATTGCTTCGAAGAAGCGGGGTGCGGCTCTCCGCAATTGACAGACTGGTCACACACGATTTGGACTTATCTTGTGTGGCCTTGGAGCATTTTACACCGACTTCGGGTGACCTTGACTTTGCACGTCTACATCAACGATTCGTATGCCCGAAGGAGTGACAGTAATAGCACCGCTGCGGCAGTGGCACGAATGCCTTCACGCGGTAGTGGTATCAACCAGCACGCATCGACTCAGGGAGCTTGTCACACTCAAACGTTTCGAAGAGTGTAGGGGTGGGTCTCGAGACACCCTCCCTGTTTTCTCCTTACGCGTTCGACCTTGACCTCCCCATGGTCGGCAAGCTCTAAGGTCATGTCCTCTATGGAGTAGTCAACGAGTTGCCTCGCATAAACTACTCCTTTCACAAAGTTCTTGTCGAAGAGCACTTATCTTGGCCGCCTCGGAAGGATCCGCCGCATTTGCCAGAAGGCTCCCGTTCAATAAACGAGTCACCTTCGGCTCTCTAACCTCTGATGGATCATGTTCCCTTTGGCCAACATGCTGCCATCAGTGGAGTGAATAACGAGGAAGCGTTTGAACCTAGTGGGCTCGAAAACGCCATGTAACCTCTGAATGAGGGGGCCCCGATGTTTTCAAGCTACGCCCTGTGCACCTTTCGTCTTAGTCAGGGGCCCTGCACCAGGAGTGGGAGGGGGGCCGGATGTGCCGATCTTGGCCTTGTTGCTTACCGAAGTGGCAGCAGACCCATCCGTCCCCGCAACCCCAACGGATGGAGAGGAGCTCCGAGGCTTTTTAGGCTTTTTCTTGTTTTTTTCTTCCTTTTAGGAGTGGAGGGCGGAGAATGAACCCGCTTCTCTGCCCCTCCAACAGGGGCCCCCAGGTCAGATGGATCGGCCTCAGCCAGGTCCTTCTTCGAGATGAAGAAGGTCCTGGTGGTCGCAGGGGCACCGGTCGGAGGAGATCCCTTCCCTCCTTGTACTGCCTTGGAAACCCAGGCCGTTTGAGGAGGACCTTGCATAGCGGCGGATTCGGGTTCGGTGGTGGCGCCGAACCTGGTTTCGCTCACATGGAAGGCTCTACCGTCTGAGGCTGGATTGCCTCCAGGACCATGTCTATCTCAGGGGGCCACCAGTTAGCCATCTCCCTCCCCTCCAGGACATCGCAGGTCCCGTTAGAAGCGTCATTAGTCATGTCTGGGTAGGCACAGGCATGGACCCTGTCAAAGTTCAATATTCTTGCCAGCAGTTCTTTTGAGGGAAGAGACCGAAGGGGCCTGGCTACCCTCTCCCTTCTAAGGGGGGTTGCCCTAACGAGACACTTTAATGGGAAGCGGTTGGCTAGGGGTTTCCTGCTGGCATTTTTGGCAGTCCCCTTGGAAAGACAAGGGGCTACTGCCGCTGGGAAGAGTGAGGTGCCCGAAAGCACTTCCAGAGAAGAGGGTCAGGGTGTGTCCCCTACACCCTTAGGCAAAGGAGAGGAGTAAGCCTCCTCTCCGGTTGAAGACTTATGGAGTGCCACCTGGGAAAGTACATGGGGTGAAACCTCCATTTTCTCTGTGAAAAATTGTTTTACAGGGAAACTGCGGAGAGATTTTGATTTTATTAGATTTTCCTTCATGGTCATGTTGACCTTATTTTTTCCACGGGAAGCAATCATTCAACACCCCTCGCAGTAGCCCGCCCTGCAAAGAGTGCGTACAGGACCTGGCAGAGCACGGTGTTGCCATTTCGGACCACTCCTCCCTCCTGGTGTCCTGGCAGTCCCTAAGAATGGCGGCTCCAAATTGGACACGTCGTAAAATTGATAGAGTGTGACGAGAGAAAAAAAGGGGATGTGAGGAAGGTATGGGTGGGGATGAAGCAGGTTGTTAAAAACCCACCATCCCCAATCGGAGCTCAGGGGTCAGGAAACATTGTCCTCTCCCCCTTAAGCCCCGATCCGGGATGTTTGACTAAGAAGAATGTCAGCATTACCCTGTGAAATTAGAGGCTGACCAGAAAAAAAGATGTCGGAGAGGTTGTTTGAAAAGCGACAAAGAAGTGGAGAAATACAGGCTGTCTGAAAGAAGGAAAAGAGGCTAATCTTGGGTGGGACAAGGTGCTGAGTTCCGTTAGCACGGCGGCCAAGAAGGCAAATCGCCGCACCCTTTACGGGCCTTCCTCCATCACCTTAACTCCCGTCCTCACACGGCTTGAATGATCAAAAGATCTCTTGGACAAGCTCGGTTGCGAAGTGTTGCTTTATTCTCCATATTCTCTTGACCTTGCTCCTCCTGAATATCACTTGTTTAGGTGATTACAGAACCATTTGGATGACCTTAGGTTGACATCAAGAAAAAAAAAGTTGAAAACAAGTTGTATTCATATTTTTTATCAAAACCTAAAGAAATTTACAAGGTTGTTGACAGAAAGAATTAGGCTCTAGAAATCAATGGAGATTGTGTTTATGATTAAAATTTCCATAGGCATAAGATTGAATTCATTTTTAGTTTATACTTTAAAATCCGACTTTACTTTCTTTCCAACCTGATATATTATCAAATTCAATAAAAGAGAGTGTTAGAAGCATTTTGTTACCCCTTAACTTCTTCTCTTCTCATCTTTTACATATGGAAAAAATCAAATCATTTAATAAACCTTTATCAAAATATAAACAAGCTATCCTACTGGAGAACATGTACCACGAGTCTATTACTGATTCTTGTCAAATCAGCACAATTCTTTGTTGAACACCATGCACAAATACTAAACTTCTCCTATCAACCAAAAGATTTCATAAATTATGTGAGAAATAAAGAAAAAACTATATTACATTTCAGTATCAATAACTCTTTAGAATATATCTCCCAATTTACCATATATAGATTAGAATTTGATCTAAAAATACGCGAAAGAAATATCCCCGGTATTAATAATATCACTTATGCTTTCCCCTCAAATTTATCATAACAAAGCTTAACCTCCTTATTAATTTGTTAGAATTTCTTATGGGAGCATGAACAGTTTCCAAAACAATCACTAACCTCAATTTTGATACCTATCTTAAAATCTAATCATCTAGATACGAGGGGCGGTCAATATGTTTTGTGAATCGGTAGGGCAAAACAGAGGAAGGGGAATGGCTGTTTATGGGGGTGTTAGTACAAGTTATGACGAGTCAGGACCTGCAGCCACACGCTCCTGCCTCGTCTACTTAAGAAGCAGTAGCTGATCGCAGATCCTCAGTCACAAATTTTTCAATAATAAGGAAGGTTGAGCACCGCGCAGTGATCAAATTTGGGACCAAGAAAGGCAAGGATGCAAAAGAGATCCATGAACGCATGGTTGCAGTGAACACTGATACCACCCCTTCCTATGCAACCATTGCTCGCTGGAATAGGGAGTTCCGCCATGGTCGTGAGTCCCTTGAAGATGACCCCCAGACAGGACGCCTGTCAGACGTGACCAACGAGGACAATGTGGCCCGTGTGGAGAGGATAATCCTCGAAAATCGATGGGGGAAGGTCGAAAAAATCAAGCGAGAACTTGAAATATCACATGGAAGTGTTATCAACATCATCCACGACAATTTGGCCATGAACAAGGTCTCTGCCCGTTTGGTCTCTAGAAACCTCACGCCCCATGATCGACTTCAACGTCGTCAAAGTTCGGAGGAGCTGCTGCTCCTGTAAAACCAAGACCCGGGGGGATTCGAGTCACGCATAGTGACAGGTGATGAAACTTGGGTCCATCACTGGGATCACGAGACCAAGCTCAAAAGCATGGCCTGGAAGCATAGGGGCTATCCGATCCCCATCAAGTTCCAGGCCCAACCCTCAGCCGGGAAGATCATGGCCACCATCTTCTGGGATTTTGAATGAGTGTTGATGGTGGACTATGCGCCTCGTAGAAGGACCATCACAGGCCAATATCACGCAAAGGAACTGGCTAGGTTGAAGAAGTGCATCCGTCAGAAGCGGCGCGGCAAGTTGACACGCGGTGTCCTGCTCCTCCACGACAATGCCCCTGTCCACAAGGCCAGAGTTGAACAAGCTGCCCTGCAAGAATGCGGATTAAGGAGCTCAACCACCACCCCTGCACTCCAGATCTGGCCCCTAGCGGCTACTTTTTATTCCGACAGCTCAAGGCTGCACTGCGTGGACGCCGATTTGGGGACGATGAAGATGTCCAGCTCGCCGTCCAGGAGTGGACTGAACTGCATTCGGGAGATTTCTGGGTTTCGGGAATTTAAAGCCTCAGAGACAAGTGGCGCAAGTGCATTGAAGTCGAGGGTAGTTATATTAAAAAATAATAAAACACTTTTCCTCATATCTCGTTTCCTTTTATCCGAATTGCAAAACTTATTGACCGCCCGTCGTATGTACCATGATCAAATGTTACAGACAAATTCCTCTAACCTGTCGTCTTTGCATAGTTTTAAACAGGATGGTAATTAGACGCCTACTTTGTAATCGAGAATCTAATAATCTTATTCATCACTCTCAAATTAGCTTGCGAAAAGAATATGCCACATATGATTCTCGGGTTTCTCTTTAGTCTACCATACGGAAACCTTTTCTTGGAGATAATTACTCAATTGAAGTCTTTTTTTATATAAAACAAGTATATGACATTGTACGCTACTTATATATATATATATATATATATATATATATATATATATATATATATATATATATATATATATATATATAATTACCAACAAATAGATGGAGTAGAAATGGGTTCACCAATAGCTTCAATAGTAGCTAATATTTTCATGATTCATCTTGAAAACAACTTTATTAAACATTGCCCTTAAGATTTCAAACCCATATTTTATTGTATGTATGTGGACGACTCCTTTACTATTTTTAATAATATAGAACATGCCCACCATTTTTTTAATTTTATAAACTCTTATCATCCCAACATTAAATATACCATTGAATTAGAGAGTTGTAGGGGTGCGAAAATGTATCAGAGAAATTCCTTCCAACTCGATAATATAAATAGCCGATAAAATTACCAACCCAGGACGGACTTAAGCGGGTCGTGAGGCTAGAGTGTTGGCGTTTAAATCCAACGGTAAGGCGTTCAAAACTCCAGAGTCCCAAAACCTTTATGAAGATCTGTCAAGAAAGAAAACGGCTTGAAGGACTAACTCATCAAGAAGCATGAAGGAATCATCACCTCAAGATAATTGGAAGAAAATGAAGATACATCAAGAAAAGAAATCGAAGATTACGGACCAACCCAGCCAACAAGAATACCTAAGTCAGGATAAATGAAAGAAAAATGTTTGAAGGGGCAACTTAAAGGAAATTGACTCAAGAAGAAGAAAAATGGATTCGAAGAAGACAACCGGCATCGAGAAAACCAAGTGAAAAGCAGAATAATATTGATAAATAAATAAGTGGGAATAATAAGGATTCCCTCTCTCCCCCCATAACTGGTGACCCTCAAATGCCGAACAATCTTCTAATCTTCGTTACAACTGCACCTGCTCTCCTACTAGAGATTTAAGAAAAAGTGCTGCTAGGAACTTCGGAGACCCAGCGAAGGAGAGGCCATTACTCATTGATTAGAGACAAGACTTCGTTCGTTCTCCGCAATCCTACTAAATTAGCTCCACTCAAATCGGAGGCCGTAGGAGGTAAGCTACTACTCCTCGATTAAGAAAACCAAGACTAGTCTCTCCCCATCCTCAAATTCGTTCCGCTTTCTAGAAAGGGAGCTGTGTAAGGGTGCAAAAATGTATCAAAGAAATTCCTTCCAACTCGATAATATAAATAGCCGATAAAACCAACCCAGGACGGACTTAAACTGGTCGTGAGCGTAGAGTGTTAGCGTTTAAATCCACCGGTACCCCGTTCAAAACTCCAGAGTCCCAAAACTTTTATGAAGATCTGTCAAAAAAGAAAACGGAAGAAAACGGCTTGAACGAATAACTCGACAAGAAGGACCAAGAAATTATCATCTCAAGATAAATGCAAAAAAAGGAAATGCATTAAGAAATGAAAACGAAGATTAAGGACCAACCCAGCCAAGAAGTATACGGAAGTCAAGAAAAAGTGAAGACGAATGTTTGAAGGGCCAACTTAAAGGAAATTGAATCAAAAATAAGAAAAATTCGATGAGTACAACCTACATAGTGAAAGTCAAGATGAAGAATAGAAATTGATAAATAATAAATGGGGATAAGAAGGATATGCCCCACCCCCAATAGAGTAACTATCAACTATCTGGTAGTCACTTTTGCTCCTGGTAGCTTTCTCGGGTGAATCCGGATTACTTCTTCTTGTGACTCTTTTTTTGACTTTAGCATGAGCATGACTGTTAGCTTTTGACACCATATTTTTCCCCATGACTTGGAAGAGGGACCTGGCGATGGCAGGAACAACGGTGTTGACCAGGCAGCAACCCTTTTCACAGTCCAGCAGGGACATGGCTAAGTCATTGTTCATTATTTCCTTGTAGACACTCACGAACACTTCTTCTGAAGAGTAGGCCGCCAGGAACTTGGCCCTCCTTTCGCCTGGTGTTATAATCGCCTTGAAGACTTCCACTGCCATCATGGCCATGTAGATGCACTCGTTTAAGGGGTAGAGGAGACCGCCACGGTCCTGGAATTCAATCATCTCTCTGAAAGTCTCTGATAGCTTGTCGGAGTTGGCCACCTGTACTGAGGTAACCCGTGACCAGCTGTGGCAAAAACAAAGCCCATATACGTTTGGATGATAGCGCCATTTGGGAAAAATATGCTGTAATAAAAATCGAGTGTATCTTAGAAACCGGACCTGACCAAAGAAAATGAAGGATATTTTTGAATTTCAGCAAGCAAAAAGGGTCCTAAATCAGTTGGAAAACCCTTGACCTTTGAAAAAAAGTTTTGAAACACAGGCCAGTGTAATAGTTAAGTTTATTGTAGCGTAAATGCACTATTAATTTAATGGGTTGAGGAATAAGTTCTTGCGGTTTTATCAAATATATTCATTACCATTAACAATTTTAGAAAAACATAATTTTTAATTCATAACAATATGCAATTTAATCAATAACACAGGCCTGCGTTTGAAAAAAAAATGTATGTTCCCCAGGATGTTTTTTTGTGGTTTCTTAATGAATACAACCTCCTGAGCTCAAAAATGAATGTATTTTGTTCAATCAGATCAGATTTTCTCAGTACAGCATACACCATTTTCATTGAGATTACCTCATTTTATCTAAATTTAAAAAAAAAAACCTTTCTCTATCTAATAATGCATTATTACTGTTATATCATATAAACAGGAATACACGTATGTAAACTATAATTCTTTTAATAAACAAAAAATAAAAGAATGCAACATAATAAAGAAAATAATTATAATTTCGAAGAACAGACGCCCTTGACGATTTTCGTTTGTGCCTGTCATCTGGTGCATCACGCTTCAAACACCAACAGGAGTCAGCAAGCATGTTTCCGTTCCATTTAAACTGGTACCTGGATTCCATTGTTTTTATGTCCTGGTGGAATCTTTGCTCCTGTTCTTTACTGTAATCCCCGCAGTTGTCGGGAAAATAATACAGATTAGACTGTAAAAAGTGTATCTTTATAGACATTCGAGCTCCCAAATGTTAGAGACTTGTTAAGAGCTGATTGACCAGGGAAACATATTCTTCAAAGCTTATTTAATTGCCTAGAAAATTGTTAACTAAAGCTTTGAAAGCTTTCCAGGCATCTTTTTCTATGTCCTTCATTGATGCATCAAATTGCTGATCAAGTTCCTGATTTGAAGTCCATCAAAAATTCCCCCATGGAGCTTAGCGTCACTGATTTGTGGAAATCTTTGAAAAAAGAAATTTAAAAGCTTGGCCTACTTTATTAAGGGTTTTGACATAATTTTTCATTATGCCAAGCTTTATATGCAGTGGAGGGAGGAGTATTTTTTGAGGAGGCACTAAAGGTTCAGCTATCACATTGTTTGATCTAATTCTAAATGCTTCTCGTGGAGACCAAACCTTCTTCTCATAGTGCATACTATCTGCACGACTGTCCCATAAACATAGGAAACAGGGATGCTTCGTGTAGCCTGTTTGCGTCCCAAGCGTAAGAGACACTACCTGAAAAAAATTTAGCACGGTATGTAAATTCAGTGTAATATTTCTAAAAACAAATTCAAAGTAATATTTCTTAAAACAATAAGAATATGAATATGTACTTAAAAATCCTGTATGCCAATGCATTAAATCATCGTATTGAAACTAATTGGATATATGTACATCTTATTTTGAGTATATTGAGTTGTGTTGTATACCTTCTCAATTAGGATAAGTTCCCCATTAACCTAATAGGATGCATTAACCTATAGGGACACACTTAAACAAAAAATATACCTCAAAAATGACTCATGATTTCCAGATTTGCATTCTTGTAAAATGTAAGTTGACCAAAAGGTGTATACAAGTATTAACAATTAAAAATGAAAATGTCAATATCAAAAAGCTTAGAAATGCTAAGTGTAAAATGATTCTAACTTTAAGTCACCACATATCCTCTACTTATAGCTAGAGTAATTTATTGCATCCAGCAATTTTTTCATATTTTCATAACTTTCAGTAAGTTGGATTGAATGGCCTATAGGAACGGAAGCTATCTTGTTACCAATATTCAGTAACACAGCTTTTGAACTTCTACTGGAGGAATCTATGAACAGTCTCCATTCTAATGGGTTGTAGGGAATTCCAAGGGCCTCAACAAGTCCTTTAATATTAGCGCAGTATACTAAAGAGCTGGAAGAATGCTGTGAAAAATAGCTTCGAAACTCTTGTTCTCTATTTCTGTACCCCCTTAAATGTTGTTTCTTAAGCGATAAGATTACTTTCACGAAGTCGAGAGCCAAGAAGTTGTGTATTCGCCTTTGAAACCCCCAGATCCCTGGTCAGGTCATTTAACTGAACTTGAGTGAATGGTCTTGCGACCATATCGTGTGTGGAAACCTGATAAGACTCAGATGTGTCATAATCTTGGTCAACTTCCATATTAATCTCTTCATGTACCTCTATATGTTCAGGGGGAGAAGGTATAGGAATTCCTGGGCCATGGGGCAGGGGTTTGATGGCAGAAGGAACATCCGGATATGCCACACTATGTTTATTCTTCTTATTTATACCTGTGGAAAATATAATTGCATATTACATAAAGGAATTGATTTGGAGTTGCAGATAGTACATAAATGTTTAGTAAAGGATATGTTCATGCTGAAGTGAACTATGTTAGTTTTCAATTTTATGCTAAGTCTTTGCATAATAATGACATTTTCAGGAGCCAGTATAATACAGAAAGCTTAAATACTTGATACAATGCTCACCTTTAAGATTTGTCATGCAAAAATAGCAGTCCGTAGTGTGGTCCTTGCTATCTCTCCACACCATGGGAACACCAAAAGAGAAGGACTTCTGTTCGCCCTGACTCCAGCGTCTTAAACTTATGTAGCATCCCTTGCAGCAGATATGGGGTGCAAAACTTTTATCTTGATCTCTTAGCCTTACTCCAAAATATGCATGATACAAAGATTTAATTACAGGAGGGATTGTACTTTGCTGCTCGGGAAAAGTCACTTTGCCGCAAACATAGCAAAATCTGCCGGAGCTATTCTTACATTTTCTGTTCATTTTTAACTCAACCACTATTATTATTCTTATTATTATAATGCTAAGCAATTTTTAACCTGCAAAATATAAACCTATTTGCATAATTACTTAAAATGTACACAAAATTTACTGCGAATAGAGCAGTGCAAAAACTATTGAAATTTGATGTAATATAGGAGATGTATAAACTATAAAATTATTATCACCCCCTGTATCGCAAAAACTGAAGGTGTTTGAGAAAAAAGGATGACAGATTCGGATTTAGGAGGTCAATTTTATTAAGAAACACTAGAGAAAACCTAAGATACATTTTTGACGCAGACCAGTGTAATGTATTCCCCGTTATTATTAACGACTTCTTCCGAACGTAAAACTAGTTTTTCGATACCTCTGCAATAAAAATCTCTGGATTTTGACTCGAAGAATTCGTATAACCAGGTTCTTAAGTCAACATCAATATTGAACGAAACCCCGCGCAAATTGTTGGAGAGCGATCGGAACAAATGGAAATCCGATGGAGCCAAGTCTGGCGAATATGGAGGATGCGGCAGGATTTCCCAATTACGCGTTTGGATGGCGTCTTTTGTCATATTGGCAATGTGAGAACGAGCATTGTCGTGTTTCATAAGAACTCTATAACGTCGATGAGGTCGCTTTTCACGAATAACTTCGGCGAGTCGATACATTTATTAAACGTAGAGTTCTGCATTGACAATCTCGTTGTTCGCAAGGAGCTCATGAAGAAGGATGCTTTCACAATCCCACCACACACACAGCATCGTCTTCGTGGATGAAGTCCTTGCTTTAATCGCGGAAGTGGTTTTTTATTGGAGTTAAGCCATTGTTTTCGATGGTTCATGTTGACATAAACACACCAATTTTTGCCGCCAGAGATGATGCGGTGAAGAAATCTGTCCCTATATAGACTAGTAGCCTTGTGACGAGCAAGCAAACCTGCGGCAATTGTGCAGCGTTGACATTTGTTGCTTTCGCTCAAAGCTTGCGGAACCCATGCACCGCGTTTTTGAACTTTCCCCATCGAATGAATGTGATTCACTACAGTTTTCTAAACACACGCCGAATGTACAGCTAATTCTCTAGTCGCTTGCCGAGGATTTTCATAAAGAAGGTCGTTTAATCGATCTTCCTCCAACTTAATGGGGTGACCAGAACCTTCATCTTCATTAAGATTGAAATTACCGTTTTTAAATCGTGAAAACCACCATTGAGCTGTCCGTTCTAATAAAGTATTTGCTCCGTACACAGCACAAATATCGCGACGAGCTTTGGCTGCTTTTGCATTGTTCTCGTCTTCATTGAAAATAAATAACAACAAGTGTCGAAAATGCGCCTTTCTTTCAACTTGACATTCCATTTTGAGGGTACAGAACAAAAAATAAATAAACACAACTTTTAAATTAACCACAATGACTTATTACTCAACTTCAAGATGTAGATTAGGCAAAGGCCTAATAGTCTACGCTGTTAAGAGACGTAGCCTAAACTTTGCAAATTTTGCTCTCATTATTTATTATTGTTTCTTAATATGTGCACATATCACTTCAACAAAACTTAAATCAACACAACATTATAAAAAACGCAAGAACTTATTCCTCAACCTTATAAACTAGTGTATTATTTACGTAATTATTGCTATAAATTTTAAGTTATTTTAGAAATTAACGCGTGCATTGTGAGGTTTAAGGCTGAGTTTGCAATTTCTAGATCATTATAGCGTCTGTCCCCAAGCAACATATACGAGTGGCCGTCAATAAGTCTTTCAATTCGGATATAAGGAAATGAGAGATGAGGAAAAGTGTTTTACTATTTTTCAATATAACTACCCTCGACTTCAATGCATTTGCGCCACTTGTCCCTGAGGCTCTGAATTCCCGACAACCAGAAATCTCCCGACTGCTGTTCAGTCCACTCTTGGACGGTGAGCTGGACATCTTTATCGTTCCCAAACAGGCGTCCACGCAGTGCAGCCTTGAGCTGGCGGAATAAAATGTAGTTGCTAGGGGCCAGATCTCGACTGTAGGAGGGATAGTTGAGCTTCTCGAATCCGCACTCGCCCAGGGTAGCTTGTGCAACTCTGGCCTTGGGGGCAGGTGCATTGTCGTGGAGGAGCAGGACAGTGCGTGTCAACTAGCCACGCTGCTTCTGACCCATGCACCTCTTCAACCCAGGCAGTTCCTCGGCGTAATATTGGCATGTGATGATCCTTCCACGAGGCGCATAGTCCACCATCAACACTCCCTCAGAATCCCAGAAGATGGTGGCCATAATCTTCCTGGCTGAGGGTTGGGTCCGGAACCTGATGGGGTCGGAGATCCCCTGTGCTTCCGTGCCATGCTTTCGAGTTTGGTCTCGGGATCCCAGTGGTGGACCCAGGTTTCATCACCTGTCACTATGCGTGACTCGAATCCCGCCGGGTCTTGGTTTTACAGGAGCAGCAGCTCCTCCGAACTTTGACGACGTTGAAGTCGATCATGGGGCTGGATGTTTCTAGGGACCCAACGAGCAGAGACCTTGTTCATGGCCAAATTGTCGTGGATGATGTTTGATCACTGACGATATGCGATCAACTACTGCTTCTTAAATAGATGAGGCAGGAGCGTTCGGCCTCCTGTCCTGACTTGTCATAAGTTGTCCTAGCACCCCAACAAACAGCCATCCCCCTTCCTCTCTTTTACCCTACCGATTCGCAAAATTTATTGACCGCCCCTCGTATGTATCATATGCTGGCTTCCCTTAATTAACACACATTATAACTTATTCACTTAAATAGCAGGAGTCCACATCTTCACTACTTACAAGTACTAGATCTAACAGGCCTACAACGGCAAATAAATCCAATTAACTTATGATTTCAAAACTTTCTAAGATGGCAGCCCCGTCTCACCCAAAGTAAATCGTAACAATGACTGGAATCGCCCCCTGGCGGGCATAGCGACAAACAATCGCGCTGACTTATCGCCGGACTATGGAAGTAGCAGAATCTGGAATTTCGTGAAGCTACCAACCATGTATTCGTTATCTATGATAAATAATATGAATATCACAGGCCATCTCCCAACATTCATGCACAATTTTCCCTCTAATCGCAAAATTACAGTCAAAATTGATGGGTACTAGTCTGCCTTAGGTCAGAAGTTTCATTATAACCTTATTTTTAATATATCTCAATGACATTTTTCTAATATAACCACCACAATCCAAGCTTCAATTTATGCAGATCATTGTGCCATATGGTATTTTTCAGGTAATTTTTAAACTTAGTAACTGGTCCAAAACTTGAGACTTGCTTTTTCGCCCGATATAACGTTGTCGTGGAATGGAAAGACTATATATTTATATATACCTGGGTGCTTTGGGGGGATTAGCCCAAAGTGGGTTGAAGACCGAGAGTGAAAGGGGAAATTGTTAGGAGTCCAGGGATGATGGTTTATTCTTATTTTGAGGGGTCCTTTTAAACAAATATTTCGGAGTGCAAGTTGACCAAAGATTAAAAGGTACTGGTACACGTTTAAGGTTACAAAAGAAAGACAATAACAAAAATATAGCTTTACTAACAACAAAAGAAATAGAATTTGAATATACACAGATATAGGGTTTAAAGGGAATGATCCCACAGGCGAAATTAAATATCGGTGCAAGACACAGGAGAGATAATTATAGGATTAGTGGTTGCCTGTTACCTGATTCAATTTGCCTAGTGTTGAATATGGAATTTTTCTCAAAGCTAATTGATATATATTGTCGTTGAATGGCCAGATCTCTCTGACTCTCTCGCTCTCTTTCTCTCTCTCTCTCTCTCTCTCTCTCTCTTTCTCTCTCTCTCTCTTTATAACACCAGAAATTCGTAAAGCCATCAGCTCTCTAAAAAACAACAAAGAAATAGCCCTTGTAATGACCTCCAAAAATGTTTAATTTCCATTTTTAGAAAATTTTATTGTAAAATTAATTTTAAACTTATATTCATTAATAACAAAAATATTGGTAATTTCTTCAAAGTGAAAGACAGTATTTCCATGCCGTTTAGTTCGTGCATTGTATATAAATTCATTTACCCTAGATGTAAGTTGAGGACCTATATATATAGAAAGCACAGTACGTACTGTTCAGTCGCGTTTTTGTTCTCACATAGGAATTAGCCATAGAACCGTTAAACAATTAAGCAACAAAGAGTTTTCTTCCATCAGGAAACATGCTGTTGATTGTAAAACAGACGTGTCCTTAAATGATTTTTCTGTCTTAAAATTTACTAAATCTATTTCATCTCTCCGCACTAAAGAATCGCTCTGTATTACATAAATTGAAAAAGGCTTTCATTTCCGAGTCAGTTGTTGTTGTTGTTTTTAGCTCACCGGAGGTAGAGGATATCTCTGCTCCCCCTCACTGCATGCGAAATTAAGGGAGCCAAATTTCATCCTACAGCTTGGTCTGTATAGGCACCGCCAACGTTACCACGATTACAATGGGCTTCACTTTTATTAAGCTCTCCTGAGGGGCCCATTTAGTAGCGGTCCATGTGACAGTTAGGAAGTGGGAGTTTAATTTCAGCTTAAACCTTACCAGGATTGGATCTGAGTGGGATGTTCCAACACCAGGATTGCATCCAGGTTGGGGTAGTCGTGTCGTGTCATACCCACTTTGAAATGCCTGACCACTTTACAACTATTTGTCTCTTTCTCTACAGGATGGCTAGAGTTTAAAACACAGCCTTGCCTCCTGGGCGCTCCAAGAGAGTTAATACGCCAATGGAAAAAAATTAGTTTATTTCTGGGACAAAGATTCAGTTCTCTAATCTTAATCTTTTCTTCTCTTGTGTAAAAAGAGAGGGAAATACAGTAATGCTGAGGCGCGGAGCTTTTAACCTTTCTTGATGAGGGAGAAGAATATCGATCGGGCTTATAGATGACACCCTTCAATTATCAAAATAGTGTTGTAGAAGAGTCTGAACTACTGAAGTACAGAGAGTAGAAGATACTTAGATACACTAGGAGTCAGTTCTACTTGGGAAAATAATGAAAGATAGAATGACAATGGATGGAAAGGGGGGATCTAAATGTAGAGGGATCCGCTAAAATAGTAGTATTTCCCCACCACCTAAGATATTATTTCGAGAGAGAAAGCGTGCCATTACCTCCCCCCCCCCTTTCCCTACGGTTTCACCCTTTATGGACTTGCCTCTAGGTCACTGAGAAATTTACACCGAAGCATGACGCTGAAATTGAAGGCTTCGTCCCAGCCATCTCAATCTCACCCTCCCACCTCCTGGGTCGGGAGATTACCCATCTATTTTGTAGGTTTGCCGCAAACAACCTTTATGGCTCCAGCCGCTGGTCGTTCCGTCTGACCCGCTGATTTTGGCCTCTTACACTTTCCCGTAAGAAGACGCTCGGTTGTCCCGGCCGATAATGAGGGTTCGAGAACGCCTCTCTCTCTCTCTCTCTCACTGTTTTGTAGAACTCCGGATAAATATGCACCCTCCCAAGGATTACCGACAGATTCGGTTAGACGACGCTTCCTCGAAAGGAGTTCAATTCAACGATGCTCTCTCCCGAGAAGTGTTTAGTGACGGTCGCAAGACACGGAAGAGCTGGAAATCTTTTTTTGTTTTGTGTTTGGAATATTCCTTGGTCACGCAGCTGCACCGATCTATTGAAATCGCAGTCTTAGAACTATGAGAGTTGTTGCCTTGCTTAGTCTAACTTAGAGCCTGTGTGCGTATATTCCAGTACACTTGGCCATACTTCGAAATAAAGATATATATACTTATATATATATATATATATATATATATATATATATATATATATATATATATATATATATATATATATATATATATATATATATTTAGCGGCAGGCTTTGGGTCTTCCTTAGAATCCTCCCCACCTGACTTTGAAGCACTAAGTCAATTAATAGCAGCTGCATTGCCAAGAATATTTGAACACCAATATATTAGGATAATTTTCTTTTTGATTAACGGGTAACAACCAATTTTCAAGCCCATTCTCGTGTGGTGTGTTCACAGTTTTCTAGTTCTTTAAAAGAGGATACTAGTTAAGCGGTAATAGTAACCGCCATGTTTTTGTGTGGTGAGTCAGATTATCCCGTTAATTAGTTAGTTATTTTTTGTGTAGGTTCGCACGATTTCCACTAGGAATTTTTAATAATTTTGTCGTTAGTAGAATTTATATTTGTTTTGGGGTAAAGCTTCAATAGCTCTGGTAACTTTTTCGTCTGCAAATGCCAAAAGTAGTATATCCGGGATGTCTTCATTCGATCGGTTTCATAAGCAAGGGCAGATCCTAGGCTTATCTGGGAAAGATTTAATCGCTTACGCCCAGGAAGAAGAACGTAACGAACGTGCGGAAGGAAAAGCACAGAGGGAAGCAGAAGAAGAAGAAAGAAAAGCACAGAAAGAAGCAGGAGAAAAAGAAAGAATTAGGCAGCATGAGAGAGAGATAAGCTGTGACTAAGTCGAGATAAACTCCGTAGGATGTCGAAATGAACAGGCTCAAGCGCCCTCACTAAAACTCCCCGCATACAAGGATGAAGAAGATTTTTACTCTTATTTAACGCACTTCGAGAAAATCTTCAAAGTCAACAATTGAGACTTAGAATCAGATTGTGTCGCCTGGCTACTTCCACTATTGAACTCTCGTCTTCGCGACATATTCATTTCGCTTCCTTAGGATTTTTAAAAGCTTATCTGGCCACTGGTTACTTTGGCATTAGTCGCCGTATTCAACATTGCCTAAAATTAGGCATATTTAAAAGAGGATGCTAAAAAACAAATAAAAAAACTATCAATAAAAATAAAACTAAGAACAAAGGTAATAAGTAGGAAGCAAGGTCCGGCGTCGTGGGGAAGGTCCGCCTCCCTCCGGCGCAGGAATATGCTACCTACTAAAATATGAAAAAACAACAACAACAAAAAACAACTATATAAATAAAGTGGATAAAGCCGGCCTCCTCCAAAAAGTCTAAAAGTCCACAAGTCGGTGTGTACGAACCCGCCTCGAGTGCAATGTGCCGAACAGTCTGAGGGACAACGCAGTCTTCACAGTATGGCACAGTCGAGCGCTCCCTAAAATGGCGGTGCATCCCGCGAGTGTGTCCAATTCAGAGACGTCAGAAAGCAACATGAAGCCTTCGCGGCATTTGGGGATAGGTCCATGGGAACAGTCGCGGCGCAATGGCATGCAACTTTACGTTCCCTTCGACCGTCTCCCATCTTCTTTGCCAAGCAGCCCGAAGAGCTGCCCGTAGTCGGTGTGAGGAAGAGCGGAACGCTGGTCCGGTCGCTGATACATCGCGGACACTTTGGCACTCTCTTCGGCGCGCTTATTCCCGGCAATTCCTACATGTTCAGGAACACAGCAGAAGATAATCTCGACGTCTGCCCGGCTCGCCAAAACCGTGGCGTCACGGATATCGCGAACCAGGGGATGCGGAGATTCCCGCTTCCATCAGAGGCCACCCTTGATTATTCAGCCCTAAAGGCAGAACTTCTTTCTGCTATTAACATGAATCCAGAATTTTATAGGGTTAGATTCCGCTCCGCGCTAATACAGCCAGGCCAAACTTACAGACAATTTGGATTCACGCTTCGGCTTAACTTCCAATTCTGGCTGGATTCCCCCCAAGTATTAAATGGTTATGATTCGCTAATTGACTTCATTCTAAAGGATCAACTGATGTCGACCCTCCCTTGCGAACTAAGGGCCTTCATAGCGGACAGAAGAGTGTCCACTTTCAAGGAGTGTGTGGAAGAAACCGACTTCACGCTTCCAGTCGCGACCTCTACCCCAATGAGGTCATGAAGAACCCTCCCGCCTCCCCCAAACACAAGTTTGGGTTTAACCGAAGCCAACCCAAGGGCAACAACGGCTTCGTAAAAATGCAAGCGACGAACAAGTACAGGCCTCACCTGCCGAGAGAACAAAATAACGTGAAGACTCCAGTACTTCCCTCCACGCCTAGCAACTACCCCCGTAGACCAATTGTATGTTTTACGTGTGGCACCAACAAAAATTTTCAACTGAGGACCGCGTCGAGTCACCAGGTTCACCAAATCTCTGCTGCCCTCTCGCCTAATCCGCCAGTCACATCGCCAGTGGCACCTACTCTCTCTCCCCCGGATCAACAGGTAAATTTCCGGTTCAACAAGAGTTCCCCCGGTGGGCTCCAGCTTGAAAAAGCGCAGTAAATTGTTGCCGAGTGTCCAACTTGATTAGATATACAGGTTGCACCTGTATAGTAGTATCCGACAAACTACTACCCACAGTAAGCAGCCAGCATAACAGATTTGCGTTGGTGCATGACTTTTTAGGTCGTGTCAACAGGTTTCTAGTGGTACGGTGTCATATTCAGTGTCAGTACTTCACAGAATGGGCCGACTTATTCTCAGCCCGATAAAATTCTGCTCCGTCCTTATCGGACAGAGTGCACAGCTCTCCCAAAACCCCATTTCTCAGCCGGTCGTTACCAGGGCTGAGGCCGAGAAGGATGTATCACATCCGGTACCCCTATCGTCCCCAGACATTGACCTCGCTATCAATGTTTAAATGGCTAAGGCGCAGAAGAATTGCCCCACATTACAACCCCTGTGGTAAAAAACAACGAAGAAGGAGACTGAAACGGTGCGAGGCAATCGGAAGATCGAATACACCGTGAAGGACGCGTTATTATACCGTTCTTCTGTTGAACTAGAGAATCACCCGACCAACGCGTTGAGTGCGCCGAGAACGTATATCTAGCCCGTTCTAAATATGGCTCACGATGGCCTAATGGCCGTAAATTTCGGTCATAACAAAACAGCAAAGCGAGTTTTCAAATATTTCTTTTGGCCAGGCGCGGCCAAAGAAATTATCGACTTCTGCAAATCCTGTGACCTTTGCCAGAAAGTCACCTCCAAGGGGGGTGTAGCCCCTGCCCCCCTTCAAAAGAACATAACATTTTATGTACCTCAGTTTATAGGTCAACTACAGATCCACACCCTAAATTGTTCTCCTTTAACCAATATCATATCAAAGAAACATATATCAATTCTGGGCTAGGTTATAAAGGTTATAAAGGGGAAATATTGTCAATCCACCCAACTTTTAATGGAAACTAATTCAATAAATCAAGTTAAAATCCTACTAAAAGTTAGATAAAGGTAAATATGTAGATTGGCGGCTCAAACAATGGGACGTACTATTTCGTCCGTGTTCCAAAATATTTCACGTTTTTGGAGTACATTTAAGGGGTCGGCTCGTGTAAGGGTAAACACAACGGGAGGACCACTCTATGATGATCCTCAGTTTTAATCAATTGGGGGGATCTGGGGGGCACAGCCCCGAGTATATAATCATAATTGTTTATAGAATAATGTCGTAACGTTTACAGAGGTGAATAATTTAACCAAATCATTTCAGTGCCTTTAATCGTTTTGCGAATTATAATGGGGGTGGGGGTGGGGTCTGAAGTCAGAAATGACTGATTTGAATTCTTATTTTGTTTTTCACTTATTATCTTTTTATTATCCTCATTTGGAGTCATTTTTATTTTTCAATATATTTTTCCCCATTTTACTATATTTATTACTTTTTTTATACATTTAAATCTACTTAACTAGCTCGTTTAAAGGAAATACCTTTTTTTTTAGCCATTTGGGTGTAGTACAGACGCATTTTACGCAGTTTAAAAATGGAATCCGTTTGTGAAGAGTGCTCGTCGTCTATTGCCGAATTATTAACTCTTTTTTCGGATCGAGATAAATTTTTTAACTTTTGGGACTTTCACAATTTACTTAAAATTAAGGAAACACTTCAGATTCGGGGCGCACGGTAGATGGCGCTGTTAGTCGGCTACAATTTTGGGCTACAACATATCTCTTATGACGTCAGACGGTAGCGTCAGATGTGAACAATCACGGCGTAATATTTTTTTGATTTTTGTATATGAGTATATACTGGGGGGGCTGTGCCCCCCAGACCCCGCCAATTGATTGAAACTCAGGATCATCGCAGGGTGTTTTCCTGCAGTGATATCTCCCCCACGAGCAGTCCCCTTGAATTTACTGGGGGGGGTTTTCTCCCCAACAGCTTTTTACTGGCAGAAAAACCTAACCTAATTACAAACAATTCTTACTTTGATAGATTTCTTGATTAGTTTATGCGCCTCTAAATAATCTAAAAGTTTTTCGCGATTATACAAAGTAAAGCCGAATTCGAATAACAAAGAAGCACATGGAGAGCACGAAAACACAATAACAAAGAAAAACACTTGCAAAACGGGTCCTAATTCATAAGCTACGATGTTGCCAGTAAGAAGCTGTTATCGTTCGCAGTAAACAAAAAATAAGAAAACAAAACAAAAAACAATAAAAGACATCAAGAAACCTTACCTAACTTAGAAAAAAACTATAAACGAGCAGAGCGCAGATATTTAGTAAATAATAGACTAAAAGTTACAAATCCCCAAAACAACACAAAAATATAACGCAGTGATTGGTCACATCTGACGCTACCGTCTGACGTCATAAGAGATATGCTGTAGCTCAAAATTGTAGCCGACTAACAGCGCCATCTACCGTGCGCTCCAAATCTGAAGTATTACCAAAATTAAAATCGATTGCGAGGTTTTTGGCCGGGAATTAGATATCACCCAAAATATTGAACGCGTAGGGCGGGATGCGCTAAGTTCAATCCCCAAATACGAAAAAAACCCCGACCAGTTCGACGCCTATTCTTCAAGCGATTCCCGTTTACCAAAACCAAAATTAAAGAAAGATTCCATTCTTTCCTCATCGCTATTTCAGAAGTATACACACCG
Organism: Ceratothoa steindachneri; assembly: GCA_963969495.1. Classification (NCBI taxonomy): domain Eukaryota; kingdom Metazoa; phylum Arthropoda; class Malacostraca; order Isopoda; family Cymothoidae; genus Ceratothoa; species Ceratothoa steindachneri. The sequence goes on from OZ018318.1 coordinate 82,064,344, forward strand.
TAATAAAGTAAGTAAACAGCCCTTTTTGTTTGTTTAGATTCGGGCATTTAAAAAAAAAATGGCGTCGGCTATATTTCGAATAGGACTCAAACGCGCATGAATATTCAGGCAGGGGTGAACGAAATATAAACACACAAAAATCCACTTTTTCGGCCGAGCCGCCAATCTACATATTTATCTAGTTTAGGGGCACACAATAGGGGGCGCTATTTTGGGGCTACAATCCAGGCCTTATGACGCCAGACGGTAGCTTCGAATATGGCCAATCACGGCAACAGACGATGTCTTTTATGCCATGCGTCGACACATGCGTGAGCGAGGCATGGCCTTCTGGGTAGAGGGTATCCTCCTAGACTCTTTGGGAATTGCTACTGCGCTTCCTTTTCGCAAACAGGTGAGAGATCACTCTACCTCGGCCGGTTTCCCCCAATATCTCTAACTTCATGCGTGTGCCAATTAGTAAATGTTAGATTAGCCTATTTTCTGCACAACGGATGCCACCAGTCTTCCGCACATTGCGGCTTCCACAAATTTTACTCCACGTTGAATGCTCTGCACCGACTTGAAAATGCCGTATGTGACGCCTTTAGTCGTAGACAGCCCTACGCCACGGTGTTTTTCAATCTGTATTAGACCTATGATACCGCATGGTGATACGCTATCATGGAGACTCACCATGCGATGGGGGCGAGGAGTCGCATCCCAATCTTTATCTCTGAATTTTTGCGTGATCGTCGATTGCGCGTACGAGTGGGGAAGCCCTCTCCGGCACAATAGAACAGCAAGAGAGTGCCCCGCAGGGAAATGTTTTCAGTGACACATTTTTTGTCCTTAGCATAAACGGTATGAACTCGGTGCTGCCGTAAGTTGTTCTCGCTACCCTCTACGTGGACGACCTTTCGATTTCTTTTGGTGTGAACCAGATGCCAACTCTGCTGTGTCGACTCCAATATGCATTGTACTGTTTCTCTCACTATGCCGAAGCGCACAGACTTCGATTTACCTTGGCCAAATCTAAGGTGGTGATTTTTGTCACCATCTACAATTCTATACTCAAATCTGACACAGACTCTTTTTAAACAGGGGTTTTCTTGGAACTGTTGGATTCGCACCGTTCGTTAGTCTTGTATTTTACAGACGCCTCACCTGGAAAGATCATATTCGCAGCCTTAGGGCCTCTTGTACCTGCGCCATAGACATTCTGCGTTCCCTGACGTTAAGCGCCTGGGGTGCTGATAGGGCTACTTCCTTACTTTTCTATCTTTTGTTCGTTTGATGCTTGAACACGGATGAGTTTTGTGTATCCACTATTTTATCTTCTGTAAAAGTAAAGAGTTGGGGTGAATGCACAACGTCCTGTAGTGTCATAATTTGAAAGAAGTGCAACATTTACTGGAATTAATTCTTTTGGTAATACTTCAGTTTAGGGGCGCACGATAGGGGGCGCTATTTCTAAGCTACAATTTAGGCTTTTTGACGTCAGAGGTCATAAGGGCGAGCCCATCATTTTGAAAGTAACTAAAAATGTTAATTTTTGGCGGAAATAGCCTAAAGGCGGCGGCGCTATCGTCTTTATTATTTAAAAAAACGTGCAGAGCCGATCACACGTTTATCAAAATAGCAAAGACGATAGCGCGCCGCCTAATTTAGGCTATTGCTGCCCAACTGTCGTTGGAAGGTTCTCCGTCTCTGAAAATAAAGTCTAGTTGGTGGTCTTCCGCGACATCACGATCCGTATTGAATGCTCTATGAGCATCATACATTAAATAGAATACTGAGAAAGCGGTCTTGAAGGACTCCACCACGGACCAGGGGTAAGAGATTTCGGTCCCATTCTCCTGGAGAACGGGAGGGGATTCCTGTGAGAAATTGCCCCGTATCCTTTGGACTCGCTTTCATACCTCACCTAAATGTGTCTTTCCCGTAAGTGAAGACACGTATACCCGTCAGAAAGAGATGCTGCTGCGTGCTTCGAAACATACCGGAACCTAGCCTTAGCTTGAAGAAATTCACTCTTAGTGAAATCGTTCGGGCGGCTCTTATAGCACATGTAGAGATAACACTTCTGTTTGAGGGCCGACTCCCACTCGGTTGACCAGAACGGAAGCGATCGGCGTGAAAAGTGGCCAGAAATTCTATTGATAGTAGTTAGGCCCACGGCGATAAGGTTGCGGGAGAAGCACTAAACAGCATCCACCACCAACCTAAACTCTCCTATTGGGACAGAGAAATCAGTCATTTCCTGAAATGTGGACCACCGCACCCGCTCTAAGTACCACGGAGGGGTATATCAGACGGCAGAGACACAAAAATACAGGAAAATGAATCTGTTCTTGGGTAGTGATGCATAAACTCATCCACTATTAGAACAGCTATCTCCAGCCCGTCGATCAGGTTGGCAGGGACCTGACCCGTGTGGTTGATCGATTAGTCTCCCAAGAGGGATTGTCTACCATTCAAATCTCCGAGAAAGAGAAAGGGCCTCGGCAACTGTGCCACGCTCGGCGGAAATCCCTAGCGGCTGACGGTGGTATGTATGCAGAAATGACAGTACACCTCATACCCAGGTGGAGATGTACTGCTCCTGCCTGAAATGAGGTATTTAAAGCAAAGGGAAGAAGGGAGACATCATGCCGGGTGTAAATGGCAGATCCCCCACCCGGCCCCTATCCCTTCATGGGGGCGTCGCAAAACTTTTATATCCCGTGAGAGTGGGCAGGGGTCACACGCCAGGCATGGTCTCCTGCTAAGAGAAAACGGGAGGAGACGAGTCTCTACAGCTCCTCCCAGTTGTACCGGACTCAGCGGTAGTTTTATTGAAGGAATATAGACTTCAAGACTATCTCGGAAGAGATGCCTGTGCTCTCTTAGAAAAGAACACCCAGCCTGCAAAGCCGTAAGTTTTCTGGAGGCAGAACTTCGGGCGCTGTTGGCTGGGCAATGTACTGAAAGCGCTGTTGCCTTCAAGAACTTATTGGAAGAGATTGGACTCGCAATGCGAGTCCTTTCCTCCCTCCGCCTTGAAACCGCCTTACACCCTGGGTGTTGGCGTAAGAGCCAAAGCTGCTACGCGGGCAGACGGCCTCCCGATCAGCTTCAGAGATGTTGCCCCCTGTAAATCTAACGACTTAGTTGCGGCGCGCGGCCGTTTCGCCTTAAGGGAAACGATCATGCTGGGCGGTGGGGGGAGCCTGTTTCACCCGATGATGGGTGTGAAATCTTTGAGCCGCTAGCTCAAACAGGGAAGCTCATGGGGTGGTTAGACCATCAGAAGGGTTCAGAATGGCCGCGAAAAAGATCGTGCTCGTAGTCCTGGAGGGGTTAGGAGCAGATGGTGTCTTTTTTAGCATTGCAGTATAAGACATCCCACACAACGCCGGTCTTGCCAGAACCAATTTCTTAGCTTCGCGAAATAAGAGACGATCCGCAGCCTGAACGGCTAGGATTTCCTTCTCAACGAGATATGCACTACATTACTTCGAGAAGCGGGATGCCTCTCTCCGCAATTAAAACACTTGGTTACACACGACTTGGACTTATCGTGTGCGGAATTGGAGCAACTTACACGGACTTCGGGTAACCGCGACTTTCCGCGCCTACAAGAGTGATTAGTATGGCCAAAGCGGTGACAGTCATAACACCTTCGTGGCAGTGGCACGAATGCCTTCAGGCCATAGTCAACCAATCGTCACGGACTAACTCCGGGAGTTTATCACATTCGAACGTGACCAAGGGTGTAGGGGTGGGTCTTGAGTCCCCCCTCTGCTTTCTCATCACACGTTGAACTTAACCGCTTCTTGGTCGTCAAGCTTTAAGGTGATGTCTTCTATGGAGTTGTCCCCGAGTTCCTCGCGTAAACCACTCCTTTAACGAAGTAGAGTGCGGCGTCACAATCACCAGCGTGCCATGGAGTGTCCGAGGGGCACTAATCATATCCTACTGGGAGGGATCCGACGCATTCGTCAGAAGGCTCCCGTCTGAGAGACGGGTTACCTTCGGCTCTCTATAAATAATGCTATCTAGTGCTTGCCTCTGATGGAACAGGTTGTCCTTTGCCAACATGCTGCCATCACTGGAGCGAATAACCAGAAAGCGTTTAAAGCCAGCTGGCTCGAAAACACCAGCTAGTCCCTCATTGCGGGGCCCTGACGTAATCAAGGCTTCACTTTGCGTATTTCCGACTTTGGTTTCGGTCTGGCCCTCCCCACCCGAGGGAGCATTGGAGCCAGACGTGCCGATCCTGGCCTGGTCATGTGCCGAGGCGGCAGCGTACCCTTTCGTTCTTTTTAGTATTTAACATATTTCTTTCCTTTTTAGGAGAGGAGAGTGATAAATTAACCACCTGCTATCCACCGACAAAAGGAGCCCTTAGGCCAGATGGCCTCAGCAAGAACCTTCTCTGAGATAGAGAAGGTCTTGGCTGTCAAAGGAGTAACAGCCAGCTGAGGGAGGAGGTCTTTCCTCTCCTTGTGATTCCTCGGTGGCCCAAGCCGCCTGAGAAGAAGCTTGCACAGGGGTGGACTCATGTTCTTTGCTTGGCATCGAGCCCGGGTTCGACCACATGTGGATACTACCATCTGAGGCTGGGTCACCTTAAGGACCATGGTCATCTCACGGGGAGCTTCAAAGAGGCAATCCCATTCGAAGTACCTTTTGTCTCCTCTAGGGCCGGTGATTCGGCATCCATCGGGGAAGATATGGTAACAGTTACGCTGGTTCCCTGTAACCTGAGAATAGGGGACTTCAGGGCGTTAAGGGAAACTGACCGAAGGGCCCTGCCATCCCTTGTCCACCTAAGAGGGACAATAAATGACTTGCTCTCTTTGCAGTCCACTGTGAAAGTAACGGGAGAGTGCCACTAGAAAAAAAAGAGTGAGTGGCTTGAGGGCGCCTCCAGAAAAGGGGGGTGAAGGAGTCGCCGCACCCGTACGCCAAGGAGACGATTAAGCCTCTTCCCCGATAGAAGATGGTACGACGTGCCCCTGAGAGAGCACGGGGGAATACTTTTCTGCTTTAGAGCTACCGGAGAGCGCCTCCGTCGATGGTAAAGAGGGGTTAATAGGGGGTTGGTGGTTAGGCGTTTTCCATGTCCATTGAACAATATTTTACCACCCCTGCCTGTGACGGCCAACACTGACCTCAACAAAGGAATGGCATTACTGGTCGCCGTTGATTAGTCCCGGCCGCTATTACTGGGCGTGGTGGGATACGCCTTCTCCGCCAACCTTTGGGAAAATCCAGGCATAATCCTACACGTGGCGTGGTAAACAGGTCGTGATGACGGCTTCTAAGCGGTTAGAGTTACCACGCCTAACATCTTTACGTAGGAGTATTCTGTTTCGTGTTCTAAATTAGAGCGGGTTCGTGATCGAGGAAGTGCATGTTCAGGAGAAGGAGGGGCCAACAAAAGGGTAGAAAAAGGTGAATGTAAAGGGACAACGGAATGAATGGCAGGGGAAAGATGAGAGATAGTTGTTACAGGAGACGGAGGTTAGGGGTTAGCGAAGAAAAGAAGAGGGGCGTGGCTAGTGCTGGACGGGGTGCAGAGTCACCTCAGCACGGTGCTCGTAAAGCAAATCTCCGTTCTCCAGATAGACTGGGAGGGACCAAGCAGTCTCCATAGTAAGGTTCTGGGAAGTGCTACATAAAATAGCTGTTTCCTACGAGTGTGCCCAATTCGGAGGCGGCAGAAAAGGAATCAAAGTCGTCTAGGTAATGGGTGGTAGGTAAATGCGAAAAGTCGCGTTACAATGGAATAACTTTAGATTACCGAAGGGCTAACCTGATTCCTGTCTAATAGTCATAGTGGAGAAGAACCAAAAAACGCATAACGTTTGGCGCACTCATCAGCACACTCATTTCCCGTAATTCCTACGTGTCCACGAACTTGGTAGAAGACAATCCCAACATCCTCCCTGGTTTTTGCTGTGCTTAATGTCTCCGAAACGTGCACGACGCGTAATTATCCCTACTGAGCAATGTATTGAAACCAGGTCGGCCGTGAAGCCAGAAGAGCACTCGGAAGAGCCCTGTAGTGACAATCAAGGTAAAGAAGGCGTAAAAGTCTAACCTCTCTTCAGATTTGGAGCCATCAGCGTACAGTGGCAACCCTCTAGTGTGACACGGCGTATGCTCCAATAAATTTGAACGCAATATTCCCCGAGAAATGGTGTAGAGACAATTGTTAAGATATTGTACTATCTATTTTGACTTCCTGATCAGAATCATAGGCACCATCAACCCGAGACCTACATCAAGCTCTCAAAGTAGTTGCCTTGACTTAAAATTAAAATTCTTATAGTATGATTGACCTCGCACGGAGGCATAGGCACAATCGAGATCGGTCGCTGCTGAAATGAGTGCAGTTGACAATTGAATGAAACGTTCGACTCACGCTTACAAGTGCATAATGAACTGCGCACGGCCAAAAGGAAGCGGTAGCTCTCCAGCGTCGACAATGAAGCTCTCAACTTGGGATGTGTAAAAGGCACCAGTTTCCAAACCGGAGACCAATTTGGTGGATCGATTCCACTTTTTTGCAATTCTCGCTCAGCTGCGGACGTGTATACTTCGCATCCGTAGTCTAGCTTGGAACGAAAAAGAACGGTAAAAAGGTAAAACGGTAATCCTCTCTGTTCCCTAAATTCTGAAAATCACGAAACGAAGACTGTCCATGGCACGGGTAGAAAAGGCTCTAAGGCTGCGAATATAGGCCTCTCATGTGAGGCAGCCTTCAAAGAAAAAGACATATTAAACGGTGCTACTCTACTACATTTAGGCGGGCCCTATTTATCAACAAGTCTTGGTCGGAGTGAAGTGGATAGTAGTAAAAGTGCACAATCTTAGTGTTGCCATAGAAAACTAAAATCCGGGTTCTTCGGCCTAGCAAGAGACGTGGTTCAGAGCCGGCTTGAGTTGGCGCTCTAGGGTAAGCATCTGGGACGCTCCAAAGGAGATCGAAAGTTTGCCTACGTATAACGCCGCGAAAACATCTTTCGGTAGCATCGAAGTGATAATATTGATGCTCACAGCAGAGAATACCATTGAGGAGACTTTCCTGCATGAGGGACACCAATTCCTGCCCTATTGGACCGGAAAAAACTCCTTTCACACAACGGCAAAATCGACGATCTAGGAGAAACTCAGACACAAAGATTGACAAGAGTCCAATGATCCTCATAATGTGGAAAGTCTCCATGGTTCCGCATTTACTAGGGGCGGTCAATAAGTTTTTGCAATTCGGATATAAGGAAACGAGATATGAGGAAAAGTGTTTTATTATTTGTCAATATATATATACCCTCGACTTCAATGCACTTGCACCACTTTTTCCTGAGGCTCTGAATTCCCGACAACCAGAAATCTCCCGACTGCTGTTCACTCCACTTCTGGACGGCGAGCTGGACATCTTCATCGTCCCCAAACTGACGTTCACGCAGTGCAGCCTTGAGCTGGCGGAATAAAAAGTAGTCGCTAGGGACCAGATCTGAACTGTAGGATGGATGGTTGAGCTCCTCGAATCCGCACTCACGCAGGTCATCTTGTGCAACTCTGGCCTTGTGTATTTTGATGACGTTGAAGTTAATCATGGGACGTGAGGTTTCGTGAGGTTTCTAGGGACCTAATGGGAAGAGACCTTGGTCATAGCCAAATTGTCGGGGATGAGGTGGATAACACTTCCATGTGTTATTCCAAGTTCTCGCTCGATTTCTTAGACCTTCACCCGTCTATTACTCTGTTTTGCCCTACCAATTCGCAAAACTTACTGACCGACCCTCGTACATGCGGTATCATAGGAGTTCTCCAGATCAAAGAATAACGTGGTGAAATGCTTTATGCGAAGGAAGGCTTCACGCCACACAGAGTTCAATTTTTAGCTAGAGCAGTGCATCTTATGTTGAGTGGAACTCGCGAAGGCAGCAATCTGCAGGAGACTAAGTAGCCTCCACTCTCTAGGCAATGAGCTAACCAAACGTTAGAACATTTCTCCATCAATTTGCATACGCAGGAAGTTAGAGAACTTGGGCGAAAATCAACTGGGGTATATTGACCTCTCCCTGGCTTCCAAAAAGCAAGCACAATAACAATTGTCCAGGAATCTTGGAGGATACCCTCCCTCCAGATCCATTTGATCAGGGATATAAAAGCCATTATTGCTCACTCAGTCAGTTGTAAAAAAGCCTGGCCTACCAGATATTTTCCAGATAATGGGTGGTATCTCCATAGAAAGCGAGGGCTAAACGCATCTCATTTACTGTAAAAAGTTCGTTATAGGGCTCTCTGCATTTACAGGTAAAACCCTGTTAGCGTCTTCAGCTAGCACACCACGTAATTTAAATCCCGGTAGAGCAGCATACCGCTTAGGGAATGCGGGAAATGTCGTCGCAAATGAGTCGATCACGGACATGAGGTCCAATATTGCGGTCAAGTCCTCCTCAAGGACGACTTGAGGGTGGAAGGTGCGAAAATTTGTCCCAAATCCATTTAATACATTTCTGCAAGTCTGCAATGGGAGGTTTTTCCGTTAAGTGAAGACACGTATGCCCGCCAAGAAAAGCCGCCGGCCTCTTTCAAAACATATCATGACCTAGCTCTCGCTCGACGATATTCACCAACCTCGAAATTGTTCGGGTGGCTCTTGTACCGCAAATACCTTGATAAATCGCTTCTCTTTCAGTGCTGTCTGACAATCTTCCGAATTTCAAGGAAGCAGACAGTGTGCAAAATGGCCAGAAGTTCTAGGAATGTTAGTGAAACTAACGGTGATAATGCTACCGGAGAATAACTCGACGGCTTCAACAACCGACTGAAATTCTTTGACCAAGTTAGAGAAATCAGTAATTTGCTGAAATGCGGGCCACCAGCCAGCCCAAAGCACCACCAATGTGGTATCAGGCAACAGCTGGTTTAGCCGTGGTTGTGTGTAAACCTTTATTGCCAATAGATTTAAAAGAGTGACGCACAAAAGAGGTAGAGCACGCACAAAGGTTCCTAGCGGGTGGGTTCTTACTTCAAAGTTATTGGGTTCCGCCCATAACAAATTCTTCACATCTATTTGGTCGAAAATCGCTCGAGGCCATTTTCAAGTTTCAAGCCATGAACTCTATTGACTTTTGGTTAGATAAACGAATGATTTAGATAAAATTGAATCACACGATTAAATAAGCATTACTTTCACTATTATTATCATTCATTGTTTGTAGGATTCCTATCTATTCATATTTTGTGCGTTCATTTTCACGTTCCTAGAGGCTCACTTTTTATTCACTATTACTTAGTAGAATTCTTTATACTACTCATTATTGTTCACCTTATTCACTAGAAGTTGGGCAAATTTAATCTCCGAACAAATTTAGAGTTAGAGGAGAGTTTCAAGTAACATCAAATTGATATAACTGTATTTGATAAAAATTTAGTTTGGTAATTGCTTACTTTAGGGGCGGATGATTTTAGTAGCAATTCTTGCTAAGTTTTTGCTCTTGTTTTATTTTTTTTCAACTATCCCACTGACTACTCAGAGATCAGTATTCAACTCCGTCAATGACCATTCAGAAGCGTATATTTTATCCAGTCTCGTTTTGTGCTTTTAAGATCAGTAAAAAGTTGTTTTTTTTTATATTCTAGGGTTTTTTTCTAAAGTGGTTTATTCATATCTGCTAAGTAATTTATGCCTGAAAATATTTAGCATTTTTATTCAATTTTACTTTGTTTATTGTTCAGTAATTTTTTTTTTTTTTGCTAATTAATTGTCGAGGAATAGGTCACCTCTCAAGACAATACGTCTATATATACATATATGTGTCTATTGGTTGGAAGGGAAGAGACAAAAGCCACTAGAATATGTATATATATATATACAGTTATATACACATATCTCCTCTAATGTAAGTATGCGTCCTTCGCTACGTACAAGTACGCTCACTTTGTAAAAGTAATCCGTTGATTACGAGGTATAAGAGTGTGATTTACTACAGGGGCCGATAGCGTTTAATGAGTTTACCAAGTTGCAGTTCAAGGATATATTTAAAGAGTGAAAACAAAAAAAAAAATTTAATAAGTCAATAGTTAACATATATATATATATATATATATATATATATATATATATATATATATATATATATATATATATATATATATATATATATATATACGGGAAATATAAATAAGAATAATACTGACAGAATATAGATAATTGGCAATCGGGTAACGTTGATTACTTGTTAATTAGCTTTTAAATTGGATACTATAAATCAGTTATACGGAAGGAATATTTAAAAGTCGGAAAGCGGGTCGATTAACGGGAGATACAAGCAAGGGTCGTTTTACCTTAAAGGGGGTCCTCGAGGAAGGGCAATCCTTCAGCGATTCGGCGCGGAGGAATGGAGACGATAAATGGTCGTGATTCTCGGCCGAATATCCTGATGGGGATGAGGATGAAGGGGAAAGGACAAGAAGACGAGTTCACGATCTTCCTTGAAGATGGACGATGGCACATCTTCTCCAGAGAAGTGCAACCTCCAAAAATCGAGAGTCTGACGCGGGTCGGTGCGAAATCTCACACAGGAAACTGAAGATCCTTAAGGGGGGGGGGGGGGGTTACATATGAGACGAGAGGAATCCCGGCCAGTCCTTCGGGGACGGAAAGATTCGAGGCTTGTTCTGAACAGAGTAAGCCTTCACAAAAGAGATGAATATGCCTGATGATATCCAACCTCTATAGTATAAGCGAGTACCAGGGACTTGGGAAAACAGACACACGATCTGAACCGAAGGCGACAGGTTCTCCGACTCAATCTGCCGATAATCAAAAAACCTAGGGTATTTATATGACGGTAATTTTTATGGTGCTTAAACGCTGGAAGGCACATACGTCTGTGAGAAGGCTTCCGGCCCCTAAAGGGATTAGCTTTTGTTGCCCGACACAGATGTTAATGATCTCCAACGATGTGGGTGGGAAACTTTCGGCTAGCATTTTCCCGACTACGGAGATTAGCGTTTCATCGGCGAGGTGAAAGCTTTTAGCGCCCAACTTAATCAACTACACCTTTGAGGCGCTGACGGATAATCAAATTTTTTCTTCGTTTATTCTTCTCTTTAGATTCAGAGCTTACTCCACATGGAGTTATATTTAGGAGACATAGGGAGGAAAAGAATTAAAAAAACAAATGAAGGGGGTATTCTTCTTGGTGTCCCTTTCCCTTACATTAATTGTGTTTTTGAGTGAAGCTTTAATCGAATTTTAAAAAGTACCTTCTTTTATTTTCTCACCGTTACTGTTTATTATTTTTTACTTTTTACAAACTATTTTTAACAACACTATATATTATTATCTTTTCCAAAAAATACTTTCGGTATAACTTAATTTATTACGAAAACTGTGACATTCAACAAACACACTTTCTCGATCTTTTTACGTTTGAAATTGACGATGCTTTCCCGCCTTGCCGTTGGTATTTAATTTCGCACTTAAAGCTCATTCCTGTGAGATTTTCAAAATTTTAAGTGTGTGTGCCAGTGTTTGTTATTTGTTCATCGTAAGGTTTGATTTTAACCGACAGTGATAAAAGTATCAAATTCTTAGTTAACAATAAGTTAATAAAAAACTAAGCATGAGTGTATTAAATGTATTTAGGAAAATAAATTTAACAAAGAGTTGTTTTTTTCTCGTTATTATAAATCGTTTCTTTCCGCGTTGGCAAGCGCGAACAGTTTAAAATTGAAATCGTCCGTTGAAACATTACCTGTCCACCACCCTGAAGTAAGTAATTATACGGTTTTGTCATTGTTTACTAGTAAACAGACTAGATACTGATTTAGTAAAATAGCAAGCAGGGGGTATGGGGGTGTAACCCCCACAATTAAAGGGGCGTTATGAGGGGCGAAGCTAACATTTATAATAAAATAGCTTTATTGACTCAACAATGAAGTGAGTGAGACAATAAAATAGTAACTAGAAAAATAGCCCGAAAAATCTTTATTAAAATCTTCCGCCCCTAAAGTAAATAATTACCTTTAGCTGAATAACTAAATTTTGTGGTAAAAACATTGGAAATGGTTTCTTTCGCGGTTATATGGTAATCTGATATATTTTCCCTTGTATTATCCTATTGGAAGAAGCGAGGAAGAGATCAGTTAAGTAGCTTGCCGCCATAAACTTTGAGAACAGTTAACAGAGCTTTATGTATTAGGTTGAGGAATAAGTTCTTGCGGGGATTTTTAATGTTGTGTTGATTTAAGTTTAGTTGATGTGATTTGTGCACATATTAAGAAACAATAATAAATAATGAGAGCAAAATTTGCAAAGGTTAGGCTACACTCTTAACAGCGTAGACTATTAGGCTTTTGCTTAGGCTACGTCTTGAAGTTGAGTAATAAGTCATTGCGGTTTATTTAAAAGTTGTGTTAATTTAATTTTTGCTCTGTACCCTCAAAATGGAATTTCAAGTTGAAAGAGAGGCGCATTTTCGACACTTGTTGATATTTATTTTCAATCGAGAAGGGAACAATGCAAACGCAGCAAAAGCTCGTCGCGATATTTGTGCTTTGTACGGAGAAAATACTTTATCAGCTTGGAGAGCTCAAAAAATGTTCATTTCAATCTTAATGACGAAGAACGTTCTGGTCGCTCCATTAAGTTGGATGAAGATCGATTGAACGACCTTCTTCATAAAAATCCTCGTCAATCGACTATAGAATTGACTGTACAATTGGCGTGTGATCATAAAACTGTAGTGATTCTCCTTCATTCGATGAGGAAAGTTCAAAACTCGGTGCATGGCTTCTGCACGCTTTGAGCGAAAGCAACAAACTTCAACGCTCCACGATTGCCGCAGGTTTGCTTGCTCCTCACAAGGCTACTCGTGGATATAAGGACAGATTTCTTCACCGCATCATCACTGGCGACGAAAAGTGGTGTGTTTATGTCAACATGAACCATCGAAAACAATGGTTTAGCCCCAATAATAACCCCTTCCGCGATTAAAGCAAGGACTTCATCCACGAAAGACGATGCTGTGTGTGTGGTGGGATTGTGAAGGCATCATTCTTCATGAGCTCCTTGCGAACAACGAGATTGTCAATGCAGAACTCTACGTTTAATAAATGTATCGACTCGCCGAAGTTATTCGTGAAAAGCGACCTCATCGACGTTATGGAGTTCTGCAAAACGACAATGTTCGTCCTCACATTGCCAATATGACAAAAGACGCCATCCAAACGCTTAAAACCCTCTCAGACATTTGTCCACATATGAGGACACAAATTTTGCCCAATTTCTAATGAGCCTATTCTGAAAGTTAAGAGGATTGAAGCTCAATTTTTTGACTCTGCACATTAGAATAAGCCTCATCTGAGGACAGAAAATAGTTCATTTTCTTACCACCAGATGGAAGCAAGATATGCGTTGTTTATTTACGCACTTTGATGAAGGGCGCCATTTTCGGTCACAGTATTGTATATGCGTTTTCATTTTTATCTTGTGGCATTCATCTCTCGCTTCTTAAACAGGTAAATATCATATGATTTTGTTGTATAAGGGTTGGGGAATATTTTGATTTATATTATATTAAAGATACTTATTATATAATATAAATTGTGCTATATATTTTGCAGTCTCACTTGACAAAATGTCATTGGGGTATAATTTATTGAAAAGAAAATAGGTTGTATGGATAACTAAAATAAACAAAACTATCTACCTATTATTCATTCAATACTAGTATAATGAATGTGTTATTTAATATATGTCTTTTTATATTTTAGAGAAGAATTTTCAACATCAGATCATGAATATAAACAGGAATGAAGGACAACTCAATAGGCAAATTTTGACAAATAAGCCTACTAATCTATCTGGGAGGTGAGCCTCATTTTTATGTAGTTGTTGAACCCGTGCTAGGAAGGAATGCATCCTTTGCGATCTCAGGCTCTACTGGTGGGTGTTTCCTTAGGGCACACCTGCTAAGGTCTCCTATGCTAGACAGGGCCAGACTAAATGGCACTTTTTATTCTTTGGCTGCTCAGCCTCTAACTTTTCTTATACACGCATACAATAGCATATATATATATATATATATATATATATATATATATATATATATATATATATATATATATATATATATATATATATATATATATATATATAATATAGTACAAGAGAAATAAATTTTTCATGAATGAGCAATGAGACAATAACCGGAGATTTTAAAGGTAGGAGAAATGTCCATTGGAAGAAGACCAAGATCTTTGATCTTGGGTCTTCTTCCAATGTCCCTTTCTCTTACATTTAAAAACCCCTGGTTATTGTATCATTTTATTCGCGTCAAATTGTCCTTTCTCTTGTACTATATTATGGTTGTATAGTCTGCAATGCAAGGTTTCTGCATCTTTCTTTCTGCTTTCAAAAGGGTTTTGAAAGGCAGAAAATAAAAATGGCGAAAGCCTTGTGGTGGTTGTTACCACCCGCAGAACTTGTATTGCTCTTTCTTTATATATATATATATATATATATATATATATAGATATAGATATAGATATAGATATATATATATATATATATATATATATATATATATATATATATATATATATATATATATATATATATATATATATATATATATATATATATATATATATATATATATATATATATATATATATATATATATATATATATATATATATATATATATATATATATATATATATATATTGTCTATATCCTTATTTAATTCATTCATATATTTTATAGTGATAAGAAGACTCTGCCAAAGCGAAAAAAACTCAGGATGATCTATTCTATAAGAGATTCCTTGGATGCAGCCAATAGTTCAGAAGATAGCTTATCTGGGTCATAGGATGAATTATGCGATATGGATGGAAGTTTCCAGCAATCAGAGAGTTTAGAATCAGAAGATCAGGAATCAGGGACAAAATATCAATGCAATTTGTCAGCAAATAAAGATAGGGTCATTTGGTATGCTGAGAAAGACAATTATTTTTCTGGCAATTACCCTTCCTTCAAAGGCGAGTTTAAATCCTGACTGGAAGGAAAAATGCCAATTAGTTACTTTTCAAAGATGATTCCTGTTGATTACTTGGCTCAGGTAGTTTTTCACACAAATTTATATGCATTAAAAAATGGGCTAGAAAATTTTAATCTCACTCTTTCAGATTAAAAGTATTTCTTGGAATAAATCTCATAATGACTTTTTGCAAACACAGTAGACTTAGAGATTACTGGTGCACAAAGCATGGTGCCAGAGTTAGTATTATTGCAGACAATATGAATTATCATAGGTTTATGTCACTCCGTAACAACATTCATTTCATTGACAATGAAAGTAAAAATGATGTTAGTGATGGTTATTATAAATTGAGGGCTTTCATTGATCAGGTTCAGTCATCAATTTGGGACAGTGCATCAGTGGAGGAACATTTATCAATTGATGAGATGATGGTACCATTTAAGGAGAGGTCTAAGATGAAACAATACATCAGGGGTAAACCTCATCCATGGGGATTTAAAATATGGGTCATGCAGGTTATGTTTATAAGTTTGAGATATATCAAGGAGCAGGAGGTGATCGCTCAAAACCAAGTGTTGAATTTGGTGCAGTTGGTGATGTTGTAATTCGCCTTTCAACCGGCATAAAAAATAAGAATCATAAGCTGTATTTTGACAATCTTTTTACAACAATGTCTCTCTTACAAAAGCTTGCTAAAGATGAAATTTATGCTGCTGGAACAGTAAGGGCAAATAGACTGAAGAATGCCAACACTAAGCTAAAAAGCATCAGTGAAATGAAAAAGATGCCCCGTGGAGCTCACTCATTAGTAACATCACAGGATAATATAACCATCTGCCGCTGGTTTGATAACTCAGCTGTTCATGTTGCATCGACATTTGCAGGGGTAGAACCAATTGGAAGCACACTGCGATGGAGTAGAAAAGAAAAAAAATTGAAATTTCAATACCAGATGCTATAAAAATGTATAACCTTCACATGGGCGGAGTTGATTTAATGGATGCTTTAGTGGGGCTCTATCGCCATCAACAACGTCATAAAAGATGGTATCTAAAACTATTTTTCCACCTTCTAAATGCTACAGTTGTCAATTGCTGGATTCTTGGGAAAAATGATGACATGAATGAAAAACTACATCTCTATAAATTCAAATCGTCTGTTGCTACTTCTCTCATACATGAAAGATCATTCAGGCGCTAAAAAGGTCGACCATCAACAACTCCAACATCTGTAAAAGTAAAAGTTCACCATAAAGCTCCAGCTGAGTTGCGAAAAGATGGAGGACCCTACTTCCCCCCAAAATCAGATGGTAAATATGCTTCTCGATGTCATTTATATACTTGCAAAAGGAAAACACGGTACCACGGTATTATTATTAGTCCACTGACTAAAGGTCAGGGGACCTCTCTTTATTTTTAAATTTATAAGGGTTTTGACTCTTATTAAAAGGTCTTAACAAAAATTTTTTTGTGTTTACAAAGGGGGTGACCTTTATTAAAAAGTCCTAACAAACGTTAGTCCACTGACTAAAGGTCAGGGGACCTCTCTTTATTTTTAAATTTATAAGGGTTTTGACTCTTATTGAAAGGTCTTAACAAAAAAAATTTTGTGTTTACAAAGGGGGTGACCTTTATTAAAAAGTCCTAACAAACGTTAAACAGGTGGTCCTCAGGAAAGAACCTTAGGAAAAAACAAAGAAAAAGAAACCTATGAAAAAAGGGGAAAAACTATATAAATTTAAAACTGAGGGAAGGGAGGGCGGGAGAGCGTCTTACTCGTCCGAGATCCGTAAAACGACCGTCCAGATGCTGGGGCGCGTCCGTTTATATAGCCGTGAGCGAGGGCGCCGCCAGCGTGCCTATAAGTTTGCGAAGCTTCTGGACGGTTGGTCAGCAGGATTGCGAGCAGATCTAATATACGCGAGATTCCTGGATGATTTTCTGTAGGAGGCCGTGAAGGCCACGAGCGCCCGCGTTGAGCAGGCTGTCAGGAAACGGGGGGGGAAGTTTGCCCCTTTTCAAATTCCAGAGGGCCCCTTGGTTGTCGCCGAAGAGCAGCGCACGGGGGGCGGCAATGAGGGCCAGGGTGAGGGCGAGGGATTCAAGTTCAAAGATGGTAGCATTCCAAGACCGCACATCCCAGGCCACTGCCTCCCCACGGCACCACCAGGCAAAACCAGTTGTAGAGGCGTCGACAAAAATCCCGGGACCCTTGGCTTTAGGAGGCATCAGGGACGTCCACTTGCGGTGTATAAAGGGGGCTAGGGCTTTTAGAGCAGTGGGGTTTTCCCTAAAGGGAGGGGAATGGCATAATTGCACCCAACAGTGAGGGAGGCGTAATGGAGGCAGTACGAAATTAAGGAGACCTGCCATCCTCTCCCAACACTTTTTACTTACGGGTGTAGTTGCCAGGACATTAAGGGCGTGCTGGGTCTTCTCCCTGAGGGTATCCGTGAGCTGGACCTTTTTGGACTTGAGGTTGATGTTCCAGCCTAAGTAATTGAGTTTTCTACTGGGGACGGAAACGGATTTTCGCCAATTTATGTTGGCCGAACTTTCCTCTGCAATCCTTAGAAACTTCCGGAGGGCCTTCTTGGTACCCACAGCCAGGATGTCGTCCATATAGGTGAAAACCCTAACTCCAGCAGAGTGAGCCCATTGGTTCATTACTGTTGACGTCATCATCTGCATGAGGAAGGGGGCACCGCTAAAACCCATGGGTAACCGGGTAAATCTGAACGACTTCTGGTTGATACGAAGTCCGAACCAGGGTCTAGCCGCAGGATGAAGGCGCAGATGGTAAAAGGTGCAAAGAACCACTTTGCCCTGAATGTTTTGAAGCATTTCATTGCTAATTAAATTAATTTCATAAAGGAAACACCAGCAGGTTTATTCACACATATTTTATGTCCATATGGTCGCATGCGTATACATGTGTATTATTGTACATAATAAAATTCATCATTAATTACTTTAAACACACATGTTTTCATTATAAATATTGTTGGTCTTATCTCTATTTTTTATTCTCCTTACTGCACTTGTCCTCATATGAGGACAATCAATGTTTGACTCCATTACTGGTATTTTTCCCCATTTGAGAGCGATTTACAATTCACACACTATGCAAGTTCCAAGATTTATGATGACTCTTTCTGCGCTTTTGGATCATTTCTAGTGAGTTTACATGAAAAAAAAAATTTAGGACCAATAGCACGGAAATATGTTCGAGAGGGTTAATTGGGAAATCCTGCCGCATCCTTCATATTCGCCAGACTTGGCTCCATCGGATTTTATCTGTTCCGATCGCTCTCCAACAATTTGCGCGACGTTACGTTCAATACTAATGTGGAATTAAGCACCTGGTTAGACGAATTCTTCGAGTCAAGATCCAGAGATTTTTATTGCAGAGGCATCAAAAAACTAGTTGAACATTGGGAAGAAGTCGTAAATAACCGGAGAATACATTATTGATTAAATTGCATATTGTTATGAATTAAAAATTAAGTTTTTCTAAAATTGTTAATGGTAATGAATAAATTTGATAAAGTCGCAAGAACTTATTCCTCAACCCAATAGTTTGCCGATAAAAGTACAAAAACAAATATAATCACAAAAAGAAATAACTATTCTAAATCTCTCTTCTTATGATCTAGCAAAATACTCGCTTCCTCTAATATCTTTATTTTCATTAAAACAGCTTAAAATTCAAACTATTAAAAATAAATTGCTAAATATTAATATCATTTACGGTGTTTTATTTAGTTTTGATGTTTACTCACTGTTAACCAATATTCTACTGAACTTGTCGAGAATAAAGGCTCCTCGCTGCCATGTAGCCCGTCGAAACCACGAGATCAGGCAAGAAGTCAGGCCACATGAGTGAGGGCCGTGAGAACAGTCAGAATATCAAACTGCTTTCTGCGATAAGCGAGGGATTGGAATCTCAAACGCGCGCTTCTTTCATCTCCCAGGGTTTTATCAATAAACCCCCGCTGGACTACTCCCCATCCCTCAAGCGCCGTGTTGGGCTGTGGAGAGATTCCCCCACCACCCCTTGGCTGAGGCAGTAACGGTTACGGCTGGTTCCTATATATTGTTGGTCCCAATCGGGCATCAACAGTATAGGCCTGCTTTTTACAACGAAAGACGTTATTCTCGACCGCGCTCCCTTTTCTCGATAAGCCGAAGGCTAGAATTATACCGAAGGATCTGATCCTAGTCAATTAGTCCATCCTTGGTTTTAGTACATTTCGTTTGGCACGAATACTCCCTCCAGTTAGTGTTACTACTAGAGTTGAAACTCCCCGTGGTTAAAGTACATCGATTAACCATCTGATCCCCAGTTTCATCTCATTAAAGCCTTGAACCCAAGCCAGGTTGAGACGAATCATCTGTGGCTACCCTGCCAGTCATCCCTGTATGTGTATGTATAGAGGCTCGTATCGCCTCTCGACTCCCCTGCCCCGTAGAGCTCGCACTGAGTATCTCTGTTAAGTTCAATTCTTGTATTTATCGAGTATCTATTGCCATTATTTTCTTTAATTTATTTATTGTGTATAACTATAAATATTAAAGAATATTTTGTTCATACTTTTTCATAAGCCTCATAGCCCGCAGCCTTCATTAGTTTGATATCGGCCAACTGCACTAACTCTTTTGAATTTAAATCCTTCGCTCTCATCTCCCCCCGCCTCCCGCTTCTATCCCCCATCTCTGTCGTGACTTTGAGCATCCACGAATATTGGGTAGAAGTGACATATATTTCGGGGTCATTCTACGACAGAGCCAAACCATCGATATCACTGTCAGACATGTCTTTCCACAGCCAACTATAATTCCATGGGTTTACCCCTCCACTGTTTAAAGAAATTTGGGCCATGTCTTTTCTGATATCTTTATGATCTGGTTTGAAGAAATATTTTTTAATCAAGAACTGGGAAATTTGGACATATAGTGTACCGTAGCTTTGTTGATGATACATACTTTCTTTCAATTCTGAAGACTCGTGCAATATATTTCTCCAATATAAAATTTAATTGCAAATAGGAGCTCAATGGTTCCCTTTCATTGAATATACACATCTCCCCTTTATTAAAAGGATTGAAACCCAGTGTTTTTCGCCAGACAACCTATATAACCCATTGCTTCAAATTCTTCAGCTTGAAATATTTTTCCTATAAAATCAGTGTCTTAAAAACAGTAATTTTTCGAGCATAGATAATAGGAAATTCCCAACTCTCTGTAAACAGATGCGTTTCATAGTTGTTCAGCATATGCTTTACTAAACAAAACAATTTAAAAAACAAATACAAATTTAATAAAGAAGTTCCTTTATCAAAACAATTTTAAGATAATTTTTAAAATAAACAAGTGCCAAAACGCTCCTTCATATATGAATTTAATTGCTCTAGATGTAATTTGCTCCCATATAGAAATTTGCCCACAGGAATCGGAAAGTTCTTTCTAAGAAAGAATTCTTACCTATGAGCATTTTAAATTTTTGAAACACACGCCTGTTCCTGTCTCTATGTGAATTCAAGAATCCATGCACATCGAATATTTTCCCCCTTCTTTAAATTCAGATTCCTCTTTCCATTCATTACTTCTGCTATAAAATATTAACCAACTTCTTAATTCTCTCTTTCTTCTTACTCTTTTTCCGATTTGACAACAGTCT
Organism: Ceratothoa steindachneri; assembly: GCA_963969495.1. Classification (NCBI taxonomy): domain Eukaryota; kingdom Metazoa; phylum Arthropoda; class Malacostraca; order Isopoda; family Cymothoidae; genus Ceratothoa; species Ceratothoa steindachneri. The sequence goes on from OZ018318.1 coordinate 82,085,058, forward strand.
TCCTTTCTCAATTGATTGGAGAAGGGTAGTGTTACCTTGATGAGCATATAGTTTTCCACCAATACTTATATTGCCTAATTTACTAATTAAATAGTTCATCATCAAATCTAACGCAATAAACTGTAAGTATATCTCCATCCCTCCCATTTCCATAATTGGCTACCGAGATCATGCGATTTAACGCCATTAGACTACTTTCTTTGGGGCTACCTTAAATTGCAAGTCTATGCAAATAATCCGCAAATAGTTGATGTCCTCAAAGTCAACATAACGAACACCATCCAGCAAATTCAGCCAGATTCATGCGACAAAGTCATCGAAAATTGAGCCTCCCGTATACGTTCCCCCAAGCGAAGCCGCGGCGGACATTTGAACGACGTCATATTCCACACCTAATGCTATAAAATGTACTTTCAAATTTAAAATAAATTGAGTGCATTTATCACACGCAACTTGTTTTATTTACATTTAAAATCAAGCGACCTTATTGAAAGACCCTTTATAAAGGTCAGTAAGAACAAGTGTATTTAAATATTTATTGTAGAGAAATGGCTACCTTAAGCATCCTGGAGGAGTATAAGTACATTAAAGCCCCCCCCCTCATAAGGAGAAGCGTGGGAAAGGTAGCCGGCGAAACTACTTACCATGTGAGATCTCCCCGCCGCTGTGGGCAGTTGGAGCTAACATCTGTTTTAAGGCGACCACCTAAGGTCCTTAAACGACGCTCTAACGATCCAATTACCTACGAGACCCATAAACCCGTGGTTAGGGAAAAAAAAGCGGTGCGAGTCAGAAGGCACGCCAAGTAGCGGTGCGGTTGCGAGCCTCTAATTTGCGAGCTGACTTGGGCACCCCAGTGCCACCTCAGGAATTCTCGCTCTTCCCAGATGCTAACTCACCATTCCTTCCCCTCCTCCTCCCTTGCCTCTGTGGCCTGGTCACTTCCCCCTTTAGATGGGGCGGCAATCCGCCTATAAATAAGCCCCGCCTAGAAAGAGAAGAGGATTATCAGAAGTCGATACGCTAGAGGAAGATTAGTTCGTGAAGATCGATCCATCGGCCAGACAAGAAGATTATTAGAAGTCGATTCGCCAGAAGAAAGATTAGTTCGTGAAGATCGATCTTTCAGCCAGACAAGAAGATTAGAAGTCGATACGCCAGAAGAAGGGTTAGTTCGTGAAGATCGATCCTTCGGCCATACAAGACTATTTCCGTGAGAAACGATAGGATCAGATTGAGAAAATCGATCCTCCCTTTCAGGGCCGTATTAACCTAAATAGTCAAGCTTTATATCGGTGCAAAGAAGTCCGACTGAAAAAAGCAAAGCCGCTCACACTCGAGTGATTCTTACATCTCAAGCACCGTAAGAGTGAGAGGAGAAGAACCCAGCCCCAACGAGCTCCCGTTTTTTAATTACGTTGAAGAATCAGCCCCCGTCACAGGCGACAAGCAATCCCTTCTCGACGAAAATTCAACCAGCGGCCACAACACTTCAAAGCGAGAGATAAGTCCTCCAGCGACATCCGGCAATCCCTAATACCTACCTGTAAGTTAACAATAACATTTATATCTCTATTGTGATAGTAGAAGTTTAGTACGTCCCACGTTTTAAAGGAGAGTAGAAACCATTGTTCTTGAACCTAGGTCATATGTGTTTGTAGACGAGAGTACGTTAATTTAATGTTTAACGCTAATCAAATAGAGTCGCGAAAAAAAATACTAATCGGCAATTGGTATGTTTACGGGAAGCCTATTTGTTTATTTTTTGTCATTGAAAGATCTTTGATGCCAAAGATAGAAATGTGTTAACTGTTGGTTTGTAATAGTTAAGTGTTTCATTTAAAATACCTGTTTATTTTGGTAGATTCTGGTGTTTCCTCTTATCCTTATGTGTTTAAAAATAGCTCTTCCTTAAGAATAAAACTACTGAATTAGCACTCTTAGAACAAAGCCTACTTCATCATAGAAGTAACTCACGCCCCTTAAAGCATACCGCTACTAAAAGGGTGTCAAAGAGTAGAGTGATCAAAACCAAGGGTCATTCTACGACATTAATTAAAGAGGTTTAATGAAACGTTTAGACTATATTTTATATACCTAATTAGATATATCTAATATCTTTCCTTCGTGAAAATTTCAAGTGAATAGAATCAATATTTGGTAAATTATGAGGAAATAAACAAACTATCTTCCAAATTGCAGCGGCCAAAAGTTAAGGGCCACTTAGAAAAACAATGCAAAATGGAACAAGAACAAGAAGGTAACCCTAACTATTAATGATATCTACCTGTGTAGACTAACTCGGCGCTCAGCGTTGTACACGAGCACGGGCAGACAGCTCACCACAGGCCGTTTGAGATAGTTCTGGGGCGACCAATAAAGAGTGTGATTTACGGTTGACCGAGTTTTAACCAATGGCTTGCCAAGTTGCAGTTCAAAGGTTATATAAAAACAATACCCCAAAATATAATTTTAATATATATAATAAAAGGGAGCAATATATATATATATATATATATATATATATATATATATATATATCATGAAAGACGCGACGTATAGGTGAGAATGGATGGGGAGAAAGAAAAGTCTACACACTACACAGAGCTCTTTATTGACGTTTCGCCTCTTGGCTTCCTCAGAATGGAACTGACAAGAGAGATGGAAGATCGCCGCTCGATCATTCGTAGAGTTAGTCTGGGTCGCGGTCAATTGCTCTCCCCCGGCCGTTTTCCCCTCGTCTCGACCCTTTCGCCTCTTCATTAATGAGCCTTGTCGCACCTGTCGCCAGCTTGAAGAAACCGTTCCGGTGATTTGTCGACCTATAGGAGAGAATATATGTAGCTTCAATAATCCTACGTTCACGTTTTGATAAACCTTTTTGAACTATACTCACCCCATCCCATTTAGGTAAATGCCCACATTCATCTATATGCACCACTAACGAGTTTGAAGTTCTATGTGCCCGGACGTCCCTCTTGTGCTCACTAAGTCTAGTTTTGATGTCCCTACCAGTCTCTCCGTAATAACTCTTGTCGCACCCTTCACACGGAATCTGATAGATTATGCCCCTATCCGTTTGGGCCCTAAACCTTTTGTGCGAAACCAATTCCTTGATCTTCGTCCCAGCATGATCGGCAACTAGCAAACCCGTTTTCCTGAGGGCCACATTTATGCTCTGCGCAGCCTTGCAGCAAGGCGCTGAAAGGTACCTGACCCCATCCAATGTGTCTGTCAAGGCTTCATTACCCGTGGTGCCATTTGTCGTGCTACTCATTTTGCCTCTCCGATATCCCGACCGCTTTATACCTCAACTTTATTAAGAGACCCTCCGGATATTTTAGTTTCATAAAAGCATTCTTAATGTAGTTATACTCATCAGTTAAAAACTGTTGGCTACAAATCCGGATGGCCCTGAGGTAGAATCCTATCACTACCCCAGTCTTCGTTCTATCGCTGTGCCCCGATAAATAATGGATGAAGTCATCCTTATTAGTGGGTTTCCTGTAAACGTAAAATTCAGTTGCACTCCCAACCCTATGTATAAGTGTGTCCAGAAAAGGAATCCTGTTATTAATTTCTTCCTCTACAGTAAACTGTATGCTACCGTTTATCTCATTCAACCGCTCTAATTTCTCATTGATGTCAGTACTTTCAGGAATTATGGCCAGAACATCGTCTACATATCTCAACCACACGGATTCACCCTCCCCGAATACCCTCATCAATTTCTCTGTTTCAAGAACCTCCATGAATAGGCATGCCATGACAGCGCTAAGGGGAGATCCCATCGCCAGTCCCCTGTATTGTCGAAATTCTTACCCTTCAAAGGTGAACGCACCAAAGCTCACGCATAGCGAAACTAACTTTATATAGTCCTTTTTACTAACGGGTAGGTCAGCGTCATTTAAGACGAGTAACAATTTTGCCACTGCCTCCAAAGCACCGTCAACAGGGACATTGGTGAACAGTGATTTTACATCAAAGCTTACCATTTTCTTTCCCTGTAAGTTGACCCCATTTAACCTCTCCTTTAAATCAGTCGAATTCTTTAAATGCGCTTTGCTAATTTTTCCCAGTCCCTGAGACAATGGTCTGGCCAGTGCCTTTGCAATTCTGTGGGGAGCGCTTCCCACTCCCGATGTGATAGGTCTAAGAGGAACCCCTTGTTTGTGGGTTTTTGGGAGCCCCCTCATTTTGGGGGGTCTGGGGATTTCCTCAATGAGGTGGGTCATTTTCTTACCCCTTTCCGTTCTCCTGAGTATTTTTCGCACCTGTTGTTCGAAAGCTGCGGCCTCTTTTGCCGCGCTTCCATGGGGAACTTTCTCATACGTATCCCCATCTTTAAGCAAATCATTCATTTTGTCAATGTAGGTTACTTTATCTAATATTACCACCCCTCCCCCCTTGTCCGCTTGTGTTATAATAATGTCCTAACACCGACCTAGCTGCTCTAACGCGTGCTTAAATCTTTTCAGTAGGGAAACCTCACGTTCCTTGGCCAAGGCATTGTAACAAAAGTGGACCCACTGGATGAAACACTTGTCAACATCACTGTCACCATGCCTATAGTTTTTGGATATATGATTCAAATAACCTCGTTGACAAGGGTTTCATCCAGGGGGTGCTCTTTTGTTACAATGCCTTGGCCAAGGAACGTGAGGTTTCCCTACCGAAAAGATTTAAGCACGCGTTAGAGCAGCTAGGTCGGTGTGAGGACATTATTATAACACAAGCGGACAAGGGGGGAGGGGTGGTAATATTAGATAAAGTAACCTACATTGACAAAATGAATGATTTGCTTAAAGATGGGGATACGTATGAGAAAGTTCCCCATGGAAGCGCGGCAAAAGAGGCCGCAGCTTTCGAACAACAGGTGCGAAAAATACTCAGGAGAACGGAAAGGGGTAAGAAAATGACCCACCTCATTGAGGAAATCCCCAGACCCCCCAAAATGAGGGGGCTCCCAAAAACCCACAAACAAGGGGTTCCTCTTAGACCTATCACATCGGGAGTGGGAAGCGCTCCCCACAGAATTGCAAAGGCACTGGCCAGACCATTGTCTCAGGGACTGGGAAAAATTAGCAAAGCGCATTTAAAGAATTCGACTGATTTAAAGGAGAGGTTAAATGGGGTCAACTTACAGGGAAAGAAAATAGTAAGCTTTGATGTAAAATCGCTGTTCACCAATGTCCCTGTTGACGGTGCTTTGGAGGCAGTGGCAAAATTGTTACTCGTCTTAAATGACGCTGACCTACCCGTTAGTAAAAGGGACTATATAAAGTTAGTTTCGCTATGCGTGAGCTTTGGTGCGTTCACCTTTGAAGGGAAAGAATTTCGACAATACAGGGGACTGGCGATGGGATCTCCACTTAGCGCTGTCATGGCATGCCTATTCATGGAGGTCCTTGAAACAGAGAAATTGATGAGGGTATTCGGGGAGGGTGAATCCGTGTGGTTGAGATATGTAGACGATGTTCTGGCCATAATTCCTGAAAGTACTGACATCAATGAGAAATTAGAGCGGTTGAATGAGATAAACGGTAGCATACAGTTTACTGTAGAGGAAGAAATTAATAACAGGATTCCTTTTCTGGACACACTTATACATAGGGTTGGGAGTGCAACTGAATTTTACGTTTACAGGAAACCCACTAATAAGGATGACTTCATCCATTATTTATCGGGGCACAGCGATAGAACGAAGACTGGGGTAGTGATAGGATTCTACCTCAGGGCCATCCGGATTTGTAGCCAACAGTTTTTAACTGATGAGTATAACTACATTAAGAATGCTTTTATGAAACTAAAATATCCGGAGGGTCTCTTAATAAAGTTGAGGTATAAAGCGGTCGGGATATCGGAAAGAGGCAAAATGAGTAGCACGACAAATGGGACCGCGGGTAATGAAGCCTTGACAGACACATTGGATGGGGTCAGGTACCTTTCAGCGCCTGACTGCAAGGCTGCGCAGAGCATAAATGTGGCCCTCAGGAAAACGGGTTTGCTAGTTGCCGATCATGCTGGGACGAAGATCAAGGAATTGGTTTCGCACAAAAAGTTTAGGGCCCAAACGGATAGGGGCCTAATCTATCAGATTCCGTGTGAAGGGTGCTACAAGAGTTATTACGGAGAGACTGGTAGGGACATCAAAACTAGACTTAGTGAGCACAAGAGGGACGTCCGGGCACATAGAACTTCAAACTCGTTAGTGGTGCATATAGATGAATTTGGGCATTTACCCAAATGGGATGGGGTGAATATAGTTCAAAAAGGTTTATCAAAACGTGAGCGTAGGATTATTGAAGCTACATATATTCTCTCCTATAGGTCGACAAATCACCGGAACGGTTTCTTCAAGCTGGCGACAGGTGCGGCAAGGCTCATTAATGAAGAGGCGAAAGGGTCGAGACGAGGGGGAAACGGCCGGGGAAGAGCAATTGACCGCGACCCAGACTAACTCTACGAATGATCGAGCGGCGATCTTCCATCTCTCTTGTCAGTTCCATTCTGAGGAAGCCAAGAGGCGAAACGTCAATAAAGAGCTCTGTGTAGTGTCTAGACTTTTCTTTCTTCCCATCCATTCTCACATATATATATATATATATATATATATATATATATATATATATATATATATATATATATATATATGCAAAAGGGGTGAACAAATTACTTATGGTAGTTAAGTGAAGATTAACGAGGTAATCTTGGGATGACCATACAAGATCGCTTTACCTTGAAGCGCCAGCGAATTTGAGGTGGATGGTGGGGCGAAGACAACGGCGCAGGTTTTTAAGAAGATACCTTAGGGAAACCTGACATGGAGGACTCGTAGATGGAGTTTGATTATTTCGTGATGAAGAATGAGATTGTCTATGCTCCAGAGATAAGTAATCTCAACTCGAGACGATTCTGCAGATGGGCAGGTAGTCTCAGTCTCGAAAGCAAGGGAATCTTGAAGGGGTAGTGAAGATGAGTGGGCCGCACAACTCTCTGGGAAGAAAGGGGCTCGATAGCTTTCCTCTGAATAGGGGCCAAAGTTTAACGAAGGTTGATCTGTTGGCGAGATCTTGGACGAAGTACGACGATGGGTTACAGTGGGTCACGGGAAACAGACGGTAGTCTGAACGGAGTAGATGGCGGGCTTTCAATCTCCTCGAGCGATTGTGAACTTCGGGTTAAATACCCGGGTGGCTGATTCGATAGACGCCTCAGGGCGTTGCGTTCCCTAGGGAATTCTTGGCGCCAGCCTAAGCAAACACATTTCATGATAACGCGTCGTTCATGACGATGAAACTTGCCTCGTGATATGGGGGGACAAGTCGCGTCCGAAAGCAGACACATCAGTGACGGGTGATTAAGCGATGGACCGATTCTTTCTCGAGCTTTCTAAAATTCTCACGCTAGGCGCACGTGGTCTTGAAAGAAGAGCGTTGTATTTCCGATTGGGCTTCCTCTCACGGTGGTCCTTCGAGGGCATCCCCTCAGACTAACCATAATACGATCGTGTCTTGATGACGTTTTGCGAGGTCCACAGGTTTTAGATCTAGTATCTGTCGATCCTGATGATTTAATACGAGCTATAATTCGTTGCACGCACTTCTAGACCTTATTACAGTAATGCTATCACAGAATTTGACTTGCCCTCTTGGTGAAGGCACACAATCTTTTGTTTTTCATCACAGGATACTATTTGTCTCACACAAAACGCCATGTTTACAGTTAAATGTTTCAATAATGTCTGATTATAATATGTCGCTGTTAGCCCATCTACAGTCTCCTAAACACAAATACCTCGGTTGGTCGTTCATTTTTTGTAAGTGTCCCTTAACTTTTGGCCACTGAAATTTGTAAGATAATTTGTTTATTTCCTCATAACTTACGAAATATTTGTTCCATTCACTTGAAGTTTTCACGAAAGATAGATATTAAATATATCTAAATATGTGTATAATATATAGTCTCAACGTTTTGTTAAACTTCTATAATAAATAAATAAATACACTTATTCTTACTGACCCATATATTATGGCCTCTACTGAATATATATTCCCTTTGTCAGACACAACCGGTTTCAGGAAAGCCCACTCAACCACGACCCTCCCCATCAACCTCCCACAATACATAATTGATAGTTGAAACCAGCCCTTACCCAGTCACGTGCAATCTTTGCTGCGATAGACATTAAAAAAGCCCAAGACACATTCATTTTATCTGAAACAAAAATATAACCAAAATAAATTAAGAAATAAAGATTGGAACCTAATCTTGTGTTTGTCATTTTTTTGAAGAAATAATTTTAGTCAAAATATATAATTTCCTATTTCAAAGTTTTTGTACAGTATTTCATTCTTAAATTTTCTAAATTTGTCTCTGTGAATAGTTACTTCAACAAAAATAATGACTAACTTAAACGATTGTAATGTTTATCAATAATAGTGAGCATAATGAGCTTAAAGACTTGCACATCTATATATTTCATAACTTTTCTTTAGTTTCAAGATATTTGTATTGCAGTACCAATTTATCACAATAAAGATAGCAAAAGGACAACATTGCGGTCTAATACTACACTTTCGGCAGTATTTGGAGTAATTTGTGGAGTCTGTTTAATTTTAGCAGTTGGCATTTGTGTTTGCTGTGACAAAAATTGCTTCAAGTTTTTATGGAGCCAAAGACGCACTCAAAGGATACCGTGGTCAAATACACAGAATGGATTCCTTTCCAATAGACATGAAGTTGCAATATTTCCTCCTCCTGGAGCTGAGCAATACCTCACTTCATCTACCTCAAATCTCTCAAGTGTAAGTTGGTGATGGATGTAAAATGGAAAGCTTTTATCAGTATTGTTTATACATAGTGTTAGTTTTGTAAGTTTTTTACCTCATTTGCATCATCTGATGTGTATGACAGTAAGGATTTAAAACTATGAGTAGGCTCTGCCCTACCCTATCTAAATTTTAAATATTTGGTGGTCTTTATTCCAACAATGGAATTCTAATTACTATATATTTTTTAACTTGTGTGCACTTGTGTAATGGTGTTAAAACCTTTTTTCATGTAGATGTTTCAGTTTTGAAATCTGATGGCGGGTTGTTGTTTTTTTGTGATGTTCCGGATGTTTTAGAGAACCCTGGGTTATTTTACATCATGTCCTTTCTTTCTTGTATGTATAAAATTCTATCCATCAGCTATCCTTCTCTATGTGTGTCTCTCTCTCTTCTTTCAGCTGACCCTTCTCTTCTGTATCTAACTGTGCCCCCTCTTCTCTTTATCCCTCACATCTCTGTTTCTCTCTGTCCTTCAGTTCTCTCTCTATCTTCTCGCCCTTTTCTCTTCTTTGGATAACTGTTCCTTTCTCCCTCTATCTATGATCTCTCTGTCTCTCCCTCCATTCCCTTTCTTTTTTCTTTCATAACTTCTTTCTCTATCTGTGCTCCCTTTCTCTCCCCATGTATCATCTCTGTTTCTCTCTCTCTCTCTCTCTCTCTCCGCTTCCGGTCTTACTTTATTCATTCTCACATATCTATCTATTTAACTATTCATTCACAACTCTCTTCTCATTATCTATATCTCTCTCCCTCCTTACCCCCTCCCAATTTCTTTAAATACGTTACTCTGCGCAACAATTTGTACGATGCCGATAATCTGAAATTAATACTCGTTCCAAATCGTAGACAAAAGCCGACGAAAGTTGTGAAGACAAATCAATTCCCCGTCAACATTTATGACCACCGTTTTACCCCAACCATCAACCTCTTATAAATCTGTCTATTTATTTCGATACGCCTTCTTAGTTTTTTATTTCTTTATCTATTTCTTTCTTTAACTCTTTTCTTATTCATCACCTCTATTTTTTTCTTGTATTATTCTTTTCCATTCTCCTGTCTCTCTTTTGCTTAGTCAATGGCACTTTTTCTCTTACTTTCTCTCGCTTTTTTCTTTCTCTCCATCTCTCTTTCCCCACTCGCTTCTCCTCTCCGTCCTCTCTACGTCTCTCTCTTTTCTCTATATCACTTGCACTCGTTTTCTTTATCTTCTCTTTCTCTCTCTTTTTAAAAGATAACATACCCATCTTTCTCGCTTTACTCCCCGCCTCCTGTGTTCGCTATCTCTCGTTCTTTAGCAACTTCTCACCCTTCCCTGTTTTTATCCTTCTATCCTTTTGCGTCACTCTCTTCTTCTTTAATTTTGTCCTGCTCTCTCTCTCTTTCTCTACAACTCTATTTCCCACAAGATTTTCTTTTTCTTCCATTCCGACTACTCACTCCCTCTTCCGGTCGTTCTCATCTTCCCACATTCCTTCCCGCCCGAACCTTGTATACAAAGATACAGACTGAAAATGAGAATATCTGTCGAGGGACACACGTGCATATGTGTGTACTTAGGGACCATGAACATTTATGACGAACGTTTTACCCCAACTATCCAATCATCCACCTCTTATAAATCTGTCTATTTATTTCCTTACCTCTTCTTAATTCTTTATCTATTTCTTTATTTTACTCTTTCCTTATTCCTCACCTCTATTTGTTTCATTCTATTATTCTTTTCCATTCTCGTGTCTTTCTTTTTCTTACTCAATTTTTTCAGGGATATGTTGTTGTGTGAGCGTTTTTGATTTCCTTGACGATCAATCCCATTCTTAAAGCTCTTGATTGCGCTCTCTCCCCTGTAAACTTTCTCTACACTCGATACACAACCTGCGCTCTGGGAGTGCTAACAGCCCTGAAGGGCGCATTATAAATATCTATTATTATTATTTATTACACTGGTCTGCGTCAAAAATGTACCTTAGGTTTTCTATAGTGTTTCTTAATAAAATTGACCTCCTAAATCCGAATCTGTCATCCGTTTTTCTCTATCACCTCCAGTTTTTGTGATACAGGGGGTGATAATAATTTTATAGTTTATACATCTCCTATATTACATCAAATTTCAATAGTTTTTGCACTGCTCTATTCGCAGTAAATTTCGTGTACATTTTAAGTAATTATGCAAATAGGTTTATATTTTGCAGGTTAAAAATTGCTTAGCATTATAATAATAAGAATAATAATAATAATAGTGGTTGAGTTAAAAATGAACAGAAAATGTAAGAAAGCTCCGACAGATTTTGCTATGTTTGCGGCAAAGTGACTTTTCCCGAGCAGCAAAGTACAATCCCTCCTGTAATTAAATCTTTGTATCATGCATATTTTGGAGTAAGGCTAAGAGATCAAGATAAAAGTTTTGCACCACATATCTGCTGCAAGGGATGCTACATAAGTTTAAGACGCTGGAGTCAGGGTGAACAGAAGTCCCTCTCTTTTGGTGTTCCCATGGTGTGGAGAGATAGCAAGGACCACACTACGGACTGCTATTTTTGCATGACAAATCTTAAAGGTGAGCATTGTATCAAGTATTTAAGCTTTCTGTATTATACTGGCTCCTGAAAATGTCATTATTATGCAAAGACTTAGCATAAAATTAAAAACTAACAGTTCACTTCAGCATGAACATATCCTTTACTAAACATTTATGTACTATCTGCAACTCCAAATCAATTCCTTTATGTAATATGCAATTATATTTTCCACAGGTATAAATAAGAAGAATAAACATAGTGTGGCATATCCGGATGTTCCTTCTACCATCAAACCCCTGCCCCATGGCCCAGGAATTCCTATACCTTCTCCCCCTGAACATATAGAGGTACATGAAGAGATTAATATGGAAGTTGACCAAGATTATGACACATCTGAGTCTTATCAGGTTTCCACACATGATATGGTCGCAAGACCATTCACTCAAGTTCAGTTAAATGACCTGACCAGGGATCTGGGGGTTTCAAAGGCGAATACACAACTTCTTGCCTCTCGACTTCGTGAAAGTAATCTTCTCGCTTAAGAAACAACATTTAAGGGGGTACAGAAATAGGGAGCAAGAGTTTCGAAGCTATTTTTTACAGCATTCTTCCAGCTCTTTAGTATACTGCGCCAATATTAAAGGACTTGTTGAGGTCCTTGGAATTCCCTACAACCCATTAGAATGGAGACTGTTCATAGATTCCTCCAGTAGAAGTTTAAAAGCTGTGTTACTGAATATTGGTAACAAGATAGCTTCCGTTCCTATAGGCCATTCAATCCAACTTACTGAAAGTTATGAAAATATGAAAAAATTGCTGGATGCAATAAATTACTCTAGCTATAAGTGCAGGATATGTGGTGACTTAAAGGTAAGATCATTTTACACTTGGCAGTTCTAAGCTTTTTGATATTGACATTTTCATTTTTAATTGTTAATACTTGTATACACCTTTTGGTCAACTTACATTTTACAAGAATGCAAATCTGGAAATCATGAGTCATTTTTGAGTTATATTTTTTGTTGAAGTGTGTCCCTATAGGTTAATGCATCCTATTGGGTTAATGGGGAACTTATCCTAATTGAGAAGGTATACAACACAACTCAATATACTCAAAATAAGATGTACATATATCCAATTAGTTCCAATACGATGATTTAATGCATCGGCATACAGGATTTTTCAGTACATATTCATATTCTTATTGTTTTAAGGAATATTACTTTGAATTTGTTTTTAGAAATATTACACTGAATTTACATACCGTGCTAAATTTTTTTTCAGGTAATGTCTCTTACGCTTGGGACGCAAACAGGCTACGCGAAGTATCCCTGTTTCCTATGTTTATGGGACAGTCGTGCAGATATTATGCACTATGAGAAGAAGGTTTGGCCTCCACGAGAAGCATTTAGAATCAGATCAAACAATGTGATAGCTGAACCTTTAGTGCGTCCTCAAAAAATACTCCTCCCTCCACTGCATATAAAGCTTGGCATAATGAAAAATTATGTCAAAACCCTTAATAAAGTAGGCCAAGCTTTTAAATTTCTTCTTCAAAAATTTCCACAAATCAGTGACGCTAAGCTCCATTGGGGAATTTTTGATGGACTTCAAATCAGGAACTTGATCAGCAATTTGATGCATCAATGAAGGACATAGAAAAAGATGCCTGGAAAGCTTTCAAAGCTCTAGTTAACAATTTTCTAGGCAATAAAAGAAGCCTAGAAGAATATGTTGCCCTGGTCAATCAGCTCTTAACAAGTCTCAAACATTTGGGAGCTCGAATGTCTATAAAGATACACTTTTTACAGTCCCATCTGGATTATTTTCCCGACAACTGCGGGGATTACAATAAAGAACAGGGGCAAAGATTCCACCAGGACATAAAAACAATGGAATCCAGGTACCAGTGTAGATGGAACGAAAACATGCTTGCTGACTACTGTTGGTGTTTGAAGCGTGGTGCACCAGATGACAGGCACAAACGAAAATCGTCAAGGGCGTCTGTTCTTCGAAATTATAATTATTTTCTTTATTATGTTGCATTCTTTTATTTTTTGTTTATTAAAAGAATTATAGTTTACATACGTGTATTCCTGTTTATATGATATAACAGTAATAATGCATTCTTAGATAGAGAAAGGTTTTTTTTTTTTTAAATTCAAAAAAAATGAGGTAATCTCAATGAAAATGGTGTATGCTGTACTGAGAAAATCTGACCTGATTGAACAAATATACATTCATTTTTGAGCTCAGGAGGTTGGATTCATTAAGAAACCACAAAAAAATCCTGGGGAACATAAAATTTTTTCAAACGCAGGCCTGTGTTATTATTATTACCAAAGCAAATTCTAGCACACAAAATCCTGAACCAAAACCTCTTCAACAACGAAAAAAAGTGGATGATAAACTTCATCCTTGGCAGACAGGACAAATTCACCCACCGAACCCTGAAATCATACACCCAACCACTTTACAATGGTATCCGACAAGGAGATACACTCTCTCTCACCTTTGATATTCAAACTATTCACAAATGGCATCTTGCAACTACACTTGCACATACGCATACGATATCTCACTTCCAGTACAAACCTCAATCATAACAGCAAGCAGGGCACTCCAACACGCGCATAAACAGAACAACATGACTGCCTCAGCAACAAATGAACACTGGTGTTTTTCGTACTCAACTACCATGAATCAAACAAACACTCTAAAATCAGACCAAACGAATAACACCTGTCATTGAACCAAAAAAGTCCCCTCTTACGAAACACACTACACATCCACATGACATTCAAAACCCACACATCAAACGTTACAAATAAGGCAATAAAGAAAATCAACGCCCCAAAACACTATCTATCATAATATTTGTGCAACAGAAAGAGCCTCTCACCACTCTATAAAATCAATTCATCCGCACCACCCTCAACTAAGCAGCACCAGCCTGGCACCCAACCACAGCCAAATCTTATGCAAACAAACTCAAAATCACACAGAGCAATCACAGGATGTACATGAAGCGTACCCACACCATACCAACACGCTGAAACAAAATTACTACCAATCAAAATACACATAGATATGATTGGAACCCAGCACTTCAGAATAGTACTGGCCACTACCCCACCCCAGCCACCATCCAGACAGAGGAAAGAAAGGCTCAGCCCACTACTTCGAACACCTCTACAATAACCTTTCTTCCCAACCACGAAATCGACCATTTCTTCCTATATATTGCAAAGGCCATATAAATTTTTATTTTTTACTTTAAAGTGTCAAGGTATCAAAAAATAAAGTAGTTTGAGCAATTAAGTATTAAAATTGGCCCTAGAAATTCCCTTCCATTTTTCCGTCTTTTGGGAATACTTACACAATTTAACATAATGATAGACGAAGCCTTTTTCTTAAAGGAATTTTTGAAAGTAAAGAAATACAATTTCTAGATAAAGTCAAAATAAATATAACAAAGAGTAATTTTAAAATGAGAGAGTTATAATTTATTTCAAACCCAAGGAGGATTGCTTTTCAAAATACATAAAATATCTAATTAGGTACGAAAGGGAAAATGGACTGAAAAAGGTCTGCCTCAACTCAAACGAAATTAATGAGCAAAAAATGAAAATTTCGCAAATTCTCGGTTCATATTCTATTCGAAATAATTTTATGCTTTTCACATGATAGCCATTTTGACCAAATAAATATGAAAGTTATTAATAATTACCATAAAAGCTGAGTCTATTGTCAACGTAAATTACGAGCCTATTTGTATATATGGCTAAGCCAGGCGCTAAGAATTAGTGAGTAAACTTCACACCTAATGGAGGCATACTCAGAGTGAGGATAAAGCAGAAGGTATGAGGTAAACATTTGAAGTGAGATGATGGCTTGAATAATAAAATCTACTCTTTTTGGCGCAATTTTAGGCGGTCTATTTGGAGTTTTAATAAATTATTAGATTCTTCTAGGCTCAGTTTAAAAGTTAAAGCCATTTCAGAATAGTAATAAATCAAGATTTAGATTTGTAATGCCCCAAATATCCTAATTATTAGAGAATTTACCATTGAGAGCCTTAATAAGTTATTATCTATCACGTGAAGTGTGCGTGCGCGTGTGTGTATGAGAGAGAGGGTTGGGAGGAGGGAAATCACTGGTTATCCTATGTCATGTTTAAAATTATTGGATCAATCGTAGACAACGACAACCAAGAAGACTATTCTTAATTAATGAGCCCCCAGAAATTTCAATCCTAGAAGATGACCCTCAAAATGACAATCATAATTGATGACTACCAAGAAAATTATTGGAATATTTAAAAGATAATCACTAAAAAAAACCTTTTATTAATGAAAAAAATACACAAACAAATTAAACAAACACAGTTAAACTAACAGAAAAGTAAAATATTTATCCTATGGCTAAAAAAGAGAAATAGGATGGCAGAAATTTTCAAGTTAATTCGAAACGAATCGATCCTGTTACATAAGTAAGGTTAGGCTAGTTTAGGTTAAGTTAGGTCAGTTTAGTTTAGGTTTGGTCAGGTTATTTGAACCTAACCTAACCAATATTTTCTTAGCCATATTGAATCCTAAGTAGCATTTTTACTTTATCTTTTTATCTTCATCTTATTATCAATTATTATTACTTATTTAAAAAATTCAATCCTAAGTAATGAACCCCTAAAATATGCTGGGGCTCGTTGTCTAGGATTGATCTAAATTATTTCATGGATAGACAAGAGAAACGGCTTCGCCTCTCCTCCTTACAGGGGAAGCTTACGCTTCGCAGGCAGACATTCGGTATGTGGCCTACGGCCTATCTGTCCCTAGTAACGCTGTTTTGGGTAAAAAGAATTCAAAGGTCTCCAGCGGATATCTCCTAATAATTTACTCTTGGTCTCTTTTTCGAGGTCAATGTTTATTTTCTAGGCCTAAAAGCAAGAAATTTTCTTTAGCGGAATTCTTTTGACAGACGGACAAAAACTATCCTCAGAGCTCCGTTTCTTTTGATCTAATTTTGCTCTTATATACGAAAGCAGCCAAGCCTTAATTTTAATACATTTTTCTGAAATTGATTATTTCTGTTTTAAAAACTTTCCAAATATTCGATAATCATATTTATTTTTTTTAGAAACTATTAGAAAGAACTTTGATATAAGCTGCAAATATACGAAAAATAAGCTCTGGGGATCGTTTTTGGAACTGTAAAGAAAATTTTAGAAAGAAGTTGGATAAAAACTTCAAAATACTTAGGTTGACTCACATACTAAAATTCGAACTGTTAAAAAAAATGCTTTGCCAAAATACAGTGATGAAAATCAAACAATTCTTTGACGTTATTTATATTTAAATAAGCATTTATTTATTAATTTCGCTAATGAGTAATAATTTCCTCTGCTAGTTTGATTAGAGTTCTGAAGTTAAAAAAGAATTATGCCATTTATATCTCCGGAACGAGCGAGAGAATCTTCCGTGGATGAGGCCGCTGTTTCGGATGGGGTATTATTTTTTTGGCACGACTAATCCGTGGTCTAGCAACTTAAATATCCTTATACATAATCCACTTTTCGTCTCCTGTAACAATCCTACTGAAAAATGGTTCAACTTTTAGTCTAAAAAGGAGAGATGAACAAATGTTGACTCTTTGTTGCGAGCCTTCCTCTGACAGGTTTGGAGGTGTCCATTGCCCCAATCGTGAAACCTTGCCCATCTGATTTAAATGATGATGTATGGTAGAATGAAGTTTTTCATACAATTGTTCAACAATCGGATTTTCTTCTATTTTTTTCAAAGATCTTGATCAAATTCCACTGATCGTCCGGAGGCTAATGTTTCCTGAGCGAAAATTCCGAAACCATCTTTAGCACTGGCTCACACTAATTGTTCCTTCACCTATACTTTGCATTGTTACCTTTTATAAACTCTGAAATCATACAGTTGCAAATATGATCCTTTTTTACTTCAATAATATTTGCATTTAACGATAAAGAACATGAAATTAAAAATTATTATAACAAATAATTAATAAACGAGAAAAAGACCAAAAAGGTATGTTGAAATATATGTAAGCTTAGGTTGGGCAAAAACAGAGCTACAAAAAAATAATTTTAAAATGCCTAAATTAATAAAAACTGTATTTCATACATTGCTGAAAATAATCTAACGACATTTGAAAGTACTTTGAAACTAGCTTCTATGCATTGGGCAACATAAAACCCATGAAAAGAGACAGATTGCAGACTGTGAATGAAGAATGAGAGTTGTCATGTCAAATCTACGTCCCAATATTAAAGAATTATGTGATACTCATCAAACTCCAATTTTCCATTAAACTTTTAAAGGTAGAATTTATTTATTTTTAAATTTTATTGTTCTATTTCGTTTAAATGCCAATCGTTGTTAATTTTGAAGTGCATTTCACTTAATTATGTATTTATATGTAAATTATTTTATATTCGGGTGCTACAACTGCTTCTAGATAGCAATTATTGTGGCACTGTCATAAAAAGTTGGAAAACCACTGGGCTAAAAAATATAGGTCCCTCGGCTTTGAGTTTAGTAAACTAAACTAGTATAAAAATAAACCAGCTTTTGATTACTACTACTGTACATATAATAATGATAAATATGAAAGAAAATGCCGCATTAATAAAGAGGTAAACTAATATCTTATGCTAAAAGAAATACTAGAGTGTGACGGATCTAAGCTCGAAGTGAGAGTGAAGGATAACACGAGGAAAATATAAAATTAGGGACAGAAATAAGATTCAACCACATACTCCAGGTCTAGCTAGGTTGTTCAGATTGTCCCCTATTCAACTCGACTCTTCGAATTTGTGAAAAAGGCGTGAATTCGAGCTTTCTTTCGCTCTTCCAACTTCTACACAAGTCCTCTCCCTGAAACCGAAGCATCTTCTGCCGCTTGGAAAGCTCCACCTATCGGGTGGTAACGAACCGAGCCAATATCCATTGATCCAAGGACTCCAATTATTGAAAGAGAAGAGATGAACACGAGGAAAATATATACTGGAAAGCGTGAAGGGATTCGAAGAGATCACTCTGCGGGTTGTTGGCCTCATCGGACGACACGCTTCAATGCACTCAGCCATCATTCAATTTAAAAAAAAACCCTCGATTAAAACATGAGGCTTTAAGACATGCTTTTATTTGCTCCGCTAACAATTTCAGACTATTCTTATACTACACAGTGAGCATTTTATTATTTCCTTTTAATTTCCCTATATTCTTCACTTTCTATATTCCGTTCTTTTTTCCTTTTTTCCGACATTAATTATTTTTTTAGTTTATTCTGCGCCATTTACCTTTTATTGATTTTTATTTCGAGGTAATATTAAATAAGAAAGACAAGATTTTCCACCCGATTCTGCAATGCAAGAATTACTCAAAGACGCAATCTTGATTTATTTTTTCCTATAGCTGCAATCTGCCGACTTCCTACAAGGGCATATGTCGCCGTACTTAAATTGGAGCCTAATACGAAGCTACATTAAAATAAAAAATAAGTCAAAAACACCAAACTAAAAAAAAAATCAAGAAAAACAACTAGAAACATAGCAAAAAAAAATGGAGCAAGCTCCAGCGTCGGGAAAAGGTCCGCCTCCCTCCCCCCCAGGCGCAGGAACAAAGAGAATCAAATAAAATGGAGGAGACCAACCTCCTCCAAAAAGTCAGATATTCTACAAGCCTGTGTACACGAACCTTTCCCGAGTGCAAAGGAAAACCGGTAGAAACTCCGCTGGTTCCGGCAGCGGGATAGATAAAGGGCGCGAAGATCCTCCGAACTGAGACATTCAACAAGGGTACGCCGAACGGTATAGGGGGATAACACAGTCACACACTCGTCCCAGTAGTAAGGTGCAGAAGAGCACTCCATCAAAGGGGTTGCGTCCCGCGAGTGTGCCCAATTTGAAGAGGACAGAAAGTGACCTGGAGCCGTCACGTCATTGGCGGGTAGGCCCATGGAAACAGCCGTGGCGAAATGGCACGCAACTTTAGGTTTCCTTCGGTCGTCTTCCCTCTAATAGGCTAAGAGACACGGAGGGCTTTCCTGATTCTTGCTATGTAGTTGGTGTGAGGAAAAGCAAAACGTGGTCTGGTCACCTAATCCTCGCAGACTCTTTCGTGGCCTATCGGCCCCCTCATTCCCCGTAATCAATACATGTCCAGGAAGCCAACATAAGATAATCACAAAGATTCTATGATCCAAGGTGGCTTCATGGGCAGAACTAGAAGAGCCACTGGACCAAGGAGACGGTGTGACTCCACCATTTTCTTTTAGCTTAAGATGAGCGACTCTAATTTTACACTCTTGAAGAACAACTGCCCCAACTTTTCTCAGTTAAGGATAAGCCACTTCTAGAACTTTCTATTGGTAGAAGATAATATTGAATAGAGAATACATTTAAACAAATAGAAAAAAATACATGTAATTAGGATAACACTATTGAAAGACAAATGAGTTGATGATAAAATGGTTTAATTCCTGTGGAACAAGTATTTTTCGCCGAAATCATGAAAAGTGTTTATTTTTTGCTTTCATAACTTAACCTACCATGACTCAATTTGTAAAGACAGCGGCGACAAAATTAGTATTAGTAAAGAGTAGTTGGTAGCTTTTGAAGATTAGGAATCCAAATTTTTAAATGGGTTAAATTGTGGCTTTCATTGTCCAAATGGATCAATTATGAATAACACAACTTGCTCTGAGAAGGTTCTGCCAGACAACATTATATCCAGGTGAAAAATCTTCAAACCTAACTTGAAATTGATGACCCCGTGTGAGTGTATCAGAAGGTAAGAAGGATTTGGAAATAAATTATTTCTGACAGGGTATGTATCAGGTAGAGGGAAGGGGCTAAAAGTAAATGCAGTAAGAGTATACTAATGTTATTTGTAGTGAGAATTGGCTGGGGTGTGATATTAGAGTCTGTGGTTTTAGGAAGCATTGTGAGTGATGGTGCTACAGATAAAGCAGATTGGAACCACAAGGTTTTAAACAGTAGGGAAGAATTTGGAGCGAACAGGGCGTTAGTTGATTCTGAGGTAGATTATAAAATGGACCGGAAAGAGGCATGAAAGTATGCTTGCGCACAATGGCGAATGGGAGTGATCCTATGGTGGGGGGAGAGGAGGAAAGATCGCAAGGAAGAACAATGAAAATGAACAAATGGAGAGTGATGTTTGGTGTGCGAAGGACTGGGCCACATGCGTATAAAAAGCCATTCGTTGTAGATAAAATGAATGTTTTTTATTTATATTTAGGGCATAATAAAGTGTGTGAGAGTAGGTAATATTTGGGGCGTTGAAGCGCGTGAGAGAGTTGTAGTAGTGATAGTGTCACGATTTTTCTAAATTGAGAAATTAGCGCTTGCGAGTGTGATGTTAAGCCACATCGAGTGTATTAATTGGCCGGATGAAGTCTTGATTTGGGTCCACATTCCCATAAGCTGTACATACTCGTGGTTTGGATCCCACGTTAATCAGTAGATCCCCACTGGCATACATGCGAGGGTGTCTCCCTTCAATTCATTTTTGTCTATTTGGCAATGACGTCATCCAAGGGGCAAAACGCCTACACAGGTCCAGCAGCCATCCCTTTGAACCCTGAGGTGGTATAGACCAAGGTGTAGTAATGCAACTCAACAATTCTTTTCATTCGAAAGCCCCTAAATCAAAATATTTATAACTTTAGTGGGAGTTTCCGCCAATAAAATGAACTAGAAGCATTTTGGTCCAAATACATTACATGCAGTGCACACCTGCATCTATCTAATGTCGAATGAAAAAAGTGAAAACTCGTCACCATTCCTTGAAATGGCAGGCAATTGGTTCTGAAAAACATTCGTTCCGTCTTCATTTTCCTGTCAACACTTTTCAACACGTATGAAGAACCCATCGCTATATCTTGCGCTCGATTATAACTCGAAAATTATTTTCGTTTTAATGTGGGGTTTTTTTTCAAAATTTTCATTGACGTCGTAAACAACGGAAAATGACATCATTTGGGGACGTGAAGTCGAGTTGCGAAAGTTTTCGATTATTTCGCAAGCATAAAATTACTCATGTTGCTTTTAACTCGGTTTTATTTATTTGTTATATTCGGTTCTTCTTTCATAATTCAAGATGAATTTGTGTTGTTATTTTTCAAATACTTCTCTAATTCAAATTTTTTACGACTAACAATTTTCTAGAAAAATTCGGCCACAGAAGAAGTCATTTTGAACTGTGACAGATGTTGATAATTAATTAACAAAATTATCAATATTTCCGTCTTCTATAAAGTTATTATTAATTCTGATTTAAGATTTAAATGCGTAATGCTTCTAAGGTTGTGGGTTGTGACGTCGTTGCAGTCTCCGTTCTCTACGTTCCTCGATGTCTCTAGTTCGCTGAAGCTCGAAAGCTGTCACTCCTTCTTTCACTAGCGAACGCCAGTTACTCAGATCTGTGGCGTCCGTCTTCCAAGTGTCGGGAAACATTTGACAGTTCTTAAGGCTCGATCTTAAGCGGTCTTTGTACCTTTTTTTTCACCACCTAATCTCATAACCTACGAGTACAAATTCATGAAATGCACAACTACAATATCGGCGAAAAATATAAATAGGAAAAAACAAATAACAAATCCTATGTACACAAGTATCTATATCAGTAATAAATTTAAAATACGCATGCTTATAATCTATATATATATATATATATATATATATATATATATATATATATATATATATATATATATATATATATATATATATATATATATATTTAACAAAGAAAATTGTAATGCTCTATAGATCGCACGGATTATGTGCACTCTCATCTCTGCAATAATCGCAGTCCCCACAAAACCATTAATTGAGCCAGCTCTTCTTTTCTAAATAGTCACTAAAGTTTACCCAGGGCGTTTTTCTTTTGCGCGCTACAGGACGGTACCCTCACTCTCGCTGGGTGTGGATAGGAAAAAAAAGGGTGCAGCCTCCTGGTCTTGTTCTCTCCTTTTCTCTCGCAGTGGAAACCAGGGGGATGGATGGCTGTGGTCCCCAAATCGCACTGCACATGGACGTTATCCGGTTCCACACTCCCCGAGTCCTCCCTTACTCCGCTCTGAGAGCAGCGGTACCTTAGGAGCTTTAAAAATGTGGGAAATTACCCCCTACTCGCTCCTTGATAGTGTTAAATTTCCCCTCTCCATCATACACATACACACTATCCACTTACATTTCTCACTCATATATAAACACCTGGTTTCCACATCCATCCCCAATTTTCTTCGTGCACTTGGAAACAAATGTCCAAGGTTTTTTTTATACTTCACCCACAAACCAATTTTCATATTCATCATAGAATAAAGAAATTGGTCTTTAGCAAAAGACAGCGGTCCGCCACTACCTCCAGGCAGCTTTGTCATCCATCTTTCACCGAAATCTGAATTAAAAAGTGAGCATCAGAATGAGCACAAGTGAGTTGAGGCGCAAAAACAACTAACTAAAAAACTACCACATCCCTCCATCTTAAGTTTGCCTTAGCTCACAGTCTCTAAATTATTTTCTCTCCACTTCATTTTCTATTCACTCCCTCACAACCATTATAAAGCTTTCGCCATCATCCAATCATACTCTTTTGCACCGTATCTTCTCCGAGTAACAGGGCCTATTGACGTCTCAGTCATTCTTTCACCATTAATCGCAAGATCTCACTCGAGGTTCTTATCGTTCTTTCAGCTAATCCTTTCGTGCTAGGTACATACGACTTCGTTCGCACATGATCAATCAATACCCCATTCACCTAACATCTCTTCAAAAGCCCTTTCTACAAACTCAGGTCCATTATCACTCAACATTAGCGCTGGCGCTGGCTTAGACACACACATCGTCAACAGTTTCTCACTTACATCTCAGGCAACAGTCATGAACGTTTTATTCTTCAAAGGTGCAGCATAAACAAACTTGGTCTCATGATTTTCTATTACAACTATTCCACATGATCTCGCACAGTCAAAGGCAAAGATACACAATCGATTGCATCCATTTCAAACGGCTCCTTCACGCACAATTTCAAAACAGGCTGACTCGCATATACTCTCTGATACTTTCCCTTCTGACAAGTTTCACAAGTAGTCGCAACATCAAAACAAATTTCTTAATAAATGGACTAAAAATAAGCTCATTCATGCACTCCCACAGCTTGTTCTTTCCTATATGTCCACACCTCTTGTGCACGATTTTCACCATCCCAATTGTACCAGAAATTGAAAATAGGGAAACATACACAGACTCGTCTTCTATTATTCGTACGAAATAAATCACATCTTTGCCTAAGACAAACTTTTGAGCTAAACTTTTAAACTCTTTCAATATACTACTCCATTCTTCAACAGGCACACTCCTTAATATACTAACTATCTTTCAGCTCACGGACCATCGGTTATGACATTTGCATACTTTCAATATAGTCTTCTGTCAATAGCTCTTCATCTGTATTAAAACTTGCTAATACTACAAATCTAGTCGCGCATGCTAGTATACTCTGTGTGTTTACCACAACCATACCAGCTTTCATCAAGCACTCATTTTTTATATCCATCGAAATCGCATTCCTTTGCAAGAAGTCAATCCACAGCAAAAAGCAATATGGTAGCTCATTCTCACCTAATACGAAAAATTCATGCATTACATTTTCCAACTTTCCTATACTTACTGCCCACCTCACCTCTTCCAGTGCTGTCGTAGAATGCCCCCCTTTTTGTTCTAAGAGTGCTAAGAGTGCTAATATTGATATCTTAAAGAAGAGAGCCGTTGGAAACAGGTAAGGATATAGAGAAACGCACAATAATTCCCCAAATAAACTTATATTTTAACTTTAACAATTGAATACACAAAATTTAAACATTAACCACAGCAATACTCCGAATATTATCATACACAAGAATTAATTCAATTAGTTTGACCCTCTAAAATTTGTTAATTTCGCTTACGGACTCTACTGGAGTTTAAATACCTCAGGAATGTTATTGTCTCACGACGCGTGCCACCTGGCCAGATGTAGGTGGGCGGGATCACCAGGTCCTTTTGGCGAGGGTAGCAGCTGGGGGGTCGACACGTTATTCAGGGGGGCGTTTCTTCAAGGACGAGAACAATTACGGTGCTTTATGCGGCACCAATGTAGTCGTGGTCTCTCTGGTGAGAGTGAGTCGAACTTGGTTCTTAAACCAAGTTAACTTGGAGTGCGGTGGGACCACCGAGTAACGAGCTCTAGGGGGAGCTTTTCTCCTTCGTTACTTAATTCCTCATGGGCGAGGACTGAACTCGGGGAGAGTCTTCTTCAAGGGCGAGGGTCGATAAGGGGGGAGGGGGTTCTCTGACGAGAATAAGTTACTTAAAGTTCGGTTTGGTAACCAGGAACTAGCTCGAGGATGAGCTTCTTCTTAGTTCCAGTCTTCTTCAAGGGTGAGTATAACGGAGGGGGGGTTTCTCTGACCAGACTAAGTTTAACTTGGTTCCTCAACCAAGTTAACTTGTGAGTTCGGTGTGGCTACCGAGTAACGGGGTCGAGGGAGAGCCTTTTCCTTCTTATTTCCTTGATTCCTCAAGGACGAGGAATACCCCTGGTGTTTAAGATGCACCAGGATATGAGGAGTCTCTCTGACGAGAGTAAGTTGAACTTAACAAAGTTAACAACGTTTGGTTTGATAACCAGGGACTAGCTCGAGGATGAGCTGCTTCTTAGCCGCTTAAGGTAGGTAGCCCTGCCTCTCTTGCAGGGTACTTCTTGGTCTGGCGAGCCAAGTATTCTACCAATCCAGTCTCGGTAGCCCGGGGTCTTAATTCTGAGGACTTCGTCACCTGGAGACTGACGTATTCTACCTCTATTTTCCTCAGTGTTCCTTATTTATACGTCGTCACCCCACTGGGATAGTGGTAAGAGGGAAAGAGGCTTGAGGACGGGCTCAGGAGGGTTCTTATGCCAAACAGTTTTTCTCACGAAGTCTTACATGGGCTCCTCGTTAGCCTTCGAACTTGGGAGAAACACTTCTCCAATTTCTTACTTAACGTGAAATTGAATCTCACTCTCTTGGGAAAGATCTTGCATTTTAACCTTTAGGTCTTTCATAGCGACGAGTGGTGTGGCGCTGCGGTTACGCGCTTGACCCGACAGTGCCTGGGGCCGGATGTCTTTGCGGCAATCGCCTCGGGACTCCACCGCGAGAGAACGGGAGAGGGACGATTCCCCTACACATGCCATTACGTTCCATTTTCCCAATCCAGAAATTGTGACTGTAACGCCACGCCTAGATATGTTCCAAATCAGATTCTCTACATCCCTCATCACTTTAGAATTCACCAAAGAAATTTGCACACCGATATGAATCATTCCACAATACCTTTTCTCATTTATTCTTAACACAATATTCACCCTGTTTCAATCTCATGTTCACACGCCACGCTTCAAACTTTCATATTCTCAACAAACACCTTAGCACTATCCTGATCATCCTAAGCAAGCGCACACTCCTCAGAAACTTCATTCACAGGCTTTCGTACATATTTTTTTTCTCAATTAACCAATTATAATGCACTCCACTCAGACATAGTAAATATTACTCACAGCCACTCTCTCTGCTCACCTCCTTACCACGATACACCCCAGGCTTCTCTCATCAAGCATACAAGTATTCTCTCTACTATAAGGATACACAAGCTCTACATTTTTTAACACTTAACAAATGCTACATTCATCGACTCATTCCATTTAATCACTGCAATCTTTTTTTTTCCTGTCCATTCACTCAAGGGTTTCCTTACGCCTGAACAATCTTCCATTAGCTTTCTTCCAAATTCTACCAGACCAAAGGATCCAAGCAACTCTCTAACAGTATTCGGTTTCGGCAAATCTTTTACCTCCTCTATAAACTTTTCAGATATTCACAACCCTGTCGCACTCACCATATGCCCTTCAAATTCCACTTTCTGAGCAAACCATACACATTTGGACAGCTTAATTCTTACTATCATTTCTTCTAACTTTCGCAAAACATCATTCACTATATTCATGTACTACTTCACGTCTTCACTCATTATCAGAATGTCATCCAAAAATATTTGCACACTTTTACTTGAAAATCCACTCAAAATCGCATTCATCGCACCCTGGACAGCAGCCGGGGCATTTTCCAATCCAAAACTTAAGTTTCGGAATTGGTAATGCCTCTTAGCAGTCGAGTACGCTGTTATCGTCCGGATCTCTTCAGCCACAAGCATCTGATAATACCCAAGAACCAAATCCTTTCTCGTGAATACTTTTATTCCATGCATACTATACACACATTCAGACACCACACACATAGGAAACTTACCTTTCAACGTTCTTTCATTCATCTTTCGATAATCAATACAAATTCGGAAAGTTCCGTTGGGCTTTCTTACAGGGACAACCGAGCTATTGTACATACTCTCACTTGGTTCAATCGACCGATCTTCTCTAACTACTCACACTGCTTCTCTATCTCTTCGCGAACAGGGGGAGGAAAATGACGAGGCCTTTGGTATATGGGCGTGCCATTTTTCAACACAATTTTAAATTCGGGTAAATGAGAATTACCTAAATCTTCATCTTCCTGGGCTCAAAGCGCCTCTTCTCTCCCACAACCACCTGTAAATCTTCTGTTTCTTAAATTCACTTAGCCCTTCTCACAATTTTACTTTAGCAACTAACTCTTCATAGTTGCAATCTTCCGACGGCACACTCTTAGAAAAAGTACTCGCATTCATCACAAAGACATCCTTTTCAACGTTTACCATCACACTCAATGTACCTAACTTATCGCCAGCGCGTATCCCTCTCCCGCTTTCTTCCATAACCATGGCAACACTTGCACACACACCTTCGGATTCTTCAGATCAATCACCCCATCAAAAATATATGCAACTCTTCTTACTTGATATTTCGTACTATCACCATTCAGAACAAACATTCCATCGTCTTCGCCTATTCTTATGTCTGGACTCCATCGAACCTTCACACTAGATACTCCATCCCTTTTCAATGGTACATTTTTAATAGCAAACACTTCCAATTCCTTGATCAAATTCAACCTTACTCTTCCAACCCCTGCTGTGGATCTATCACAATAGCATTGTATTTCAGAAACTTATACTCTAACAACATATCATACTTCTTTTTCGCACCATCTACCCTACACAACTAATCTACTCTTATTTGAACAGTGCTAACTAACACCTTATTAAATCTGGCGATAATTAACACCTCTTTATTTCCCAATCCAGCCAAACTACAGCCACTTTAATAAGTTCCACTATTACTCATGCCTTCAAATGCTTCTCGATATACCACATTCACCTAACAAATTGCATCTAGAAATGCAAATATCTCTTGCACTCTACATTTAACTATTACACAAATGCATTTATTCTCTCTTTCTCACCCCAATACACTCCACGTCTCGAGAACTCTTCTCTCATATTCATCACATTCAATACTCGCACACCAGAGGGTTCCTCAGAGAGGACCCTCTCACTACTCAGTTTTTCTGCTTCCTATTTTCCCCAGCAATCACAGGATTCATTCTCTCATTGCACCCACTTGCTTTTCCGATCTTCTTACAGTTTGACACAGCCTTGTCAGGTGACCAAATATACCATACTTCTCACACACGTTCCTTGGCCTAGTACACATTCTCGCATAATGTCCTGTCTGTCCAAAGTTTCCACATACTTCATGTACATTTAGATTCACTCTTCCAGCTTCAGCGCAGATTCGAGCGAAATGGGCCACCTTCCCACAGTGGTAGCACCGGATCATTCGGGCATTCCGGCAATCCTTAATAAGGCGGCCTGATTGACCACAGCCAAAATAGGACTTTGCTACTAGGCGACACTCTGCTCTCACATGGCCAGCCTTATTGCTTTCCCAACGCCTCATTTGTTGATTCATACGTCCATTCACTCTGTTTACATTCCGGTTCCCTTCATTCATAAGATTCCTACCTGTAAGGTTCCTCACATTACCAGTCATAATACTATTATCCTTGCTTCTCACTACACTACCATTTAGACTTCATACCTGCTCCAGACCCACATAAACCCTTCCTTGCGCCTTAACCTCTTCCTCTTGACCATAGTATTCTTCCAGGAACTTGGCCATTACCTCTACTAATGCCTCCTCGTACGATCAGAATTCAGGCACACCACTTTTATGTTTCCTTCCCCCTACCTCCACAGACGCTCCCCCTCGACTATACCCTTCAAACTCGCAATCTTCTACAATTTACAAAACATATTGCCACAACAATCTTTCTCACACCCATCGCATTTTTTCCTTACTTCCCGCATTCACATATTCACACACATCACTCGGGAATACTCAAAAACTTTCTCATTAACTCCTTGTTATCATTTAACCCATCATCGCCAAACTTCTTCCTCGCTAAAGTCTCAAATCTATGAACATACAACTCGATTCTTTCATTCTTACCCATTTTCGCATCCTTAAATTAATTTTTCTTTCGACATTTTAAGCTTCTTTGACCCTATTCACCTGATTTATAATACGATCATTTCACAAACTTGTACCTCGACTCACCCACGCTCACGATGGTCTTATACAAATCACTAATCTATCTTCCAAAAATTCACCCAACTCTTTCACCCAGAACCGACTATTTTCCCTAAACTTTTCCATTCAATAACTTTCATACTCCTTGAAAAATCCCTTAATATCCTTTGGCCCATATATACTAAACTTACTTACCTTCTGGCTCTTTCTTATCAAAAGGCTCCTGCGCACTTCCACCTCACTTCCACTTTCACTCCCTTCAATTTCTCTCTCGCACTCTGACCTGCCAGTTTATTAATACCAGAGTACAGATAATCTATGCTCTTCGACTTCGTCTCTACTTGTCTGTCTCTCTGTTGCTTTTTACAAGTCTTTTTTTCTTTTTACAAACCTTTGGCTCATTAATATCTAATGTTAGTACTTTCTTTTCTGACCTTTCCTTCTTGCTGATCCCTCGAGCAACTGGAGTTGAGGCCACTTTCTCACCAATTGCACTCTGTTCACCCATTCTCTTGTCCATTTCTCTATTTTCAAGTCTAGTTGCACTGACATCCACTATTCAATCTGAATTTCATTATGCTTAATTCTTTTTTCCATCCTCGCTTTCATTTTAATTTACAAAGATTCATTCTCCCTTCTTAGCTGTGCAAGTTTACTATCTTTCTGACAAACACATCCGCAATCGCATCAACTCCAATTCTATAATTTAATACCTTTCACTCTCCATTTTATTTTATTTTAATTACGTTCCTTTTATATTTTTTAATGGGAAAAAATAGACAACAATTGTCTCAGGTCTTCTCTAAATCTAACAAGAGTTCCTATTCGGCAGCCAAGCTATGTAGCGGATGGTTCAGACAACCGCCTGCCAAAAAGTCAACTTACTCGCACGGTGAGACGCGTGCTAGATCGGAAGGAGGTTCACGGAAAGGCAGATACTTGTTTTTCTTTTGGTTTATTAAGATATATATATATATATATTGTCAAAGAGAGAGAGAGAGAGATTCACGCGGACAAAGAGGACTAAGGGGGTATCTCACAGACCTTTAACCGGCGTCTTTCGGCAAACTTCCGCGGCGATAACGAAGTGAGACGAGTCAAACTGGAGCCCGAAACCAAAAACAGCGAGAAGGCGCTAAGCCTTTGCCAGCCGCGCCTTGAATCGGAGTAGGACCCACTTCCGATGGCAAACAAAATCGCTTTCGGCGAAGTCGTATATATTTTCCAGCGCGAAAACAAGCAAATTAGTATTCAACCAGGAGTCAGGCACTGCTCACGCAGTATCCAAGCAGTAATCAAGAGGTTTCATTGAAACCAGCCAAAATACACAACGCGCCAGTTCACAAGCAATTCTCTGGTACCCTAAGGACTCGCAGGCAAGAAACGAGTTGTTCAGAACTACGGCAGTCAAAGACATAAGGACTCATTCTGGATTAACGCGCTTCGCTCCCTGCCCTGCAAAGATACTCACTCGAGCAAACACTCGAGGCCCCCCTCCCCCTCTTAGAAAATCATAAGCATATTATATTTTTATCTATCACCGTCGAAATATTGTTACTCATGGCTCGTGCCGAATTATTCATTGTGAATTAATTTCCTTTTGCTGAACGATTAGTTTTCCCATAGTTTATTCATTATTGTTAAATTCTGTTATTTGTTTGTATAATAGTAAAGATTATTTTTGTTCCTCTTGTTTAAAATCTAAGAACCACAAAAAAGCCATTGATCAATTATCTAAGTCGGCCAACGGTAGAAAACGCACTCGAGTATCCCCCATACTTGAAAGGGACTTCCCCCGCTTCTAGGGAGGGCAAGCGAAGGTCAGTAGCCCCTACCTGACCTACGATATATATATATATATATATATATATATATATATATATATATATATATATATATATATATATATATATATATATTATATATATATATATATATATATATATATATACATATATATATGCGGTTAAAAGGCTATATCTGGCAAACATAGTCTTCCTCAAAGCACTCCATTATCTTCGACAAGCAGGGATGACACCCGAAAAAGCCAGTCGAAAGATATTTTGGGGGCTACCTGAGAGAACGCTTATTTTAAGTGTTACCTTCTCGTGTAAACGAGAAAAGCTCTTTCCGAGGTCTTTGAGGCGAAGACTGCGTTCGCTAAAAAATAGCCTTTTAACTGCATATATATATATATATATATATATATATATATATATATATATATATATATATATATATATATATATATATATATATCCCCTTCCTCTCTGCGACCTTTCTTTCTTCCTAGGGGCTTTAGGAGTCACCTGGTACGCAAACTAGACTTTTAATATACCACACTTCCCCCCCTATCACTTCCTTTTACTGCCTCCTATTTCCCCTACGTTACCTGACCTCTGCTTGTTTTTTTCGGACTGATTCTGAAGTGTTCTTGAATGAAAGTTAGAGGAGTTTGGGTATCTCCACAGCCTTCGTTTGCCGATACCCAAGGAGAAACCCATCATTGGCCCCTTTTCTCCTAGCGTAGGAGAACTAGAGCAGCCTCTTTGGTTGATAAAGATACTGTGATGGATGCGTATCGATTCCCAAGAGGACATACCGGACATAACCGAATCTAGAGTCGCAGTAACGCCGGGCCCTTGTAGGCCTCCGTGGTGGGAAGTCCCGAGGGAGAATGTGAAGTTATTTTTATTTGCAATGGCTAGCCATAAACCCAAAACTTCCCATTCTCGTAAGAGTTCTAGTGCCAAACGTTTTTCATACCTCTTTCAGCCTTCCCTCGCTCGTTGGATCCATATGATAACGATGTGGACCCAGATTTAGATCATCCCCGCTCTCTGTTCATGAGTTCGTCATCTGACACTCCACTTGCAAAAGTGGATGTGTTTGATGCTAATGAATCATTTGAGTCCCGCTATGGTAAATGCCGCCGGATGTGGTCAAGGGGTAGTGGTGATAGAGTAGTTGAGTTGTCATCTCACTCTAAACATAATCTTCAATAGCCGAAGTTCTCGTAACCGTTTCACCCCATCCACGTCTAGATTTTATCGCAAAGGTGTCATCCGTTCAAACGAATTAAGGGCCTACGACCTCACTCGTTTACAGAGCAAGCTTAGTACTTAAAGCGTCACGCATGTACACAGGGTGACTAAAACTGTAGGCTCTACTAGAGCCCCAACTTCCAAATTGATTTTAATGTTCAAATGTCAGGAACTGCGGCAGTTTATTAAAGCTGGGTTCCTTTCGTGCCCTGGTAGGGCCCTACGTTAAACTACCCAGACGTTGCTTCAATTGTAATCAATTTTGACATGTTGGTCGTGCCTTTCGGCACTGCCGTTCCTGCGTGAATTGCAGTTCTGATTACCATAGCCCTGAATGCACCAAAACACCATACTGTGCCAACTGGGGTTGTGCCCACAGTGTTGTGTCATAAATCTGCCCAATATTCATATATGAAAAGGAGGTTCCCTCTTTGGGCAACTCTCTGCATCTAAACGTGAGAGAGGTTCGCCAACGTGCTCGAGCACAAACCTCTCCTCTTGGCCGTCTCTTCTCAAACTTTTTGTCGTTTGCATGAACCTGGACGAAACCGAAAATCACGTTCCAGTTCCGAC
Organism: Ceratothoa steindachneri; assembly: GCA_963969495.1. Taxonomy (NCBI): domain Eukaryota; kingdom Metazoa; phylum Arthropoda; class Malacostraca; order Isopoda; family Cymothoidae; genus Ceratothoa; species Ceratothoa steindachneri. The sequence goes on from OZ018318.1 coordinate 82,117,622, forward strand.
ATGCCCGAAGCATATCATGCCCCATCTATTAATAGTGTCAGAAGCATTCACGATATTCCGTCGAAGCATCGAGCTCAAACCAAGATATCTAATGTTGCCTCCCTCTCTCCGGCAGATCTAACCAGGACCGACGGTCAGGGCGAGACACTTGAAGACATCAGACGTTATCTGAAAGAATCTTCTATATCGACCAGTGAAGGTTCTTCTACCCGTCCCGGGACCCAAAGCCCCGCGGTAAGAGGAAGGACTCCTCACCTGGGACATCGGCAAAAAATAAGCGGCAAACCTCTGGAGCTGACTCAGCCGAGCCTGAAGAATCTTCAATGGACTCTTCTCTTGTTGATAAATATTCTCTGTCTTCAAGCCCGACCCACCCTTTCCAGGACTTAGGCCCCTTACTGATACAAACGGTAGCAGAAATCGATCCAGTTCCTTGTACTTTGCCAAGATCGCTTGCCTCATAAACTCAACCTCCTACTCATGATCCATGGAAGCAAATGATATTCCATCATCACCAGCCGCGTTTTTGGATCAACTCCTCAGTCATCGAAAGCACCCTCAACCCATCAATCCGCGTCTACTGTCCAAAACTCTCTTCTTGATCTTCAGTTTAAGCCTGGCTGTGCGCCCCAATTACAGGCAGGGGCCACAGCCAGTTCCACAAAATCATCCGACATATCCTCTGTCACTGCTCCTTCCAGAATCTCTTCCCCTGCAATAGCAGGCTCTTCGAAATCTGCTCCTCATCCCCCAAGCTCTTTGGGACGCACTTCAGACATAACACCGGCTCAAAAAAAGAAAAAGATATCTAATGTGGTATCTAACCGACCTACGTAATATACTCCATTTTATAATGGAATTGTCACGGCGTTTTGCTCAAGTGGGAAGAACTCAAAGTTCTTCCCACTGTTATTTATCTTCAAGAGGACAAACTGGGTACACGTCCTTTTCTAGTGGTACCTAGTTTTCGTATTTTCAACCGTATTGTCCCTGTTAGGGGCTCATCTCATGGGGAAGGGGTCAGTTATGGTTTCGTCCCCCTTCACACTACCCTCCAAGCTGTTGCCGTGGGGGTTTTTCTTACAAGGGTTTTTACTGTTTGCTCTATTTATCTTCCTCCTTCTTTACCATTGTCAAGACACGACCTTTTACAACTTGTAGATCAGTTTCCCTCCCCGTTTTTATTACTTAAAGATTTTAATGCCCGTCAACCATATTGAGGTGACATTACTCGGAATGGCAAAAGCAGTGTTTTAGAGTATCTTTTATTATCTGACTTTCTTTGCGTTTTAAACACCGGTGATTTTACTTATTATGTCCAGACTGATTCTTTTAGCTGTGTTGACCTGTCTCTCTGTTTCCCGGATTGCCTCACTGATTTTCGATAGTCAACCCTGGATGATCTCCAAAAAAGTGACCACTTGCCGATTGTCTTGTCAGCCGTTCATTCTAGCCCTCATACAACCATGTCTCTCAAGTGGCACTTAAGCCATGTCGTTTGGGAAAGCTTTCGAGAGGCGTCCTTCACAAGTACCTCCTTGGGGACCTTCAATAGTGTCGACGTGGCAGTAGCGTAATTCACATCGATAATATACAACACAGCCACACAGACCATTCCACAGAGTTGACCCGTAACGGGTCACTCAACCGTGTCCTGGTGGACCTTGGAGTGCGCGACAACCGTCAAAATCTTCAAGTTAGCTTATGCCTAATTCCGGCGTAACCCAACCTTGTGCAATAAGGTTGACCGAAAACGAGCTCAGGCGCTCCACCAAAGAACCTTTTGTCAGGCTCACTGAGCTTCATGGGGCCGATACGTTTTATCAATTTCCTCTATGACCTCTACCGCAAAAATATAGAAAAGTATTACCAAGATCCGGGGTTATTATGCCGGCTATAATAAAGGATCTTTCAACAAGGACGCTCGAGCTTTGTCAGACGATAGTGGCCACGTTTTTAAAGCGACATCTCGCAACCTCACTGTGAACTGTTCAGTAGTACTTGGAAAGTCACGATAGAAGGTTATAGCGTTGAACAGCGTGTGCAAATTATAAAATTTTATTATTAAAATTAGTGCTCCGTTCGACAAACGTTCCGCGCTTTCCCCCAAAAAATCATCTTCAGCGACGAGGCCCATTTTTAGATGAATGGATTTGTAAACAAGCAAAATTGTCGGATTTGAGACGAAAACAATCCACGTGATACAACAGCACCAATTGCATCCCAACAAAGTCACTGTTTGGTGCAGATTTTCTTCTAACGGAATCATCGGTCCGTATCTTTTTGAGAACAAAGATGGGATTGCCATAACCGTCAACGGCGAAACCTACAGATCGATGATAAGCAACTTCTTCTAGCCTCAATTGGATTATATGCCTGATATAGATACTGACGACATGTAGTTCCAACAGGACGGCTCTACGTGCCACACTGCGCACGCCACGATAGACATTTTGCACCAGCGATTTCAGGACAAGGTCATTTCGCGTGGTGGCAACGTCAACTGGCCACAGATATCATGAGATTTAACGCCATTAGACTACTGTCTTGGGGGCTACCTTAAATCGCAGGTCTATGCGAATAATCTGCAAACAGTTGATGTTGTCAAAGTCAACATAGCAAACACCACCCAGCAAATTCAGCTAGATTTATGCGACACAGTCATCGAAAATTGGGCCTCCAGAATACGTTCCACCAAGCGAAGCCGCGGCGGACATTTGAACGACGTCATATTCCACACTTAATGCCATAAAATGTACTTTCAAATTTAAAATAAATTTAGTGCATATATCACACACAACCTGTTTTATTTACATTTAAAAACAAGCGACCTTAATGAAAGACCCCTTATCTCCACAATCAACAGTTAAAGATCCTTAGTGAATGACAGCCTGGTGGTCAGCAATGCCTTGGCCGACCATTTCCGTGCCGTCAGCAGTGTCAGCCGTTACATTAAGGATTTTCTAGCCGATAAATCAAACGAAGTCTCATTATCTCAATTTTACAACAAAATCTAAACTTCCGTATAATACTATATTCTCCATCAAAGAGTTGCATGCTGCATTGTCCCTTTCTCGATCCACATCTCCTGACCTCGAAGGGATCCATTTTTATATGATTTGACACCTTCTATGGGAGAATGGTTTTTACCCATCATCATGACTCGTCCGGATTGTCCTTCCTTTTATCAAACCGGGTAGGGACAGGCTGGACGCAAATACTACCGCCGTATAGCTATTACCGACCGTCAGAGTAAGTTGCTAAAGAAGATGGTATTGGTGCGCCTGAACCGGTTCCTAACAACCAATAACTTACTGTCTCCATTTCAATGTGGAATTTGCAAGGGTGATAGTACTCTTGACCTCTTAATACGTTTCGAGGGATCGGTACGGAAAGATTTCTCATTAAAGCACCGAGTCTTGGCCATATCTTTCGACATTGAGAAAGCCTACGATACAACATGGAGATACTGTGTCTTAAAGCAGCTATATGTTTGGTGTATGATAGGTATTTTATTCAAAGTTTCTTAAAATCTTGATCCTCTATGGTGCGTGTTGGAGTCACCTCAAGAGGAAGGAGATATTTAGGACAGCGTTTTAAGTGTTTTATGTTTCGTATTTGCGATGAATGATATCATTTCCTCTATCCCAGGGGGTGTAACAACGACCCTGTTCGTCGGAGTTCGTCTCTCTAGTGTTCCTTCCTCACTTCTCGCGTTAACAGCCTTTACTGTGAGAGTTTAGTGCTCCCCTTGCCCTATCATCGACTCCAGTTCTGCATTCGATATATCTGCTGTGTACAGCAGGCCCTGTATCAGAGGTTTACAGATGATTGTATGCTGCCGATTCAACGGCAGCATTCGATAGGTTGCCGTCCTTGAACCTACGGATAGAATATAATCTCTTCAACCTGGGTGCTCTAAGGGTCCTTGCCTTTTCTTCGTCGCTGACCCCTACTGGGCGTGCTCCACATCCCACAATTTGTAATAGCATATGGAGCCTGGACAAATCGTCGGCGGACCCTTGCTTCCTTAGAAGGCCTGTTCCTAGAGCACGTGACCTCACATATACAACACTGCCAATATACACAGATGGTTCCAAATCAGACCGTGGCGTGGGAGTCGCAGCTACCTACTCAGGAGAGGTTTTAACTTTTTCTTTGCCGCTGGCAGCTTCTATTTTACCACTGAACTTTCAGCCATTCCTTTAGCCTTTAAACTGATCTAAATTTTACGTTTTAAAGATTTCGTAATCTTCTCCGACTCTAAGAGTGTTTTTCAGGCAATTCGCTCTATTAATGCTTTCCATCTTTTAGTCACAGAAATCTGCAACTGGCTGGTCCAGAATGCGCCCCGATATCGAGTTATATTTTGTTGGGTCCCCGGGCATGTAGAGGTACTAGGCAACGAGGGGGCTGATCATCTTGCCCGTTCAGCCTACCCTGTGTCCCCAGATAACTCTGCTTTGCTTTATCGAGATTTCTTTCCCTCTATAAGAGAATATATTTTTCAGTTGTGGCAGGACGAATAGGATGGATGTTCATCTTATAAATAATATACAATCAAAAAGTCTGTTCGCGCTTGGTCCTCTAGACTCCAGAGACTACGGTCCTTAGAGGTGGCCCTTTGCTGCGTTCGCATCGGCCAAGCAAGATTACTCACGGTCATCTTGTTTCGGCTGATATTCGAATTAGCCCTTGCTGCGGTTTTTGTGGTGGGGTCAAATCGGTCGGCCATCTTCTACGAGAATGCCGTCAATTCGCCATTGTCTGGTCATCCTGTTTTGCAACCACTTTTAATTATCCCTCGCCTATCCCGCCTTCGTCTCATTCTGGCAGAAGAACCTTTTAAACTCTCATTTTTTAATATTTTATCACATAATCGTCTTCCTTTTTTATAACAAATTTGCTTCTTTTTATTTTCGCTTCGACTTAGAATCTACTTGGATTGGCCAGCTGTCCAACTGGTTCTTTACCTTAAAGCTTAAACACACACACACATATATATATATATATATATATATATATATATATATATATATATATATATATATATATATATATATATATATATATATATATATATATATATATATATATATATATATATATATATATATATATGGTGAGGTGTGGGAATACCAAGCGAGGGGAACACCGACTGAATGCTCTGGTACGATAACTATTTCAAATTGCCCGCCGCCACTCACCACCAACACAGCACCCATCCTCGGATGTCTGTTGTTATTTTTCACGGCTCTCATATAGTGTCTCACGCCGGTAAATATGGAATGATTGTTTTGAGTTAAGTTTCATTACGATATTGAGCCATATTGACATGTTATTGAGTGAAATAAAGAGCGTCCTTTCGAAGTGGCCACTATGGCAATGTTGTGAAAAAAAATGGGGCTGCGGGAGATCAATGACCACCAACATGTGGGGAAACAACGATGCGTGAAATTTTAAAAATTCGATATATTTAAAATACTTTAAAAAACATAACAAAAATTGACTGATTATGTATATTAGCATGAAAATAAATGGTGGGGGTGAACTAGTGCTTTTAAATTAAGTGGAACAGTGTTTTTTTGGGGGTGTAAAGTTGAAGGTAATTTTTAGTAAATTATGATTCGATATTAATGTCATTATGCTATAATCACATGAAATAACTATTATATAAGTGACTTAGGTTATTAAAATGACTCTATGATTAATGTTCAATTTGCAAAAAAAGATTTTTACCACCGGATGTATTCGAGGCATGGCGGTCGGTGTACCCCCACATCACTACGAATTTTGAAAAAAAATATTTACAATACTAATAAGGGTTTAAATACTGCAAAAAAATACTGTAATATATAGATAAAAGCTAATATCAAATACACAAGACTAATAATTCTTAAACTAAAAAACGGAAATTTGTTTTTTTGGGGGTTCAACTTTACCTATTCATATGTCTAATGTCATTAAATATTTCAGATCTAGCCTACTGCCTTCTTGGAAGCCTGATCATCATGCCTTGCAAGTATGTCAGGAAAAGTGATAAGCAGCTCGACCGCATCAACCTAGAGGTTGCATTCAAGCACCGGGTTGCAACCAATTGCAGCATCAAAGCGGCCGCTGAGGAATTCGGGTCAAGAAAACAACTCTTGTGGTAAGTTTAAAAATTAATTCCTCCCATTTAGGCTACGTCAAAGGTCTGGAATTCATTTCCTCAGTCTGTTTCAGGAATCGTTTAACATTTCCTCTTTTAAGAGGCAAGCCTGCCAACATTTTCGGAAACATATTTATTTTTTTACTTTATTTTGTAGCCTAGATTTTGTTTTTTGTTTTTTTCATTTTAAGACTTAGGAAGTATAACTTCCTAAGTCCTAATTCATTTCTTTTGTTACAGGATGCCTTCAATCGATCCAAGAAGTTGTCTGACGGGTCACTAATGTGCCTTTGCAGCCCCATACTAATAGGGTATTCACCTCACAACAGGAGCTGCACATAGTGGAATATACCATCCAAGCTGCCAAGATGTTCTATGGCCTGCTCATGAACGAGGTGCTAAGGATGGTATACCAGTATGCCAAAGCTTGTGAGAGACAGACCATCCCTGATGCCTGGGAGAAGGACAGAATAGCAACGCAAGACTGGTACTACTCGTTCATGGACCGTCATCCAAACCTTTTGTTGCAGGCTTTAGAGGGCATGTCAATTGCCAGGATTGTGGCCTTCAACAAAGTTAATGTGGAAACCTTCTTTAAGGCTTATACATTAGCTATGGAGAAGTACGAATTCACTCTTGACCGGATATACAATTTGGATGAGAGTTCTTTGTCCACAGTTATGAAGCCTGTTAAGGTTGTGTGTGTGAGGGGTCAGCCATCCCTCCAGTGTTTATAATTCCCAGATGCAGATGGAACCCAGCTTTCATGAGGAACACGATCTTCGGTTGCAAAGGCATATTGCATCTTAATGGCTGGTTGAACGGTGAATGCTTCGCACAGACACTTCAGCATCTTCATGAGAAGTCTGGTTCTTCTGTATAGAACAAGATTCTTCTTATCATGGACAATGCTAAATGTCACATGAAGATTCATGTTGTGGAGTTTGCTATCAAACATTGTATCATGATTGTTATCTTGCCTCCGCATACGACAGACAAAGTTTAGCCATTGGATGTGAGTGTGTTTGGTCCCTTCAAGACGTTTCTGCGTGGCCTACTGAACGACCACTCTCTCGTCCACCCTAAGGAGCACATAACAGTGCACCAGTTGTCAGAGTTTGCCTCTGAGGCTTCGACTAAAGCCAGTATCCCCTCCAACATTCTCGGTTGTTTCAAGTCGATTGGTATCTGGCCTATCAATCGCAACATCTTCCCAGATGATGTATTTGTAGAAGCACAGGTAACAGAGCGACCGGCACCACCTGTGAATTTTAAGGTAGAAGTTACTCCAACTTCTTCTGATGGAGAGGAAGGACTAGCTGAAGGTCTTAACTCAGAAGAATACCTTCCTAATCCGTCTCCCATGCATCCAGATGATGTCCTGTCTCCTTCTGATGTAATGGTGGAACCCTGCTCCTATGGGGACCCTGGAACCTCCAGTGACCCAGCCACACCAGGCCCTAGCACTACTGACCATACCACCCCAGGCCCTAGCACTGCTGACCCTGCAATCCAGGGCCCTAGCACTGCTGACCCTGCCCTCCGGGCCCTAGCACTGCTGACCCTACCACCCCAGGCCCTAGGACTGCTTACCCTGCCATCCCGGGCCCTAGCACTGCTGACCCTGCCACTGGAGGCCCTAGCACTGCTGACCCTGCCATCCCGGGCAATAGCACTGCTGACCCCGCCACCCCAGCCCTAGCAGCTCAAACCTTGCTTCCCCATATATCAGCCCAGAGAGCGTCAGGTCGTTCCCCAAGGCTGCTCCTCGTCCTTATGGAAAGGGACGTAAGAGAGTACGGGCCTGTATCCTGAGTGAGAATGAGGAGGCCATCACGGATCTGAGGATGAAGGCAGAGAAGAGGAAGAAGATAGAGGATAAAAAGAAGGCAGCGACTGAAAAGAAGGCATTAGGAGAGAAAAAAAAGTGTGCAAGGCGCAGGAAGTCTGTTCGTGTAGAGCAAGATAGTGAGGAGGAAGACGTTTCTGATGTCCCTATGCAGTTCGATGACTCCTCAGAGTACTCAGGTGTGGTGGAGGACTAGGAAGGCACCAGAGGTGAGAAACTTTATATTTTTGCAGCAAAAATTTATCAATTATCATAATTCATTTTTAGGTCTAGCCCAATCTGGCATATACTCGTATATTTATATTTCGTTTTGTTTTATCTCAGTTTTCAATTCTTTTTCAGGTGGGGGACTTTTTTCTTGTTAAGATGAAGCTGGAAGAGGGAAGGAACGTGGGCACATTGGTGTCTTATGTTGTCCAGGTCTTGGCCATCATGGAGGATGGGAAGTTTAATATTTCTTTCCTCCGCATGAAGTCAGCTTTCTCCAAGGACACCTTTACCTTCATTACCATCTTGGACGAAACGTCTGTCGAGCCAGGACAGTGTAAGAGTGTCCTGGTAACCACCAATGGTGCCACCAAGAGGCACGCCGACCTTGTTGAGGTGTAACCTCCCCCCCTCCTCTGATTGCCTTCAACATGCACTTCTGAGCCTGTAGTAGCCTCTAGGCTAAGGTATTTATTTCTATATAGTTTTGTCTTGAATTCCCTCTATTTGTATGTATTTAGCCTATAAGTTGCTCAAATATACTTTAAGAGGTCTTAACTTCACTTTCCGGTTCAAATAGTTGTTAATAATTCATAAGTTTCATAAAAATTTCACAAAATTATTTTTGTCTGCCAGAGCTAATTTTGTTTTGTCAAATAAATGTTAATTTTTTATGTGCTTATCTTTCATTTCATCACTTAATAATGATGGGGGAGAAGCTAGGGTTATCATATATGTTGATTTTAGGCCCCCCTAAATAATGGTTTTTTGTTTTATGAGCTTCAAAAATAAGGGTCGATGTTCCCCCACACCCCGGTCGGTGTTCTCCTGCGTAGGGGAACACCGACCAAGGTTCCAAAAATATTTTTAAATGCCAAAAATGATACTATTTTCTGAGTTGAGGATTTATGAGTATAGCATAGGTGGGCCATGTTGTGAAGTTTCTTTTGGGCACAGTTTGCACTCGTTCAGGTACAAAATGTAATTTTTATGAGGATTTTTCTACTAATAGTTCGGTGTTGCCCCCAACCCCCATATATATATATATATATATATATATATATATATATATATATATATATATATATATATATATATATATATATATATATATATATTTATATATGAAGGTGAAAACCAAGCACGCTACTGATAAAAGCATCTTAAGTTGTCTGGGTTTGAACATTTCGAGGTCCTAGCCTCATCATTGGCACTAAGAAACTAAGATCGTAAAGGGTTAAAATTTCTAGTTTTCATAAAATACTAAAATTTAATAGTGCAATTTAGGATAAGCTGCTTAATACAAGAATAAAAATTTCAATATTTCATCATGCAATATAAAGATTGGAAGAAGTTTGATTCATATTTAAATTAGGTTTAAGTTTTAGGATGTAAAGTGATTCTACATAATATCCGTAGAATAGGCTCCTGACGATATACCATATATAACTATTCGTTAAGGGAATTATTTTTTATTTCGAGTGCGTGCTAATCTGATTGACCGCGGTTAGTTTAAAAAAGGGAGGGGGGGCCTGGAGAGGCTTATTTATCTTCAATATTCTTAAGAAGTCGAACGGAGCGCAAGGAAAAATAATATGGCTACCATTAATAAAATAGAGTTTTATTAATTAAACTATCAATAACACACAAAAATTTTTTTTACATAAAAGGGGATTAAAAATGGGAGAAACACGGGAATGAAAAGGGTCGTGGGATTATCTGACTAATCTGAGGATAAAGATTTGGAGAGATTTAAAACGGTAAACAAACAAAAAAAGGGGGAAATGGTTCACTAAACCATTTAAAGCAGAGGGTTGCGTTGACAAAAGGTTAAATGATTAAAGGTAATGCTTAGCTTACGTAATTACAAAGTTGTTGTGCAGAGGAAGACGATGCGATGATATCTTCAGGCCAACTGGCGATTTCCAGCAGAAGGGTTTTTCGGGGGGTTGTCTTTAACGAGGGAGAAGGACTGTCTTCGAGGAGTGAGAGCGAAGTGGGGCTCGGAAGTACGAGTAATCCTTGTGAGAGGATATCGGAGATGTTCTAGATGAACAATGGAGGTTATTGTTGAAACCAAGCGTTCTCTTGAAGAACGTTAAAAAGGGGGGGAATTAAATTATCCGGACGTGATGTTCTTGGGAACGAGAACCGTTTCTTTTCAAACGGGCTCAAAGAACACTTTCTGAACAACTGGGGGGCCTTGTTGACTTGGCTTCTCGAAGGGCACGAACCTTGGCACTCAAGGGATATTGTCCTCTTCTGGACAATAAGGGGTTTCTCGGCAGAGTTCCTAGGTGCACAAGGGAGACCAGATCGGCTTGATGCCTCGTGAAGATAATCTGGATCTGCTTCAATTGGGAAAAGCTATGATATAAATAACCGGAGCTAGCCCCATGGCGTAGGGAATAATTGAGTGGGGGACTTCGGGGAAATGTCCTGGTGGCGCCTGGGGAAATACCTTATCTGCCCATAAGCCTAATTTAATCTGGCGAGATCGACGTGTGGAGGCGAACCGAGGGAGTGAACCTCCTTGATTAAACATTGGCTATGATGGGCGATAACGCGCTTCTGCTTCCTCTCGCAGGATACACGTGGGTAAGCATGTGTTTTAACATGTGATAGAGACTGAATTAAAGCAGACTCAGACCGTTCTATCACACAGAACTTTATTTAGTAATTACAAGGGAGCGGCAAGGGAATGGAATTCGGTCCTTATAGCTAAGATAGGATTCAATATTATGCCCATTTTTTAACATGACTTTTAGCTCGAGATAGGGATATAATTTATTTAGAATCTTCTTAATTTCATTTACAAAGTCGTTTGATTTTTTAATAAGTATGGGAGACTAAAGAAAATGGATAATTTCTCTACAGTATTTTCTGTTGGATTTTTTTGATAGAGAGCATTAAGAACAACTTTGGCTCAATAACTGCCCCATTGAATATAAACCTATCTATTGCAGACGTTATGTCGATGATACATTTGTATTAATGAAATCACGATAACAAGCGGAACAATTCCTTAAATACTTGAACTCTAGATATAAAAATATAAATTATAAAATGGAAATCGAGAAAAATAGTAGACTTATATTTTTAGATATAGATATTAAACATTCAGGAAAAAAATTTTAAACCTCAGTATATAGAAAGCCTACATTTACAGGTTTAGGCACAAGCTTCTTTTTTTCTTGCCAGAAAACCTTAAGTTATCCTCGATAAAAATCCTTATTCATCGAGCCTACAATTTATGTTCTTCATATAGACTGCCGCATTTAGAATTCTCTTTTCAAAAAATTTTCTTTCAAAATAATGGCTACCATGACTCATTAGTGGAAAATCATATTACTATCTTAGTTTCTTAGTGCCGATGATGAGGTTAGGACCTCAAAGATGCTTTTATCAATATAGTGCTTGGTTTAAACCTTCCTATTGAAACTCTGATTTGGACGTTTCAATATATATATATATATATATATATATATATATATATATATATATATATATATATATATATATATATATATATATATATATATGTATAAAGGGTCTTTCAATAAAATCGCTTGATTTTTAAATGTAAATAAAACAGGTTGTGTGTGATATATGCACTAAATTTATTTTAAATTTGAAAGTACCCTTTATGGCATTAAGTGTGGAATATGACGTCGTTCAAATGTCTTCCGCGGCTTCGCTCGGTGGAACGTATTCGGGAGGCCCAATTTTCGTTGACTTTGTCGTATAAATCTGGCTGAATTTGCTGGATGGTGTTCGCTATGTTGACTTTGACGACATCAACTGTTTGCGGATTATTTGCATAGACCTGCGATTCAAGGTAGCCCCAAAGAAAGTAGTCTAATGGCGTTAAATCGCATGATCTCGGAGGCCAGTTGACGTCGCCGCCGCGCGAGATGATCCTGCCCTGAAATCGCTGGTGCAAAATGTCTATCGTGGCGTGCATAGTGTGGCACATAGAGCTGTCCTGTTGGAACGACATGTCGTCAGTATCCATATCAGGCATATAATCCAGTTGAGGCCACAAGAAGTTGCTTATCATCGATCTGTAGGTCTCGCCGTTGACGGTTATGGCAATCCCATCTTTGTTCTCAAAAAAATAGACCAAAATCCGCACCAAACAGTAACTTGTTGGGATGCAATTTGTGCTGGTGTATCATGTGGATTCGTTTCGTCCCAAATCCGACAATTTTGCTTGTTCACAAATCCATTCATCCAAAAATGGGCCTCGTCGCTGAAGATGATTTTGGGGGGGAAATTTGGAGCAACTTCCAACTGCTCTAGAGCCCAACCAGCGAATACACGGCATTTTCTATGGTCGTTTACCTTAAGTTCCTGGGTAAGTTGGATTTTGTACGGGTGCAGACCAAGTTCCTACGCATAATTCGCCAAACTGAAGTTGCAGAAAGGCCAAGTTCTTGTGAACGATGAGAAATTGACTGCCTTGGATTTTCCCGTACACTCTGATTTACGACAGCGATGTTTCCAGCAGACCTTACGTTTTGGTGCCGTAAGGGTGTTGGCTGATTGTTACTCGACCCTTTTGCCTCGAATTTAGCCACCAAGCATCGAACAGTGGACTCGGAAGGACGATTGTGGTGAGGATAGAAATCACGTAATGCGTTGAAAGTTTGTTGAACGGAGCACTGATTTTGAAAATAACATTTGATGATTTGCACACGCTGTTCAACGCTATAACCTTCCATCCTAACTTGCGAAGTATTACTGAACAGTGCACAGTGAGGTTACCACATGATGCTTTAACAACATGGCCACTATCGTATGACAAAGCTCGAGCGTGCTTGTTGAAAGACCCGTTATATATATATATATATATATATATATATATATATATATATATATATATATATATATATATATATATACATATATATATATACATATATATATATACATATATATATACATATATATATATATATATATATATATATATATATATATATATATATATATATATATATATATATATATATATATTAAGAAAAATTATTGCAGTATCACAATTAATTATTTGGTTAAAAGGCTATTTTTGGCAGACACAGTCTTCCTCAAAGCCCTCGGAAGGAGCTCTTCTCACATACACGAGAAGGTCACACTTAAATTGGCGTTCTCTCAGATAGCCAAAAAACTATCTTTTGATTGTCCTTTTCAAGAGTCACTCTTGCTTTTCGAAGAAAATAGAAATTTGTTTTATTCTCCATCTCCGCCACACCTTTATAAATTAAGAAAAATTATTGCAGTAACACAATTTATAAAGGTGCAAAATTGGTTAGTGCTCACTAGGAACGAGAGACTACCATGGGCCATTCTGTCAGGGGTTGGTAGAGAGTTAAAAACAGTGAAATGAGGAAACTTCGGGAAAGGGGTTTCCAGAGTTTGGTTTCCTGCAAACATATAACAGAAGATGATATTTTAGATATTAAAGAGGATAGTTCCTCCAAATTGGGAAGAATCGGCTGGCAGTTCCTTTGAAGAATTACTGCTATCACTCAACCCAGTGAGAGACTACGGTCAAAATAATGCGGGGGACTAAGGAACCCTCGCGAACAGGTGCCATGCGAGAAGAACCCGGCACGGGCATTATAGGATAAGCCTTAGAACGGTGATGCAACCAAGAATTAGAGGGTCGGAGATAGTATTGTGAGAGCTAAGTTTGTTTCGACAGACCAAAGTGAGTGGGTCATGACCCAGAGGAAAGGGTAAAAACAAGAGAGATTTGTGAGTATTGTTACCCCCAAGGCGAGGAGGATCAATACTCTTAATGGAGTTTGTTCAACCCACGTGTGAAGAATGAGGTCGGAAGGCGTAGTTGTAGAGAGTTTCGAAGGAATAGGGCTTACAAAGAGGGGATATGGTGTATGCTCATGGTCGGAATGAAGTGGTATGGATAGAGGAGACTTTGGAGGCATCGTCACCTTCTGTGGGTAGGAGTATATCAGCATGGGTAAAGGATATCCGAACTCCGCCTGAGGTGAGGTCGGAAGTTTCAGTTACAGGGGTCGAAGAAACAGGGGTAGGGGAAAAAGAGAAAGAGATAGAGTGTACTTAAACTGAGGTGGAGATTTAGAGTTTTATGTGGGTTGATGGTCTGCCCTTTTTGGAAGTTAGCTTCCTAGAAGGATATGAAGAGTCGGGAGAGGCCTTGCGATTGAACCAAGAGGCTTCATTCATGACTACTTCAGAGAAAGCGCTTCAGTAGATTCAATATAGGCTTAAATGGCGTCCAGAGCCTCCGGAGTCGCATCCGGCGATGGGACACGCTCTGCTGGCGCCGGGGAATTAAGGGAAGGAAAGGAATGGTGTATACTTGGGGACTTGACTTAGGTTGGGGTAGAAGATGAGGCTGATTCAGCAGAGGGTGGTGATGGTGCACCCAGGGAGGCTGGCTGAACAGATAAGGTAGTATACGGGATAAGTCGTTGAGCAGGATGGGTGTCCGCTGCCATTCGTAGGACATCGGAGAACTTGATGGCGGGGGAGATGAATTTCTCCCGGACTAGTCGACGGGTCTCCCGCATATCCACATTAGCAGAATTCCATACAGCGATGATATCTTTTTCATAGAGAAATATGACACTTTGAAGAAGATTGGCTATAAGACTCTTCACGGCAGGTATGGTCGCAAGAATGACCATGGTAGGCCTGCTCGCAATCTACGCATGCACGAGGGTGGCGGCAGGCAGTGCTCACATGACCAAAACATGACAATTTAAGCAGCGTCTCGATTAGATATATAAGGCTTTACGACTGGTATTTGTAAGTAATCCACCTTAATATGCGACGGGAAATCCTGAATCCCACTAATGGTTCGCTTTTGACTACCAGGGTTCGAACGTTACGAAACCACATGCTGCGCGGTTTGTCGCACCGTTTATCAAAGTCTTCATTGACATAAAAAAATATTAAGGTTTGGTGGAGAATGTCCGATTTCGTTCTAAGGACCAAAAAGCGGTGGTAGTCCAAGTCAAGGTCCACCACTCTAGAAAACGGATCTGCCACGAGAAAGCCAAAAGGACTAAAACGGATCCAGAAGCGTGAAGAGCAGAAGTCTAAAACTTCTGCTAAGTAGGCTTTGGCCATTTTTGGTCCATATATTATTTAGGGAGGACAGTCGCATGCAGAGCGGAACCCACCTACGTAGCTGTGTCATCCGATGCGCACTTTCGAAGGGTGGGAGGGGCCCGTGCACTCCTCAACCAACATTGTCGTTTTAAAAACGGGAAGCTGGCTTCGGGATTTTCCCTTCGAGGGCGCAAAGACCAGCGCACTAGGCGAACATTGACCCCCCTCCCTAAACACACACACACACGCATACACACATAGAGAAGAGAGGCAAGGAGGAGATGGTGTTGGAGTGGAGGGAAGAAATGAGTGGGAGAGAAGGGGGAGAAATGGACGGGTGAGAGAGAGGGAAGGAAGGAGAGAGGGATGGAGGAGAGATTGCGGTGGGAGTGAGAGGGACAGAGGAGAAGGGAATGGAGGACAGAAAAGTGAGATAGAAAGTAGGAAGAGGGATGGAGGTGAGAGAGCAATGTTTTGTTAGTCTAAATAGTTTTAGATAGATATTTTATACTAAATCGTTCTTAATAAATGTTTCATGCGAAAACAATTGTCTGTTCTAAATAAAATGTTTTATATTAAATTGCTTTGTATTTGTATTTGCTGCCAGTAGATGGCCGTTAAAGGGGAAGTATGGTTTTATTACCCTGGACCCCATTTTCCCACCTACTTTTATCTAAATGAGTGGTGGGATTTTCAATATTTGTAATTGCTCCAATACGAAGAGATGGACAGCCGAACAAAATTTATTTCAATGTATTTCATCGGAGCAATTGGAAATTCCATGGGCCCCGTTGGAATATATTGAATCAAGCTTTGGAGTTTCAGTCCCTTACTTTATACTGGAGCATTTTATCGCCACTCAGTTAGATAAAAGTAGATTGGAAAAGAGACTCCAGGGTGCTAAATACCATAAATTCTTTTTAATTAAAATATGTACATTTAATTGCTGTAAACGGTAAATACTGAATAGTAATAAAGTTATATTTACAGTAATCTTAATATTAGATATTTACATAAAAGTGCTGTACATTGAAATGAAAAAGAGAATAGTATTGTAATATAAATTACAGTAATATTACACATTTACATGAAAGTGCTGTAAATAGAAATGAAAACACAGAGTAGTACTGTAATTGAAATTACAGTAATAGTAGACATCTACTAGGAAGTAATGTAATTTAAATTACAGTAATAGTAGAAATTTACATGGGAATATTGTAAATATAATTTATAAGTACTGTAATTTCATTTAAAGAACTATGCTGCAATTTGTATTTACAGTAATATTGCTGTAAATTTACAGCAATGGTTTCGCTACTGTACTGCTAGTAGATTGTTGTACATATACATTGAAATTTTTTACTGTTTACTTTTCCTCACTAATGAATAACCTATCATTTTTAGATGGCCAACTTATCAAAACTATTATTGGTAGAAACAAAAGGAAATTCGAAAATGACACCCTCCGCATACATGATCGTAAGTTAAAATCTCTCGGTATAAGTTCTCCAAATTCTTTGAAGCCGGAAACAGCAGTGACAAATCTTACAGATTATCATCACTCAGATCGAGAAAAATATTTGCTCCCACTTAGGTTAGAATTTAAACTTTCCAACCTTTCTTTTTCCGAGCCAACCTTTATGTTTCATTTTGAGAAGCTGGCTAGGGACTTAAAAGATATGCCTTGCTATGGCTCTTTCAATAGCTTTCTGACTGAACTTTCGAATATTTCCAATGAAATATACCAAAAAAATCAGGCTACATAAATCCACTTCAATTATTTTTCGTAAATCTGACGTAAAAATTATTCGTAACTTGGGTAAAGACAGGAAATTTATAATTACGAAACCCGACAAAGTAAACGGAGTAGTCATATTAAATCGTGAAAACTATATTAACAAAACGAATTATATTGACAGACTCCTCTAAATTTGAAAAGATTAAAAAACCCGAAGAACAAATTATAATCCAATTGGAAGACAAAGTCAATCGACTTCTTAACAACTTTAAGTCTCTTTCAATTATATCAGCCATGAATTTTACTCAAAATTACATGCCACTGGTTCTGGCTTAGCAAAAATATATTGTTTACCTAAAATGCACAAACTTCGAATCCCATTACGCCCCATTTTGTCCTCTTATAGTTTACCAGCCTACAAATTAACAAAATACGTGGTGGAATTACTAACCCTATTAGCAAAGAATGAATACATAATCAGCAATTAATACACTTTTTAAGAGGAATCGATGACATGTAAATCAAATACTGGAAGTTTTTTAGTAAGTTAGGATATTCAGTCTCTGTTTACAAACATACCTGTTAATGAAACAAAAAGAGTTATTTTAAACCGAATTTTTAAGGACTCTTAAAATTTCCATAGTTTCAGTAAATTACTATTTAATTCCGTGTTGGATGTTTTTGGTGGATCGGTGTTTACCTTCGATGGTGAGATTTATCAGCAAAGTGACGGAATCGGTATGGCGTTACCAATCAGCCCTTAGGCTGCTGATTTTTTTATGGCTCATGTGGAAGAGAAGATTTATTCTGAAGTTCCTAATTCATGTAAGCCAACTTCTTACAGACGTTTTATAGATGACTCCATAGCGATGTTTAAACAACGTGATCAAGCTTTAGAATTTCTTAACTTTTTAAACATCATCCACTCTCATATTCGATATACAATGGAAACTGAAAGTAAGAACACCCTTCCCATTTAGATATTTTAATAAAGAAATCAAAATAGTATAGAAACATCAGTTTACAGGAAGCCCACTAATACGATGTTAGGATTAAACCTTTTTAGTAGATTAGATTTGAAATATAAAATCTCGTCCATTAAGTTCCTTATTCACCGCGCATACAATATTTGTTCATCTTATATTCTTATAGATAAATAATTCCCACACCTCATATCCTTCTTTTTTCCCAATGATTTTTCACTAAATATTGATAAAATGTCAATCTGCACATTTTTAATTGGAGTGTACTAACCAGATCACCCGGAAGTAACGATGGAAAAAGACAGACATTACTTGATTATTCTAGATCTGGGTATTTATAATAAAGTCCTTAGCCGAAAATTACACGCATTGTTAGAGAAATATTTGTCAAATAAAATTTAAAATTACCTTTAGAAACAAAATAAATATAAAATCTTTCTTTAAAATAAAGGATCCGGTTCCGAAGAGTCTTAAGAGTTCAATAATATACTTATTTAAATATCCTGGGTGTTCCCATGCCAAATACATCGGGAGCTCCGTGACAACTCTGAAGGCAAGATTCTCGTCTCATATGGGCATAGGTAATCGAACAGGCAAGATACTTCAAGCTAAAGAAAATTCAGCGATCACTGATCACGCAATAAAATGTAAAAGCGATATCCCTATACAAGATTTGGAAATTTAAATTTCGCGTAAATGCCCGAGTTCACTTGGAAACATATATTAAACAGTTCTTCTCAGACTTAAATAGTGATTTGTCGGCGGTGCCCCTCCTACTTAGCTATTTTTTTTGTATATGGGCTGTGGATCACAATTTGTCAGGTAAACCTGGAACATCGTTTTATGTTGGTGTTTTTAGACAACCAGTTTTCTGGATAATTTTTTCTGTGATTTTTCGATAAACCAGGCAATGGCTTCGCGACTTCCCCCTACGGGAGGAGCTGGCGCTTCGCTACTAATATTAAAATTTAATACCTGAAAAAAAGCAGCCATGGTTAAATTTTTATAGAACTTCGCCAAATATAATAATTTTAAAAGTAACTCTAAACTAAATGTCTTCCCTTTCAAAATATCACGTTGCTAAAATATAGTTATAGAAGAAGATATATAAAAATAAATTTTATGAACTTTACCATTTGTAATTCTTTGGGTTTAAAAAATTCTCAAAATTTCGATACTTATATTTATTTCTGAACTTCACCATGTTATTGCCCCCCCCCAAAAATAATTCCCGGGCTTACCTTGGCAGGACTTTGGCAATTATATCATTCGAAAAGGAATTTAAAACTACATAAGGGTTTCAAATCTATCCTCTGGCCTTCACTCTAAAAGGTTGCCGTCCCCTGATCTAAAAGGACAGACCAGGTATTATCAAAAGAGTGATGAGAACGAGGAGAGATCGAGTTCACGTCTGTATGAAGAGATATAGCTGTAATGTTGAATAGGGCTATAGGTTTGCACTAAACAATAGAGAAAATGATAACTTATTAGGATTTTGCTTAATAGGGTTTAACTTTTTATTTATCACGTTTTTTTTTACTTTTTTTATATTTACGGGTATTTTTTATTTATTTAATCAAAAAATCTTTTTTATTTCGTTAGATAAATGAATTCTGAAGACTTTACATGGGGCAACCTTTGACTAACTGGTATTTTACTTTTGTACGTGAATGAAATGGATTCAGCCAAAAAGATCTTGTAAAAATAAGCCCGATGTATTCTGTTACATATATAGCGAATACACCGTTCTTCCTAACAGGACTCCATTCACAAGTTTCATAAAGTGTACTTCCCATGCTTATGGTTATGAAATTTGGTGACCAAGATAAAGATTGGGTGCCACACATAATATGCAAGACATGTACGGGTATTTTAAATTTATGTAATTCAAAAGAATTTCTTATTCCTTTAAATAAATGAATTCTGAAGAGTCTGCATGCGGCAACCTTTGTCTAACTTGTATTTTTTCTTTTGCAAGCGAATGAAATGGATTTAATCAGAAGATCTTTATAAAATAAGCTTGATGATTCTGCTACATCTGCGGCGAAAGCTCCGTTGTTCCTAAGAGGAATCCAGTCACAGGTTTTATAAACCGTGCTTCCATGCTTATCATCTATGAAACTTGGTGTCGAGGATAAAGCTTTTGCACCACACACGGTATGCAAGACATGCACCAAGTATCTGAGTCGTTTTACCAAGGGCAAGAGAAGTTGTCTGAAGCTCAGAATTTCCATGGTTTAGAGGGAGCCAACAAACCATGGCACTTTTGCGCTATTAATTTGACTGGAATAAACAGACAGAACAGGAGCAGCCTCAACTATCCTGATCTTAAATCAGCACGTCGTCCTGTAGCTCATCGTAATGAAATTCCAGTACCTAGTACTTGTCTTTTGAGAACTTCATGAAATTAGTGAGAAAGATTCCTCTAGTGTTGAAGAAAATGAAGAAGAAGAAGGTATTTCTGACGATGATGATCTACATCCTTTTTCCCAAAAGGCTCTAAATAATCTAGTTCGCGATTTCAGCTTGTCAAACTTCTCTGCCGTACTGTTGGCATACAAGTTGAAGGTAAAACTCCTCTCTGACACTGCTCGTATCATATTTTACCTCAACAGACGGCAAAAGTACCTGTTTTTCTCTGAAGAGAAGGACTTGCTATACTGTACAAAAAAATGCGCAGCTTCAGCATAAGCATGGAGTGCGACAGTATCAACCAGAAGATAGGAGACTGTTCATCGACAGCAATGAGCGATCTTTGAAATGTATTCTGCTGCACAACGGCAACCAGTTTTTCTCTGTACCCCTCATTCACTCGACTTCCTCTTACGGAGAAGTATGAAGTAGTGAAGTATGTAGTGGGGAAAATTCAGAATGATCAGAACAAATGATTAGTTTGTTTTGAGATGAAGATGGTGAACTTTCTGTTCGGACAACATTCCAAGTTCACTGATTTCTGGTGCTTTCTGTGCGTGTAGGATTGTAGGGACCAAGCTCAGCATTAGACGAAGAAGGACTGTTCTGTATGGGAGAAATTGGTGCTTTGCATAGCAATGAAAGTCATAAAGAATATTCTCGTGGTCAGAAACAAAATACTCCTCCCCCAAATATGTTGGTTACTTTCCTTAATTGTGCCACACTTTTCCAGGATTGATAAGGAGAAATTGAAAGCTGGCATCTTTCATGGTCCTCAAC
This sequence comes from Ceratothoa steindachneri, assembly GCA_963969495.1. NCBI lineage: Eukaryota > Metazoa > Arthropoda > Malacostraca > Isopoda > Cymothoidae > Ceratothoa > Ceratothoa steindachneri. Next base: position 82,138,846 of record OZ018318.1, read on the forward strand.
TCCGTCAGCTCATCAGAGATCCAGTGTTTGAAAACTCAATGAACAAAGTAGAGTTTGAAGAGTGGAAGGCTTTTGTTCTGGTCGTAAGAACCTTTTTGCCAACAAAAAGGCCAGAAACTATACAGAACTTATCATCAATAAGCTGGATGCTTTCAGAAACCTCGAATGCAGCATGAACATCAAAATGCATTACTTATTCTCACATATCGTTCGGTTTCCTGAGAATCTGGGTTCAATGAGCAAAGAGCAGAGGGTGAGATTTCATCAGGACATGAAGGAGATGGAAACCTGGTTTCAAGAACGCTGGGATGCCGCCATGATGTTTGAATACTATTGGACTCTGAAGAGAGTCATCCGTACAATTGAGCATTTTAAGAGTTCAAAGAAATGGAATTTCCTGACCTGAATTCCCACCGATGATGACCTAATATCCAATTTACATGTAGCTACCTTTATGCCAGAGGGCTGGTGTGTTACAGCAATACAACTTGAATGTCGAGTTGGGCGAATAGCAGACAAAAGATCGGGAAACATGATAGATTTCTTCTCTTTTCTGTTGTGATCTGGAGTGGAATAAAATAAAATCAGACTAAAAATGGATATTACTGGCTGTGATCAGTTGCAGAAATAGTGGAAATACAACATGGTATTATTTTGCTCTTTTTAATTGATACATCTGTTTAAAATATATTAAAGACCACGAAAAAAAACACATTTTAAAAATCTGTAAAGCAGTAGTATGAATCCGTTGAATGGTCCTTTGGCTTCCCCTAGACCATTAGTACGCCAAACATGAGGCCAGGCCCTTTGCCTTTTACCCAGGCAGAAAGAAAACTTGTACACCTGACACAACATATGTGAGGTGCCCAGCGTTTGTCCTGGTCACCCGCTTTACATCCAAAGTACAGCTCATAAAGTTTCTTTACATGTTTGGTCAACTGTCTCTTGTATTGTCATCATAAAACTGATCCACACGTATAACAAAAATTGTCTGTGAAGTTTTCCATTCCCTAGGCATTTTAGCTCTTTCTCCGGTGAAGAAAAAACATTGTAGTATGTGAAAAATAATAAAAATAGTAACAGCAACAAATATGAAATAAAAAGTAAAAATAGGAAGTATTTATAGTAAGTTACAAAATTATCAAGCGTTACGTAAGAGTTACCATGGATTTGGACCCATATATCTAAAAAAATATTGAATATACATATGCATGTATATATCCTGTTTGCATTCAATCCCTAAAGTAAGTAAGATGGTAATTTACGAGAAACTGAAGGATCACAGAAAGAGACGGATGTTATATTCGTGATCTACGCTAAAAATATCCCTAGAAAAGGTTATTTTCATTTCCGGGTTTTTTTTCATTGTTGTACATGTGTTCTCGACTTAGCCCTTTTATTTATTCATAGTAATGTAAATTTGATTTTCTTTTAATAATTTTTATATCGTATTGTTTTATCTAGGTAATCATTAGCTTCAACATAGAGTGGTTAAAATGAATCTATTAGGAAGAAAATAAAGTGGTGTACCCAATAATTAAAAAAATAATGGGTTGAAGATGTGCAATTTAAAGATTGGTTAGCAAGAGTCACCACCTTAGCATAAAAATTTAATGAAACATTGTAAACATTTCGAATCTGCTAAATCAATAGTAAAAGTCTCAGTTTTTTTTAACCATCATCATCGTAGGGTGAGAAAATAATTAAAGCCACTGGATACTTTTCTGAGCACAATGTTCCATTTTTCCACGTTAACGATCCAATAGAAATGTGTGCACGAGCACTTCCTGATATCAAAAATACAAGTAAATTGCCTCTAAATCGGACATAACTTATGTATCTTATCCAAGATGGCATTGCATTTAACGAGAAAACAAGTATAACGAATATTTGTAGACAACAAAAAAATTCTATTTTGATAGATGAAAGTACGGATATAGCAATGACACAAGTGTTGGCTATACTGTAGTAGGTCAATACTTTGATGAAAAAAAGCAAGATGTTGCAGATGTGCTTCTTGATACAGTTGTAGTAGAAAGCGGAACTGCACAAAATATTTATAGTGCAGTCAAGCCTTTGCTAATGGAAAGAAAGCATTCCATTTGATAATATAATAGGTTTTCGCAATGATAACTGCTCTACATTAGTGAGTGTTAGAAATGAGTTGCAGAAATTGTTAAGAGAAGATATGCATTTCATTTTTATTTTAGAGTGTGTTTGCCATTCATTTGCTTTTCCTGCAAGTCACGAATGGAATGTTCTTCCCATATATTTAGAGGGTATTTTAAAAGACGATTCTTCCTACTTTTCTCATAGTAGCAAACGTATCAGAGATTTTGAAATCTTTCCAAGATGTTTTTAACATAAAACACGTTAAAATGCCAAAGTTTCTCAAACGAGGTGGCTCTCTCGAGAAAATGTCATCGTGGCTGTATTAGATCAATATGACGCATTAAAACTGTATTTTCAAACCGAAATAAAACATAAAATTGATGGAGCAAATAAAATTTAGGATGTATTGGTCGAGCAAAGAACTAAATACATGTTGATATTTCACCAGTACATGCTAAAGAAACATCATATAAAGAAGTGCGCGGGAACGTGTACAAAATGGGAGCCGAACAAGGAATTAATCAAAAGCATACTAGACGGAACAGTAAACAGGTGATACACAAGGGAGGACGAAAAGATAACACTTGACGAATGATTTGATGTCGAAGAGTTCCTTATTTAACTAAGAACGCATACATTAACAAAAGTAATTAATTAATACTACTTATTACAATGTCGCGTCAGAGTAATTAAATGTTATACCTGTGTTTTTAACATATTACTTAATTTGAATTTTTAATCTGCAATCTGGGTTGTTTGGTAAAATCTCAATGGCAGCTCTAATCATAACAATTCGTCTGATTCTTACGAAATTTGAAACCCTTATGTTGTTTTACATTCTAATTCGAATAGTATAATTGCTAAAGTCCTCCCAAGTTTACCCAAGGAATTATTTGGAATAACTTCATAACTATTCGGCCTTTTCTAACGAAATTTGAAAGCCTTGTGTTATTTTACATTCTTTTTCAAATGATATAATTGCCAAGATCCTCCCAAGGTTAGCCCGGGAATTATTCGGTTCATTATGTTCGTCTTATGGTTATTTTTTTCGGAATTGGTTGCGAAATTAGTTTTGTATTGTTTTGTTTTGTTCGTGTTTCCGATTTCGAGAAGGAATTTGGTTTTGTCTTTTCGTGTTTTGGTGGTTTCGAAAATTCTGGAGGAATTTGTAACTTACGATCGTGTTTTCGGAATTACAGTCAGAATTAGTTGTTTTTGGTCCGGTTTAGATCGGACTTTGGTTGGGTTTTCGGATATACTTTCCGAATTGGTTGTGCAGGGTAGTGTTATTGTTCTGTGTTCATATTTAGTAGGGAATTGAGTGATTAAGGTCGTGTTATGATCATATTTTGGGATTTAATTGCGGAATTGGTTTTGTATGGTCGTGTTTTGGTTGTGTTATCGGAGTAGGTTTCGAAATTGATTGTTTGACATGCTTTGGCCATTTTGGGGGAAAAAGTGTTGGAATTTGTTTTGGCTAGTCGTATTTTCGGATATCCTAGTAGCAGTGGTACCTTATGGTCGTCTTTCCTGTTTTATTAAAGGACACAGTTATGTATGGTCGTGTTTTGGGATTAACTGGCGGAATTGTTTTGATAGTATCGAAGTTGTCTCGTGTTTTGGGATTTAGTGGCGTAAGAATTTGTAAATAGTCGTGTTTGGGGATATAGTGGAGGAAAAGAGACTGTATACTCTTGATTGGTCGTGGTATTGAAAATAGTCGCTTATTTGGTTGAGTAATGTCTTGTTTTGATCGTGTTTACAGATCTTTTGGTGGAAATAGATGTAGAGTCGTGTTTTGGTCAGGTTTTTGGATTTAGAGTATTTGTTGTATATAATGGGATTTGGAAGGGTTTTGATGGTGTTTTGGGATTTATTCTTGGAATATGTTGTTTAGGCTCATTTTTCCTGTCATTTTTTCGTATTTATTTGGGGAATTGGATCATTAGAGTCGTGTTATTATGATGTTTTCGGAAATAGTGACGAAAATGGTTGCGTAGGGTTGTGTTTTCGTGGTCTTTTAGTATTCGAGACAGTAGTAAATGTGTATGGTCGGCTTTTAGGTGGGTTTCCGGATTTACTCTCCGAATATATTGTGTGGGGGAGTGTTTTTTTTCTATTTTTTTATTTAGAGGAGCAATCGGTTAATTAGGTTCATTTTATGGTCATGTTTTGGGAAATAGTGGCCGAAATGGTTGTGTAGGGTCGTGTTTTCCGTCACATTTTTGGATTTAGAAACAGTATTAGATGTCGGATTTTGGTCGTGTTTTCGGACTTACTGTCTGGAGATCTTCTTAACCAAATACTCCACCGGGAGATAAAGCTGAACTCCAGTGGGGTTTCTTGATAACGCCCGAAGAGGCGGGCAGCGTCTTCTTGCGCCCGCGCGCTTGGAATTCTTGCTTCTGCCTTCTCAGCGGAAGTGGCTCGAGTCTCGCACGGTTCCCACGACTTTTCTCCACGTCGCCCGGATTAAATGCCGGATTTGGTCGTTTATGGTCGTGTTTTGGTCGTGTTTCCGATTTCGAGACGGAATTTATTGTGTCTTTTCTTGTTGTTTTGCTGGTTTGGGAGATTTACTGGCGGAAGTGTTAGTATACTATCGTGTTTTAGTCGTGTTTTCGGAACTACAGTCAGAATTAGTTGTTTTGGGTCTAGGATTTTGGTTGGGTTTCGGATATACCTTACAATTTGGTTGTGCAGGGGCGTGTTCTGTCCTGTGTTAATATTTAGTGGGGCATTGTTAGATTAAGGTCGTGTTATGATCATATTTTCGGAATTGGATTTGTATGGCCAGGTTGTCGGATTAATTGTCGGAATTGATTATGTTTGCCGTATTTTCGAATATCCTGAATGAAGTGGTCGTTTATGGACCCGTTTTGGAGGTTTTTCTGTTTTATTGGATATAACAGTTATATATGGTCGTGGTTTACGATTAACTGGCGGAATTGTTTGTATAGTATCGAGTTTGTGCCATGTTTTTTGATTTAGTAGCGTAAGATAAGTATATGGTCGGTTTTTGGATTTAATGGAGGAAATGGTAATGTATGCTCTTGATTTGTTCTTGTTGTCGGAAAACGTGGCTTATTTGGTTGGGTAATGTTCAGTTTCGACCGTGCTTTCAGATTTATTGGTGGAAATTGATTTTTATGGTGGTGAATTTTTCATGTTGGTTTTTTTTGCCTGTTTTCGTATTTAATGGGGGAATTGGATCTTTAGGGTCGTTTTATGGTGATGTTTACGGAATTACTTGCGGAAATGGTTGTGTGGGGTAGTATTTTCGTCGTGTTATTGGATTCAGAGATAGTATCGGATGTGTATGGTCGAGTTTTGGGATGGTTTTCGGATTTACTGTCCAATTTGGTTGTGCAGGGTCATATATTGACCCTATTTTCGTATTTATTGGCATATTCAGTTCATTTGGGAAGTGTTATGGTCATGTTCTCCGAATTACTGGCAGAAATGGTTGTGTAAGGTCGTCTTTCCTTTGTGTTTTCGGATTTAGAGACAGTATTGGATGAGTATGGTCGGGTTTTCGGATTTACTGTTAGAATTGGTCGTGTTTTGTCGTCTTTCCGTATTTAATATCTAATCCTTTATGTATTTGGTGATTTTGGTCGTATTTTCGTATTTATTGCAGGAAATGATTGTATAGTTTCATGTTTTGGTCCTGTTTTCCGATTTCTAGACAGAATTGATTGTGTATTTTCGTGTTTTGGTGGTTTTTCGGATTTATTGTCGGAATTGTTGATTTGGGGTCTGGCTTAGGTCGTACCCGCGTCGGGTTTTCGGATATACTGCTCGAGAAGATTGTGGAGGGTCGTTTTCTTTTTCTGTCTTTGTATTTAGTGTTGGGATTGGTTGATAAATGTCGTCTTATGGTCATCTTTTCGGAATTGTTTTTTATGGTCATGTTTTGATGGTATTTTCGTATTACCTGGCGGAATTGATTGTGTTGTACCTTATTTTTGGCCATGATTTCTGATATATTGTTTTAATCTTTTTTCTTCTGCTCGTATTTTGAGTGTTTTCAGATATTTTGGCAGAATTGGCTCTTCAGGGTCGTGTTTTTGTCGTCTTTTTCGGTAAGAGACGGTATTTGTTGTGTATGGTCAGGTTTTGGACGGATTATAGTCGTTTAACCGGCTTTCCTGTCGGAATTGGTTGTAAATTCTTCTTTCTTCTTTTTGCCTATTTCGTATTTTCTTTAAGAATTGGTTCATTATGGTCGTGTTATGCTCATGTTCTCGTATTTCATGGGGGAATTGGTAGATTAGGGTTGTGTTTTTGTCATGTTTTGGGAATTAGTGGCTGAAATGGTTGTTTAGGGACATGGTTTCGTTATATTTTTTAATTTAGAGGCAGTATTAGATATGTATGGTGTGGTTTTCGGATTTACTGTAGGAATAGGTGCTTGAGGCTCGTTTTTAACCACGTGCGAGTCTAGTTACGGGCTACACTATATCTCACTACGTCGGTCAGTCTTACCAAGGTTAGCCGGGGATTCATTTCACAATATCATAAAAACTATTAGGCCGATTCTAATGAAATTTGAAATTCTTATATTGTTTTACAATCTCTTTCGACTGATATAATTAGTAAAGTCTTCCAAATTTACCCGAGGAATCATTTGTCAATAACATCATTACTATTAGGCCGAATCTAACGAAATTTGAAATTCTTAGGTTGTTTTACTTTCTCTAAATATAATTGTAAAGGTCCTCCTAAGTTTAATCCGAAAATTATTGAAAGTTTTGAAAGTTGTAAGGTCATAAATCAGAATAACTGGGAGCACGCGACTTTTGGGCAGCAGACTTTTTTTGTCCTGTTCTCGTATTTTATGGGGTAGTAGTTGATTAAGGTCGTGTTTTTGTGGTGTTTTCGGAATTAGTGGCGGAAATGGTTATTTAGGGACGTATTTTGCTTGTATTTTTGGATTTAGAGGCATTATTAGATATGTATGGTCACATTTTCGGATTTACTGTCGGAATAGGTTGTGTAGCGACCGGCGTGTACGTTAAAAATAGGACACACACAAGAGTCGCTACGCACATAAAGTACACAGAGAGAGAAAAGTAAAGTTAGCGCCGTTTACGAGAATGTCAAATGATAGTAAACGGAGCACAGTTATCTCTGTTAGAGTTGGTCGAGGCAATCTTAGGCAAACATTATAAACAAGGCAGAATCCAGAATAAAGCGGATGGCTATCACTATTAAACAAATAGAAACCAGATTTTTACCCAATAGTCGGAGTGCCTTCCTTATCAATATGTTCGGCATTAGCGAATCAAAAGTCGAGTTATGTTAATACCGACAAATCAACAGTATGGTACATAAGAGGGAGCTGTCACTCAGTTGGACGAGAAACTTGTAGGGCGTGGTTTAAAATTGAATATATAACTGTGTGAAGCCAGAACAAAGATCTCTCGGATTCACGTAATTCATCTTTGTATATAGTCGAGTACATAAAGCAGACATTAAGGTGTAACTCTTAAAGGCTTTATTCGTCCGGCCTCCTTTAGACCTTGCCCACACTTGACCTCGAACTTAATTTATGTCATAACTTAGAACTAAAACCTTAATTAAAGAAATTGTGTAAAATGCAATAAGATCTAGTTTCAATAATAATTCTATTTTTGCTTTGGTGACTTGAATATCCTGACGTTCCTCAATCTCCCTACTTCAATGCCTTATTAATCAGGAAAACAGCCGTTGCGCATTCTCCTCGTTAATAGCAATTTTTTCGCGATTACATAACTCCCTAAATACCGGTGTTGTATCCTAGTGTGGTCTATCCCTATCCTCCAGGCTATTTAATTTTTACAAGACCGCCCCTCGGCTTAGGGCACCCCATAGCAATCAACAAAAATAACTCTCATGGGAAATAAGGAAGGGCAACGCAAACCAATCGGGGCATCTGTATCAACCGGAGTCCTTGCCAAAAGATTACGTGATGACTCGGTAATCTATTACCAATACTTGCAACCAGCGTCCCTCTTTCAAGGCTCTTGGGTTGTCCTCACGATTACCTTCAAGGTTCCCCATAATTAGTAGGGACGACCTTCAAGAACCCCTCATAGTGTTTAAGCTCGTTTTTTTGTCCTGTTTTCGTTATTTATGGGGTAGTGGTATATAAGGTTCGTGATTTTGTCCTGTTTGGGGAATTAGTGGTGTAAATGGTTGTTTAGGGAACTGTTTTTGGCGTATTTTTGGATTTAGTGGCAGTATTAGATATGTATGGTCACATTTTCGGATTTCTCTCGGAATTGGTCGTTTATGCTCGTTTTTTTGCCGTGTTCTCGTATTTTATGGAGTAATGAAATGGCTGAAATGGGGCGTGTTTTCGTGTATATGTTGGGGTTTCGGATTTACTGTTGGAATAGGTTGTTTAAGCTTTTCTTTATCCTGTTCTCGTATTTCATCAAGGAAGTTGTTGATTAGGATCGTGTTTTTGTTATATTTTTGGATTTAGAGGAAGTATTAGATATGTATGTATGGTCAGGCTTTCGGATTTACTGTCGGAATAGGTTATTCATGCTCGTTCTTTTTGTCATGTCGACCCCCAACATAAGAAGTACGCAATTGTACACGACTTCTTGGGTCGAGAAAATAGATTCCCGGTAATCCGCTGCCATGTACAGTGTAAATATTTCACTGGTTGGGCTGACGTAGTGGCAGCCCCCATCAAATTTTGCTCGGTACTCATTGGCCAGAGCGCACTACTCTCCCCGAGTGAAGTGACTCAAGCTGTCGTCACTCGAGCGCAAGCTAGCCGCGAGGCTTCTTCCCCAACGCGCCTTTTCACCCCAGAGGCTCCTTTAGAGGTTCCAACGAGTAATGCATAGTTCCTCAGAGCTCATCAGAGCTGCCCTTTACTTCAATCCCTTTGGGAAAAGGCTCGAAAGAACGAAAAGGTGATCGTTCGAGGGAAACGTCCCATAAGGCACCTCGCGATATGAGTTAGACCCACCTCCCAAGGTCATGTGTATTCCGCACACACGTGTAGACCAAATCCTACGAGTAGCACATGAAAGTCCCATGACCGGTCATTTCGGTCATAACAAGACTTCTCAGCGAGTATTTAAATACTTTTTTTTGCCCGGTGCAGCCAAAGATATTGCAGAATTCTGCAAAACGTGCGATTTGTGCCAGAAAACCACAGCAAAAGGTCGAATAGCCCCAGCTCCCCTGCAAAGAACCCCAGTTATTTCAGAGCCCTTCTCGAGAGTCGCCTTTGACAAAGAAACGGTAATTGACGCCGTCGACCCAAACAACCCCCTAAATATTGTTAATTCTATTTGCGTAGAGTCAAGCGAAGATTGTCCCCTCCCCGTCCTCCCGTCCAAGCTGCCCCCCATAAAAGAACCTTTCCCCGAGTTAGATGTAAACTCCGACCTCACCCCTGCCCAAAGGAACCAAATGATAGCGCTTTTGGAAGAGTTTAGTGACGTCATTTTTGAGTCACCAGGATGCTCGACTCAGTTCGAACATGATATCGCCCTCACTACGCTCGAACCTGTGCAATGTAAGTCGACAATCTAAGGCAATTAGGGATTATCGAGCCATCTACGTCCGACTACTGTTCCTCAATAATCATGGTCCACAACCAGACCAGTCCCTTAGGATGTGCGTCAATTTTCGGAAGCTAAACACGGTCATCGTGTTCGACGCCGAGCCTTTATCCCTAATTGACCAAAATTTACATCTCTTCGAAGGAGCCGCTAACATCACTGAGATAGAACTATGTAAGGCCTATTATCAGATCCCCCTAAAGGCAGCAGCGAAGAAACTAACAGCCTTTCCTACAGACAAAGGTTTAATGGAATTCGCTCGTCTTCCTTTTGGCCTAGTCACTGCCTGCAGTAGCTACAACCGCATAATGCGCCGTGTAATAGACGGTTTAAAACGTTTCTTTTTATTTTGATAACGTGTATGTGGCTACACGTTCATGGAACGACCATATCTTGTCCCTTGCCCACTTTTGGAACGATTAAAGCATTATGGCTTAACGATTAAACCCTCAAAATGCCATTTTTCTTATAAATCCATATAACACCTTGGATTTAAAATAGGCGAAAGTCATCTGGCCCCACAGAAAGAGAAGGTAAAGGCTATTGTAAATATGCTCCTACCGCGCACCAAGAAGCAATTACGGTCTTTCCTCAGTGCCGCTTCGTACCCCCAATTCGCTTCTGTAGCAGCTCCTTTAAACGATCTGCTAAAAAAGAAACTCCCGGACCCCCTCCAGTGGAACCCCGACGCCGAAGGGCACTTTAAAGAGCTCAAAGAGAAGCTAGTATCTGCCCCAATCTTAAAACTACCGAACCCTCAACAAAAATTTGGCGTAGGGACAGATGCCTCCCAACTGAGTATTAGCTGCGTTTTACTCCTATACGACGAGGACCAAGAACCCGCTCCTATAAGCTATGCGAGGCGCCGACTGACGGCTCGCAAAAGGGCGTACGTATCAGTAGAACTGGAAGCTCTAGCGATTGTTTTTGGGATAACAAAATTTAGAATGTATCTGGTAGGACGTCCATTCCTCATAGAGACTGATCATAGACCGTTAGCCTACTTAAAAACTTGTAAAAACCGAAACGGCAGGCTAATGCCCTGGTTTTTATTGCTAGTGGAGTACCGTTATGAAATCAGGTATCTGAAAGGGTCTGATAATGTACTCGCAGATAGCCTTTCGAGAAACCCAATCTCAGATAGCGATTAATAGTCAATTATTTATTTTTTTTGTGTGTATCTCTTTGTAGAAATAATTATTTCTTGCGTGTACTCTGTATGTGTTTTGTTTGTTTTGTATATGTAAATTAAAGAAACTGACGTAGCAGTAGTATTTTGTAGCCATTAGATACTAAGGTAAATTCCTAACGGTTTTGATAAAATTACCGACTCAATTGTTCGAGTCGAGGAAGATAATTACAAATTCCCCCGGTGAAGTTAATTTTCACATTATTCCTTATCTCATGGCGGAATAATGTTCCTCGAAATAGGTAGGCGTGTGAGGGTATGGAACGTACATACTCGCAGGCCGCCAGACAATCGTGGAAACGAAAGAAATTTGTCGTTTGAGTTGACCTTCGTCTCCTCCCCCCCTCCACCTTTTCCCAACTTGCAACAGGAACTCTGACAAAAGAAAGCCTATCTCACAGAGAAGCCTAAATTCTATTTGCCTTCTTTATGATACCATGGAGATTGTCCAGAAGGCGCTGCGATAAGCGAATTGTCATGAATGGAATCTCTCTCTCGATTTCCCACAGTCCGCAGTATAAATGACAACGCCATTCATCTCTCTACAGCAGTGTCCCAAATATACTCGCGTAACCCACACGTTGAACGAGAGTCGTTGCCGTAACGTATCGACTGCCAACGCGCCGCTGAGTTAACTTGGTCGCTGTCTCAAAGTGTTCCTGAGGCAAATCCCGCCCCGCAGAGTCTGTGGCGAGAAGAATACGCTCTGTTGCTCAACGTAACTTGAGAAAGAAAAAGGAACATCCAAATAGTTACTGGAAGTTACTATTTGTTAGTGTCACATCCAGTTAGGAGTGAACTAACCGGAACTGCAGTCAGCAGCCCCGAATCCGTCGTCCTATCCCCCCTGTCCCCGAAAACTCGTGTTAACGCCACCCGAACTACCCCGTCTGGACCTAAGTAGTCGTCTCTCCAATCCATCACAATTAATGGTAATCTGTAACCGAGTGTCCCTCTATTCTTAAATTATCTATTTAATTAACAGTGATTGATACTCCCATTGAGTCATTATAAATCTAGACGCTCAACGTCAGTGTTTAATATTTAATCCTTATTTATTTAAATGCCCGTTTAACTATTGCTTCTAATTATTATTTTTGTGTAAAGTAAAGTTTTTTTTGTACGTGTGTTTATTTGTGGCTACTCCTTTTTGACGTACCCTTGGCAAGACTTTAATTAAGAATCCCTTCGGCTAATTTATTCAACCTGTATTATGCACTCTTAGAATTTAACAAACTCAAACCTTCCCCAGTAACAAGTGGGACTTTGAAAGTGAGAATCCTGGCTACGGCGCAACCCGCCTCTAACCAGCTTTCGACGTTCAGTAGGAATTAAATCCTATATATATATATATGATCGTAAATTGAGTCATAGGATCAATACCATCGACTTAAACAAAAGCGGTGTGTCCAGATCAAGGACTAGAATAATTATTGGACCGAACTATGAGCAATTCTACGACATTGTGCAAAGGGCTGAATGGAGACAGCATAGACTGTTAGGTCCCATTGACATTGAAGAACGGACAAGGAAAATGTAAGAAATGGTTAATCGAGAACTGAATGATGAAACCATTCAAATGATTAACCAGAACAGAAGAGCTGTAAGTCGCGCTAGATTTCCAAGCTCCGCTAATCTAGTGGCTAGCGGAGACTAAATGCTGTTCTACGCATGAAAGGAAGGTAAATTTACCGAAGAATATGACAAAAAAATAACTAAGGCGTAATAACTCCGAATCATGAAAAATCACCGAACAAGGCTCATGTAAAACAAACGAGATATGAAGAAAGAAGAGGTAAAAAATCCACAAGTAACACATCACAAATAAATTATTACAAAAATACTAAGAACCAAATTTTGAAGTAAATTATTACAAAACAACAGAAAATTCACACAACACACCCGAAGTATATTAAGATTTTTAAGACAAATGTCTTGGACGCCATAATAATAAAAACTATATTAAAAACAACCAAAAAATTAAAGCGATAGATAGGCCTGACCACCAGGCGCCTTAAATCCCTTTGCAAATCTCTCACACTACTTTCTCTTTACACCACTTATTTCCGTCTTTATTCTGTACACCCTTTTGACCCCTATACTCAAATAAACACCCTTACACCAATTTGTAATTTTCTTGTCTTGACGGTCTGATTCTGAAGACTTCATACGTACTCCCAGCGGAGGACCAAGCGCCTGATAAAGCAAAAATATAGTTTCATCGGAACGGAAAGAGGAAAATACTAGAAGGAAGAAAGAAGAAATATATGCGCCTACTGGACTGAGTAGAGATTTCTCATGTTTCCAGTAAGGTTCCCTAAAGTAGGATCTATCCTCAATTTATGCTTTTTCCCGACTGATCTTCTACACTTTTTCACAAACTATAAAGCAACATAACTCGACCACCACTGGGCACAGAACCACTCTAAAGTAGCGAGTAATAAACCCTAGAAGGAAGCCCCGTTAGGGGTCGCGAAGAAAAGGGGACCTTAGGACGCAAAAGTAAAGAAAAGAACGGACTGAAACTGTCTCTTTTCCAGATTGCAACATAAGGAGGGAGAAAAATACACATAGAGGAGAGCTACAAAATAACATTGAGCGCCCTGGGTGCTCTGTAACAAAAAGAAAATGGCAGGAGTGCTTCCCGCACAGAGGAAAGGGGACAAGCAGGAATGTCTCTGTGTACCCTTAAGGACGTTGGTAAGAAAAAATAGATCGGATCGAGGGAAACTTATTGAAACCTTATACGGGAATCTAAAGGCCATTTGAGATTGGCCAAATATTGTAAGTAGCCAAGGCGTCAACAGCCGTCCACTACCTGTCACGATAACACTGCGCTTTTGTATACCCTCTACTAGTGAACATACCTGCTCGCTGGAAACCCGTAGACTGCGTGGTCAGCTCATCAAAGTTTTCAAAATACTTCGAGGGTTCGACAATGTTGACTACCGAGATATTTTCACACTGAGTGAAAACAGAACGCGCAATCACGGCTTCAAACTTGAACTGAAGCGTTACAACCGCAATCTGTGTGGAAATCTTTTCACGTACAGTATCTGCGGTAAGTGGAACGCACTTCCAGTGGAAGTTGTCAACAGTGAATCTGTTGACCAGTTCAAGTCAAGACTAGACAAAGTCTTGAAAAGTGGCCGTTTAGGGACGCAAAACAATTGAGCAGCCATGTGCCCGCTCGATTGCTAGTCCAAAGGTACCCTCTTTGAATGGACCGTAAGCTCTCCTAGGGTACATACTTTCCTTGTTACTCCTTGTTACCATAAGCAGGGACTCCTTTGGCTTTTTATAGGTAATAGGTGAGAAAATTCACTCGGTTGGATTATATATATATATATATATATATATATATATATATATATTACCGATAAAAATAAGAGAACGATATTTAAGAAATTATACTAAATAAAGTAACAAAATAAAATATTTGCAGACACGTGCAACACTTTGCTCAGTAAGTAGGATAGGAGATGTAGGGCAGCCCGTGTCGTGGTCCTCACTCTGCAGTGAATTCACCCCACGTGAAAGTGTCTCTTGAGCTGCATCATAGAATTATTCGCTTGAAGACTTCGGGACTTCGGGAAGGAAACTTTCTGTAATTTCAAGAGAAGTCGGAACTCGGAAGGCATAACAGTGTTATTTCGCCTGTTCTGAAGATATACAATGAAAAAATCTAAAATTCTACTGCAAAAGTCAATCAATCTCGCTTCATGAAGCATCCCATCGAGACTTCTGCAGGAATTTCTCGAAAAAATAAGACCAATGATGGCAAAAAAGTGGGCCTTTTCACAGTGTCGAGTCGCTTCAATGCATCTGTTTTAAAAGCTCTTTCTCCAGCAGCCAAACCAATCTCCAGTAAGAAGAACCAGAAGAAGGAATGGAGATTGGGAGAGAATTCATTTCAGTGACGAAAGTAAATTTTGTTTAGTTGAATTTGATGTCAGACGCTTTGTTAGACGCGCTGCAGGTGAAAGACTTGATTCGAAATTTATTAATTTTTTTTTTTATTTAAGGGCCTATCTGGTGAGTGCCGACTTAGGCATAAGTCGCCGTAAACAAACAGATTAGTTCTAGGCTACTTTAAAAAAATGAACAGGAAACAACAAAAAAAAGAAATAACAATAACAATAACAAAACAATAAAAAAACAACAATTAAACCTGTTCAAATGAAAGGGAGAAGGCCGGCCTCCCCCCAAAAGACAACAAGTCCACCAGTCAAAGTGCACGCACTCGTCCCGAGTACAAGGGACAGGCGGTAGCGACCCCGCCCATCCCGGTACCGGGACAGGTATCGTGCGCGAAGATCACCCAGACTGGGACATTCGACAAGAATGTGCCGAAGAGTCTGGGGGACGACGCAGTCGTTGCAATATGGCGCAGGCGGGCGCTCCATCAAATAGCGATGCGTCACACGAGTGTGTCCGATTCGGAGACGACAGAAAGCAACCTGAAGCCGCCGCAGCATTGGGGGATAGGTCCATGGGAACAGTCGCGGTGCAATGGCACGCAACTTTAAGTTCCCTCCGACCGTCTCCAATCTTCTTTGCCAAGCAGTCCGAAGAGCTGCCCGTATTCCTGCCATGTAGGGTGTGAGGAAGAGCGAAACGCTGGTCCGGTCGCAGAGTCCTCGCGGACTCTTTGGCGCCCTCATCGGCGTGCTTATTCCCCGCAATTCATACATGTACAGGAACCCAGCAGAAGATTATCTCGACATCCACCCGGCTCGCCAAAACCGTGGCGTCACGGTCATCGCGAACCAGGGGATGCGGAGATTCCAATGCCCCGAGAGCACTCAGGGCGCTTTGTGAGTCGCTATAGATCACAATCCGGTCTCCGAACCGGGCACGTCGCGTAATCTCCCGTACCGAGTGGTGTATTGCCACCAGCTCGGCCGTGAAGACAGACGCAGCGCCCGGTAGAGCCCCGCTGACTTCAAACAGAGGGGATACGGCGTGGAAGCCGACCCGCTCTTGGGACTTGGAGCCATCCGTATACACTGGCACGGTTCCAGCGTGACACGATGTGTGCTCCAAAAAGGTCGAACGCAATACTCCCGGCGCCGTACAAGCTTTGGGAGCAGAGTCGTGGCGACAAATAGCCAAATGTGGTACCATCCAGGGTGGGGTCCTGGGCAGAACCAGGGGCGCCACCGGCCTGAGAGTTATATCTACCTCTCGAAGGAGTTTCCTGGCCTTAAACCCAAAGGGTTTAGGGTATGACTAGCGTCAATCGGCGGCATAGGCACCATCAAGATCAGCTGCTGAAGCAGTGAGAGCTGTTGGTGACTGAGGGAGGCACCGGGTGATGCACTGCACTCGGCGCAAAGCGAGTGGCATCTTCCCAGCATCGACCAACAGGCTCTCAATGGGGGAAGTGCGGAAGGCACCGTTCGCAAGGCGAAGGCCGGTGTGGTGGATTGAATCCACCTTCCGCAATAAACGCTCGACTGAGGATGCATAAAACTCGCATCCGTAGTCGAGCTTCAAACGAACAAAGGATCGATTAAAAAGTAGGGCAGTAGTCCTATCAGCGCCCCAAGCGCTAAACTTCACGGAACGGAGAATGTCCATGGCGCAGGTACAGGAGACCCTAAGGCTGCGAATATGAGCCTTCCAGGTAAGGCGTCGGTCGAATACAAGACCAAGCAAACGGTGCGACTTAACCACATTAAGGAGCACCCCATTAAGAAACAAATCTGGGTCGGGGTGAAGCCGTGGATGGCGGCAGAAGTGCACCACCTTAGTCTTGGCCAAAGAAAACCGAAACCTGCGCGCGGAACGCAACTCACTCACAGTAAACTTGTCGTTAAAGGGTTCTCCTTCTCTGGACTTTACCTCCAGAGGCAGAGAACCCTTCAGCGACAAGTTGAAGGGCCTTCCGTGACATCACGACGTGCATTGAATGCTGGCGGAGCAGCCTCACGACTAGAGAATGCGGAAAAAGCGGTCGCTAAGGATTCCGCCACGGACGCGGAGTCCGAAATTGCGGTCACATTCTCCTGGAGAACGGGAGGGGGGGTCCTGCGAGAACTTGCCCTGAATTCTTTTGACTCGCTTCCACACCTCAGCTAAAAAGGTCTTCCCGTTAAGTGAAGACACGTATGCCCGCCAAGAAGAGTTGCGGGCGTGCTTTAAAATATACCGGAACCTAGCCCTAGCCCGACGAAATTCAGCGACAGTGAAAGTGTTCGGCGCTTATAGCGCATGTAGGCATAACGCTTCTGTTTGAGGGCGTCTTACACTCGGCCGATCACCATGGGAGTGGTAGGCGTCCAAAACGGCCAGACGTCCTAGAAATAGTAGTCAGGCCCACGGCTATGAGGTTCTCGGAGAAGAACTCAACGGCCTCATCTACCGAGCTTTACTCCTCGATTGAGATAGAGAATTCAGTCATTTCCTGAAATGCAGGCCACCGCGCCCGCGCCAAGCACCACCGAGGTGGGCTCTCAGGCGGCAGTTGCCCTGAAAATAAGATTTGAATGGGCTCGTGATCACTACCATGGAGGTCATCGACTAACCTCCAATCAAAATCAGGCTGTGCATCCGAAGAGCACAAAGATAGGTCAAGGAAAGAAAATGAAGCGGTTCTCGGACAGTGATGCGTAAACTCATCCACGCTTAGTACACCCATCTCAAGCTCTTCGATCAGATCGGCAAGGACTTGTCCCCTGGGATTTATGGAGTAATCTCCCCAGAGAGGATGCCTGCCGTTCAGATCTCCAAGCAAGAGATAGGGCTTCGGCAACCGTGCCACGACGCGGCGGAAGTCCCCCGCGTCGAAGTCAGCTGACGGTGGAATGTACGCAGAAATGATAGTATACCTCCTATCCAGGTGCAGCTGCACAGCCACTGCCTGAAAGGAGGTATCTAAAGAGAAAGGAAGAACGGAGACATCATGCTGGGTGTGAACTGCGCATCCCCCAGCCCGGCCATCCTGCGGTGGTGGGGTCGCAAGACCCTTATACCCCGGAAGATGGGGCAGGAGGCACGTGCCTAGCATGCTCTCCTGCAAAACGATAGCTAACGGGGAACGGGACGAGACGAGCCTCCGCAGCTCATCCCAGTTGGCCCGGAGTCCACGGCAATTCCATTGAAGGAATATGCCCTCCAGGCCTAGCTCGGAGGAGACGCGTGGGCCCTTCTCGAACTGAAGACCCTCACGGGAATGGCTGTACGCTTCCCGGGGGCAGAATCCCGGGCGCTGTTGGCCGGACAAAGCGCTGAAGGCGCTGTCGCCTTCGAGGATTATTGGGGGAGGTTGGGCTCTCCATGCGAGTCTTTTCCTCCCTCCGCCTCGAAACCTTAGGCGGGCGTTGCGGCTTCGGAGGCAGGGGGCACTCTTTTCGAGGAACTACCGTCTCCGAGCCACTCGCTCTACCTCGGGGCGTGGGCGAAGGAGCCGAAGCTCCTTTGTTGCTGTCCTCCTTTCGGGGAACAGCTTTAGGAACCCCGGAAGATAGCCTAGCTCCCATCTTCAGGGGTGTTGCCTCCTGTGACTCTAACGACTCGGTGGAGGCGCGTGGCCGTTTCGCCTTACGGGAAACGGTCACGCTGGGGTAGAGGGGGGGGAGCCCTGGTTTTAGCCGGGGCTGGGTATGAACCCTTTTTGCCGCCAGCTTTACCAGGGGAGCGCCCGGGTTGGGTAGAGCCTGCAGAAGGGTTCCGAATGGGTGCGGAAACAACCGTGCTCGTTGGCCTGGATGGGCCAGGAGTAGAGGGTGCCTTTCTAACTATTGAGGCATATGACGTCCCAGGCAGAGCCGGGCGCGCCAGCACCAAGTCCTTAGCCTCGCGGAATAAGAGTCGATCTTGGGCCTGAACGGCCAGGATTTCTTTCTCAAGGAGATATGCACCACATTGCTTCGAAGAAGCAGGGTGCGGCTCTCCGCAATTGACACACTTGGCCACACACGATTTTGACTTATCGTGTGCGACTTTGGAGCAGTTTACACGGACTTCGGGTGACCCCGACTTTGCACGTCTACATGAGCGATTTGTATGGCCGAAGCGGTGACAGTAATAGCACTGCCGTGGCAGTGGCACGAATGCCTTCACGCGGTAGCGGTACCAACTGGCACGCACCGACTCAGGAAGCTTGTCACAGTCGAACGTGACTAAGAGTGTAGGGGTGGGTCTCGATGCCCCTCCCTGTTTTCTCATCACACGTTCGACCTTGACCGCCCCATGGTCGGCCAGTTCTAGGGTGATGTCTTCAATGGAGTAGTCAACGAGATCCCTCGCATAAACTACTCCTTCCAAAAAGTTCATGGTAGAGTGCGGCGTCACACTCACCGGGGTGCCATGAAGTGTCAGAAGAGCACTTATTTTAGCCGCCTCGGCGGGATTCACCGCATTCGCCAGAAGGCTACCGCCTGAGAAACGGGTCACCTTCGGCTCTCTATAAATTGCTCTAGCTAATCCTCTCCTATGATGGATCATGTTGCCCTTGGATAACATGGTGCTATCAGTGGAGCGAATAACGAGGAAGTGTTTGAAGCCAGCGGGCTCGAAAACGCCAGGTAACCTCTGAATGAGGGGCCCCGATGTCATCGAGGCTCCGCCCTGTGCACTTTTTGTCTTAGTCAGGGGCTCCGCAACCGGGGGGGCAGAGTGGCCGGATGTGCTGATCTCGGCTAGTCAGGGGCTCCGCAACCGGGGGGGCAGAGGGGCCGGATGTGCTGATCTCGGCTTGGTCGCTTGCCAGAGTGGCAGCAGACCCATCCGTCCCTGCGATGCAGCATTTACTTGCAGATTACCTCCAATTCTTTGATGTTCATGGGACCCCTCGGATGAAGCTTGCTCTTCAATGTTCGCCGCAAGTTCTCTATTGGATTCAAATCTAGCGACTGACTCGTCCATTATATAACGTTTCTACGGCTTTTAAGGAACCATTCGCGAATAGCTTTCGCAGTATGCTTCTGATCATTGTCTTGTTGAAAGATCCATTCCTCTCCAGGTCCAAGCTTCTCTACAGAAACGAACAGATGTTCTTCTAAAATGTCTCTGTAGATTGCCGAATTCATGGCCCCCTCTGTGATTTGGATATTGCCGGTACCTTTAGATAAGAAACACTCCCACACCAGGATGCTACCTCACTCAAACTTTAGGGTAGCGATGGTGTTCTTGAGTTCGCAGGCACTGCCGTTTTTCCCCAAGACAGGACGGCCCTTGTTACGGCCAAACAATTCTATTTTTGTCTCCTCTAACCACTGGATATTATCCCAGAATTCAGGAGGTTCTCCAAATGCTCACGGGCGAATTTCAATCTTGCAACTACGAATATGTCTATTCAGCAGCAGAGGTATTTTCCTTAGCCTGAGAGAATTAAAATCATATCAGATAAGTTCATTAGTGATGGTTCACTTTGTGACCGACGTTCCTGCAGCCACTAGGTCATTTTGAATTTTCTTACGGGTCGTCATTGGGGCAGCTCTCACTTTCCCGAGTTTTACAGAAGCTTTGGGGTAAATCTTCCAAGTAGAACCCGAACGTTAAGGTTGTCGATGGTAACCAACCTTTTCCACTTCAGAATGACAAAGCCAATAGTGCTGAAAGGTATTTTCTGCTGCTCGGATATCCTCCAGTAGCTCAGCCCATCAATATGGAGCTTCAGAATCGCCTATTTCTGGTCATTGGAGAGTTCTTTATTCTTCGCGATGATAACATCTTTACTGCAGGAACGTAGGCTGTTGAATGCCATTTCAAACTTTCCTGAGCTCTTGTTGACTGCTGTTACAGCAGTCAACATTTTGAATATACTCATATATGTATATATATATATATGAGAAAGAGAAATATAACGTGAATGCGCAACGACGACCACCGGTCCTCACTAATTTCCTGGAAAATCTGGTGTTATTTTGTTCCATCTCTTCTCAATTTTTATGGCTTTAAAAATGAATTTGGTAAGGTTTATGTTTCTGTAATACTTTTTCTTACCCTTGTTTTCATTAATTTCAAGGTTACTAAATATCATTTTTGTTTCATGCCTTTTTGTACACATAACTTTTAACTGTACATTAATATTCATATATTGTGTAAATTTCATGAAGTTTGATCGGTTGCAAGTTTATTAAAAGTTTATTTTGAAGGCATACGATTACTTATTTCCGCCCGCTGTTCATATATATATATATATATATATATATATATATATATATATATATATATATATATATATATATATATATATATACTCATATATATATATATATGAGAAAGAGAAATATAACGTGAATGCGCAACGACGACCACCGGTCCTCACCAATTTCCTGGAAATCTGGTGTTATTTTGTTCCATCTCTTCTCAATTTTTGTCCATAAATCCGTCAGAGTTGAAGAGGCTGCCGATCTCAAACTTTGTCTCCAATGGTCTTCCAGAAGTTCTTAATTGGGTTAGCTCCGAGCTATGAGCACGCCACTATATTATTTCCATATATTCTTGTTGGAAATAGTATTTTCCGTTCTTTGAAGTATGGCACAACGCGTTGTCCTGCATAAATATTGTTGGCAGGTGCAGAGATGATCGGAGTGAAGGTATAACATTTACCGTTCCAATTATTCGCACTAGTAGACGAACTCCTTTAGGCAAAAACATCCCCCATACCATGACGCTTCTTCCTTGATACTTTGCAAGATTTTAATATATTTTGAATCAAGTCTTTCACCTGCAGTGTGCCTAACAAAGCGTCTGTCATCAAATTCAACTAAATAAAATTTACTTTCGTCACTGAAATAAATTCTCTCCCAATCTTCATTCCTTCTTCTGGTTCTTCTTACTGGAGATTGGTTTGGTTGCTGGAGAAAGAGCTTTTAAACCAGATGCATTGAAGCGACTCGCCCCTTGAAAACGACCACTTTTTTGCCATCATTGGTCTTATTTTTTCGAGAAATCCATGCAGTGGTCTCGATGGGATGCTTCATGAAGCGAGATTGATCGATTTTTGCAGTAGAATTTTAGATTTTTTCATTGTATATCTTCAGAACAGGCGAAATAACACTGTTATGCCTTTCGAGTTCCGACTTCTCTTGAAATTACAGAAAGTTTCCTTGCCGAAGACCCGAAGTCTTCAAGCGAATAATTCTATGATGCAGCTCAAGAGACACTTTCACGTGGGGTGAATTCACTGCAGAGTGAGTACCACGACACGGGCTGCCCTACATCTCCTATCCTACTTACTGAGCAAAATGTTGCACGTGTCTGTCAATATTTTATTTTGTTACTTTATTTATATATATATATATATATATATATATATATATATATATATATATATATATATATATATATATATATATATATATATATATATATACTCCAACCCAGTGAATTTTCTCGCCTATTACCTATAAAAAGCCAAAGGAGCCCCTGCTTATGGTAGCGAGCAGGTATGTTCACTAGTAGAGGGTATACAAAAGCGCAGTGTTATCGTGACAGGTAGTGGACGGCTGTTGACGCCTTGGCTACTTACAATATTCGGCCAATCTCGAATGGCACTCAGCACTATGAAATAGAAGAACTCGAGAGAACAAAATTGAACATCATACCTTCGGTGGAATAAGAAGCAGAGAAGAAGGAAGTATACAATTCAAAAACAGTACAATGCAGAAAGGAATAAATTTTGATGAAGAGCCATACACTTTCAATTATTGACAACAGAAAATGAAATTTATTTTTATACTTAGATAATGGAAATTTCCAATGCTCCAGGTATCGATAAAATATACCTGCTCTACCTTAAGTAAGTGAGAAGCAAAATGTTAATACCACTTTGGACAATTTTTTTAAATAATTTATCGGCTAGGAAATATTTCTTACGGAGTTCGAGGAGGAAAATGTAACACAATAGAATAAGAATCACTGTGAAAGACCAGAGAAGATCGCTCAGAAGAAGAGGAAAAGATCTGAAAAATGTAGATGGGATATGAAGAGTTGAAATGTCGGTGGCTAGACACCGATGTGTGGTGTTATTGTGCATTTGGTTCGATTGGGGAGGCGAGAAGATGGGCGGTGGGAAGAGAGGTGTATGTTTGCAGTAACGCTCTGTTCTTCTTCCTGTTAGCGTATGTGTGGATAGGTGTTGACTGAGAGTGGTCAATGGCTGCGGAGTATCTTAATGCCATTGAAGCTTATTTTTTTGTCGAGGATATTGATGTATGTGGGGTTTCTTGTGAGTTTCCCCAACTGTCGTGTTAAGCGGGTGTGGGTGTTTTCATGGAGTGTAGTCATGCGTGTGTACATAGGAGAGTGACATGCGCGTTTGGTGGCAGAGTTCTGAATGCGCTGTGCTTTCCTCTGCCATGTTTGACTCGCAGCTACGAGTGTGATTGGCGCATATGTGAGGAGTGTTTTGACTCGTGTTTTATACGTGTAGTTGTAGTTTTCGGCTGGCAAGGTAGAATCTGCGCAGCTTCTTGTTAGTGGTTTTGCTCTTCTTGGTATGATGTTTGGGTCTGTGTGGAATTTTAGGAGATTGTCAAGTGTTGCACTTAGAATTTTTGTCTGAGGTATGCATGTGGGTCTGGTGTGTCTGTGTATATATTTGTATGTTGTGCATATAGTAATCGCTTGTGCCTTAGAGTGTCACCTGTGTCTTCTGAAGATTCGTAGCTATGAGCTCGTAATCTGTCTTCTCGTCCATATTTATTTGTGCATGACGCGCGATTCTGTTTGGGCCCTGGTGCAGTCGAGAATGATCTTGTCATTGACGTAGGACAGTGTGTATGTATGTCTGTTTTTTTTTAGGTTGAGCATGAGGTGTGGTTGGCGTACATTATGTTAGAGTGTGCGTGTCAGTACGCTACCCTGGTGTACACATGTGCGTGGTGTGAATGGACGTAATGTTGTGATATTTTATTTTATGTTACACCTCCGGTTGACAAGGTAGTGAGAGAGAGGCCTTTTGTGCTGTGTTGTTGGCTAGTTGCCACATCTTATTGAAGGCTTTCTTCACGTACTTGCTGATGGAGAGTAATTTTTGTTGTGATGGTCATGATTTTTGTATAATGTCATGAACGATGGTCAGAATCGCATGAGTGAACCGGCCTCTCCTGAAGTCATATTGGTAGGGGGAGAACAGTCCCTCTCCTCCAGAAAATTCCGGAGACGGTTGTTAACCATACGCTCAAGTATTTAGCTTAGGTACTCTAACAGAGCAATAAGCCTGTAATTGTTTGTGGTGTTTATGTAGTAATCTGTTATGAATAGTTGTGGGAATTGGCCATAGGTGAGTGATGCGATGAATAGGTGCATGAGTGTATGTAAGATGGTTTCTGAGAGGTGATGAATTATTGTGGCTTGAAGGCAGGGGGGGCTGGGGTAGGTTTTGGTGCTGATTTAATGTAGTGCTTGGTTTGTTCGACGGTGAAAGGAGTGGTTAGTGTGGTAATGTTGTTGAGTGCCTGCTTCTGTATCAGGGGGCAAGACATAAAGTTTGATTCTGGAGTTTTTAGATTCATTTCCCTTACGTCGGTCGTTGGTAAACTCTTAAGGTATATTGTTATATGTAGAATTGTCGAAGATCTGGACATAAATAACGTGATTAACGATGCAAAATAAATGCTTTCAATGCGAACGCTTAACTAATTTGTTTCTCAATCTGGATTTGTTTTTACACCCTTGTTTGTAACAGCACTATACCGGGGGGTAATTGGACAACGAAAGTTTCACGCTGTTTAGCAAATCTTCTGATGATGCACAATATCTCTTTCTTGCCTATACTTCACTGCTTGTTGGATATTTTGCACCTTTCTACCAAGTTCGAACGTTGTCATTTATTAAGAATGAGACTGTGAGGGGATGCCCTCGAAGGACTACCGTGAGAGGAACCCCCTCGGAAATACCCCTCTCTTCTTTCAAGACCACATGCGCCTAGCGTGAGAATTTTAGCAAGTTTGAGAAAGAATACTTCTCTAGCTGGTTCACCCGTTACAGCTGTGTTTTCTTTTGGAAGCCAGTCGTTACCCCCCTCCCCTGCTTTAACACCGTGCGCAGCCACATTAACCCTACCCCCATATCACCAGGCATGTTTCACCGTCTGAACTGACTAGTTATCATGAAATGTGTTTGCATAGACTGACGCCAAGATTCGTCTATCGGACCAGCTACCCGGCTATATAACCCGAACCTCACCATTTCTCGAGGAGATTGAAAGCCCGCCATTCACTTCGTTCAGACTGCCGTATGTTTCTCCTGAAACCCTGTAACCCGTCGTCGTTTCGTCGTACTTCGTCGAAGATCTCGCCAGCAGATCTACTTTCGTTAAGCTTTGGCCCTTGTTGAGAGAAAAGCTATCGAGCCTCCTCCTTCCTGGATAGTTGTGCGGCCCTCTCATCTTCACCACCCCTTCAAGATTCCCGTTCTTTCGAGACTGAATCGTCTCGAGTTGAGATTACGTCTCTTTGGAGCAGAGAAAATCTCATTCTTCATCACAAAGTTCTCCAACCCCATCTTCAAGTCCTCCTCATCAGAACTTCCTGAAGTATCTTCTTGAGGACCTTCGGAAATATATATAAAGTTCCCCCTTTTATTATATATATTAAAATTATATTTGGGGGGTATTGTCTTTATAGATCCTTTGAACTGCAACTTGGCAAGCCATTAGTCTAAACATAGTCAACTGTAAATCGCACTCTTTATTAATTGCGCCAGAACATATCTCAAGCGGCCTTTAGTCAGTTGTTTGCCCGTGCGTGTGTACGACTCAGTGCGCCGAGTTAGTCTACACAGGCATAACTCGACAATGCTTATGCTTCCAAACAAACCCAAAGGATATCGTAAAACTAAAAATATAACGGGTTACTCACTCGAGTAACCGGCTATTCAGCCATCTATCTGAGGAGCTACTCAAACACTATAGGATATCGTAAAACTAAAAATGTCACAGCCTGCTCACTCGAGTAAACAGTCATTCAAGAAAAAATATCTGAGGAGCTACTTACTCACTTGAGTTCATCCATCTGGCTGAAGAGACGAAATTGCACCATGATAAGAGAAAAGGTTACAAAGAATCGATAAATATTACTTTTATTTATTTATAATTTTACAGAAATAACAGTCAGGAAACTAATTCTTTATCCATACTCTCTCCTTTTACCGGTCTCTGACATCTGACTTCCACCCTCTACTTTCCTTTTGAAATTAGCCTCAAGTCGATCTTAGGATCTTCGCCTCTACGTAATTCTTTAATCCAGGTGTAAGACGTTCATGTTGCTTCCCGACTCTGGTACTCCAAAAGAAACTGGTGCTCACGCGTAGGTCATCCTATGCATCTTTTTCAAAACTCTCACTATATTTTGCATGCCTGGATAGACACAACAAAGGGTGAATGAGTGCGGTAAACGTTCTAAATATGAATCCTTCATAAGGGCAATTCAAAAATGATAAATCTTAATCAATCATAAGGTTGAATTTAGAATTAAAATCGATAAAATTTTTTCATATAACTAATTTAGGAGGTGAATGTACACTTATTGCCTTCTTTTGCCTAGTGAATTGCCGTCTTCATTAATTGCTAGTTTAACTACTTGGACTACAAATCTTTCTCACACTTTCACTTTCAGGGATTTAAACCATTTCTCTACAAAATCTTATTAATATTTAGGTTCGTTTGACTCAGATGTATCGGGTTTTCATTATATAATATATAGAGCAGCGGCCAAAGGTTTTCGGACACCGGAGTTTTAGGAAATTAAATAAATGAATTGTGGTAAAGTTTTTATATGCATATCAACATGAAGATAAGAGTGAAGTAAGGAGTAATAACAATTAGTTATATATGCCCCAAACAATGGACAAGAATGAACAAAGTACAAACTTTGCCAAAAAATGTAACATTCACCACACAACAGATAAAGCTCTGTAAATATTAAAGCAACAAAAAACTGATATGGGAAGCTCAGTAGCGTGTCAAGAGTCCCTTGGCAATGATTAAAGCATTTAGCCTTCCAGGCATGTGCTTTACGAAGGTGCGACACCTGAGAAGTGTAATGCTGAGCAACCCCTCAGTGATGACTGCCTTTAGTTGCTCATTGGAGGCTGTCAAACGACATCTTGCGGCAACTTACAGGTCTCACCAGAGGTTTTCTAGTGAATTTATACCCGGAGACTGAGGTGGTTATCCCGTAAGAGGGACGGCGATGTGTTTTCCTGGCCGCCATGCTGACAGGATACAGCGCCTTATCCGGAACCAGCTTAGCCTTTTCTCCATTTTCCGCTAACATACTCTCTGCCATTATGTATCAACGCTATTCATCTAGCTCACGAAGGGAGGGGTATTCTGTATAGTCTGCCACATTTGGAACATGGAGGAGCCACACATCCTCTTAGCCTGAATGCAAATTAGAGAAGCCTCGTTACTGGGTTGACTTGAACTCTCTGATGGGACCGAGGGAAGTTGTTTTGCTTCCGCCTTGTTCCTTCTCGGTCACTATCCCCTCAACCTTTGGTCTGGTCTTAAGGACCTCACCAGCCACTTCATGCTGCGTCAGAAGAGAGGCTTTAGAACCTAAATATACAGCGCCCTTCAACGCCTGCAAGTCTCAAAAGACCAAGACTGGAGGGGTCCTGGGTGTTTGGGCGTGATTAAAGGGAAGATCGGATTTGCACCAATCACACCTTCTCTGTATGTAATAGGTTGACTACCTCCCTGAGGTTGTTCTCGGGCGCATAGTGCTGCAATGCTCATGATGGGCGGGCTTTAATTCTTTTTTGGTAGCCAGGACAAATAAAAGTCTAGGGCCACATCTCTGGGTCTGCCTCAACAGATCTTTAGATCTTGATCATCCTATATGGCCTTTTAAGGAAATCTGTCTTGTCACCATGCACCTCTGGTTAGCAGTTGGGTGCTGCGGCCTTTCAAGAGAGACTGGTATACTAGGCGACTTGTGGTTGGTGTGCTTTGCTACACAGGTTCGAACACTATCATTAACGCAGCCAGGCTGGATTCTTGAAAATTCAAAAAACCGAGATAAGATAGGCAGGAGAGGCTGGACGCGGGATATAGCCCACCAACGCCTCTTCTTTTTTCTCATTTATCACATCTTTTAGAAGTTTCGTATGCATTGGTAAGCTCTAGAAGTTTCAGACCAAATTACTCTCATTAAAACCTCAGTCTAAACATTTTTGTGCGTCAAATAAGTTCTTCCCTTGCCATCTTCAGGGCAAGTCTCGGGTAGCTCCATCTCTGAAGAGGTGCCTCCTTTTGCTTTCTCAGGCGCTCCTCCAACCTTCAAGAGTTTACTCCTCTTCTTAAAAGTCGTTCGAGGACGACTCCTTTTATAGACGAGCGGCAGCACCTCTTTCCATTTCATAGGAAGCCGCCACCAAGTCAGCGTTCAGGAGTCCGAAATCGACCGATTCCGGTGAGAGTGACTCGATAGGGGAAACCCCATTACAGGTTCAAGGTTTCCTGTTTTCTTTAAGATTATGCTGACTTTGTTGACGGCCTGCGTTCCTGTACTGTTTTCTTCCCCGATAGAGATCGGTTCACTGATCCTATTAACAACTACAGGCCATTGGCCTAGTGAGATCCAATTCGGGATCTCTGACACCTTGGTAGAGAGATGGCCACTCAGAGGTACCCCTAGAATTGGAAATGTTCTAAGAGGTGCATCCACTCCATGAGGACGGGTCCTCTAAAGAGGCCAACAAAGACTCGGTGGGAGATATCCTCGAGCTAAAGTCAGTCCCTGTGCAAGATCCTCCTGTGGCGGCATTAGCCTCCAAGGAGTCACGAGGAGATGAGGGACCTCCTCTCCTGTCATGAACTTTTCCATTTCGGAGGAGATGCCTGAGGCTCTGTTCAAGCCTTGAATTCCACTCGGGAGAAGGAGAAACGAGAGCTCACTCTCTGCCCTCCTTTCTTAAGAAGAATAAGAACTCTAAAATAAACTAGACCACGGGTTTTTCTCCTTACGAGAAGATTCCTGGGATGTACGCGTCCCATGCAATTTTGGCCGGTAACTAGGCCACAATTGGCCTGTCCAGCCCTGACCCACCATCGGGAGGCAAGATCCAATGAAAAACGAAGA